>VZTR01025630.1:29069-39574 GCA_013400775.1 Chaetops frenatus
TTTTTTTTTTTTTTTTTTTTAATATTGAATAAGGGCAACTTGTGATATTTTCTGTGTTTTTACAGTATATGTTAGAGAGGCCTTTGTGGATGAAAATAATCCTTTTTTCTATTAACTATGTACCTTCAAAGTTCACTCTGGCATTTCTCATACACTTGACAGTATAGGGTCAGGAAAGGAGGCACAAACTTCATTGGAGAGCAATGAAAACTGCAAGAATTCCCATTGAAAGCAGGGGCTGCAGATCCTCAATCCTTACAGCACAAACTTCATTGGAGAGCAATGAAAACTGCAAGAATTCCCACTGAAAGCAGGGGCTGCAGGTCCTCAATCCTTACAGCACTCACCCAGTGGGACACAGCTACTTCAAATTTTCCAGCTATAATTTTTCAGCAGCAGCCTGGCCTACACAAAATCATTTTCCTGTGTTCTTACAACCAACGTGTGCCCTGGGAAAAAAAAAAAAAAAATCAGTGTGTTCAGTGGGCATCGACCCTCTGCCCAAGCTGATGCAAAGGTTCCTTTGCCTCCTGCTTTTCTATATTAACCCTCCAAAGCAGCTGCAGCTTGCAGCTCAAACATTAATTATGGAGCTGCAATTAGAGCACTGACAGGCCTGGTGCACAGCTGCCAAACAGAGAAGGTACCAACCACAGCATCTGAATTTTCCAGGGGACACAGTAAGGATTTCTCTGTTATCCAAAGGGCACTTGGAATGATTTTGCTGCAATGTTTGCACTGAAGAGCTATCACCTTCCTTATAAAATTTAACTAAAATTTGACTTCAAACAGCACAGCTGAAGTTTTCTTGCTGTTTTTTTTCCCTCCTGGCCTTGTTAATTATTGTTATGGAATTATTTTGAAGCTGGGGTTGTGCTGTTTTCAAGAGCAGGCTGGTGTTATGTTTACCTAGCATTAAATACTTAATTTTCCTTCTCCAGGAGGCAACAGAGCTTTGTCTTAGGGCAGGGGCTCTGACCCAAAGGGGATCTTCCCACTCCTTTTTCACACTCCCTGCACCCTGAAGGTGCTCTCCTTTATAACCCTGAGATTGTCAAACCTTTCTCCAGGGGCCAGGCAGAGTGGGTATGTCAGAAATCTGAGAATTACACATATTCCCCTCTTCTGAGTGGAAGTGGGGGCTCAGGCAGGGACAGAGAGGAGTTGAACCCTCCCAGCAGCACAGACCCACCCTGCTGCTCTCTGCAGCCCTGGGGGCTTGCTGGGAGCCACAGGGGTGCAATCCTGCCAACCACAGCTCTGCAAAGCAGCTGAAAAGAAAGGCTGAGCTGCTGCTCCTGAGGTGTGGCTGCCCCTCCACCTGCCTGGCCAGAGGGGGAGGGAGGGAGAAATGGCAGAGGAGCTGGATCCTCTGCAAAATAACAACATTTTGGCAAAGGACGTGGAAATAAGAGGTACAAAGATCACAGGGGCTTTCTCAGGCTTCCAGCTTGAGGTCCCACAATGCCTTCCTGTCTTCCAGAAATTTTTTATTCTTTATGAAAGAATATCATTATTCTTGATAGGAGTAGCTCAGTACAGTCTCCAAAAGCCAGGAGTTTCGGTTTTCCATTTGGCATCTCTCTGAAATTTCAGGGCCAACTTCACTTGCAGGCATCCAGTCTGACAGAGTGAGCAGCCCTCTCATGCAGTCACTGAGAGTGTTACTATTTTGAGTTGAGATATTTAATCAAGCTGAAAATGTGCACGTGGGACAGATATTTAAAAATCCAATTTAATTGTCAGTAGTTTGCAACCTGTGGAGCTACAGACTTCACCATCAGAAAGTGGGAGGATTCAGAGCCCCCCATCAAAAGACACACCACACTCAACCTGCAAAGAATGAAAAACTGAGCTTTCAAAAAGTAATCTAATATAGTTCCCTTTACAAGGGCAAGTGAAATCATTAATATTTCTAGCCCTTATGTTAATATACTTTTCTTCCCGCTGGGCCAGATGGATGTAAATGTTCATTTTGTATGATCTGAGACCATCCTGCTGAAGCAGGGTAAGTTACACCATCTCAGGCTCCAACCTACATCAGCATTACAAAAACCAAGGCAGAAATGAGCTGAAGAAGTGCTCTAAAATGTCTGTATTTCCATTCCACCTGGGGAACCTAACACCAGCTTAATTCAGGATGTTTTTCAGCTTCTTCTCTCACTTATCTCAAATTATCAGCAAACTCCTTACACTGAACACAAACAACTGGAATCTTGCACAAAGGTACTGGTTTTAAGGTATGGGGCCTTGAAATATTAAGTTTTCTTTGTGGGGTCACATCCTTTAAATTTAATGGTGTGGATAAAACCTTCTCAGCAAAGACCAGCTGTAACTCCCATAAGCTGCTCCCTGGACAGACTTGGCTCTGTTCTTCACCCTTGGAAATCACATTGGGTTCTACTGGCTGGGGCAAGAGTTGGGAGAAAGAACAGAACCTAAATTTCAGCACAGACTTTCCCAGCACAAGGGAGCCTCTTGAGAGATGTGGTCACCAAGATGTTGGGAATGTGCCAAATCAGCTGCTGCCCAGCAAGGATGGAGTCAGAGACTTACAGCTGTGATTAAAAGTAGTAAACACTTTTTCTTAGCATTTTCTTAAATTCTAATTCAGTTAGGAGGTACTTTGGAGAAAGGAAGGGACTGGGAAACTCATTTGTAGCACAAGAGTACAGTGAAATAGGAAACAAATGTTCACCTTTCCTGTAGAAGGTAAATGTGGTTACCTGGGATAGTTCTCTATGAAATATTCTCTCCCTGATAGAATAA
Organism: Chaetops frenatus; assembly: GCA_013400775.1. Lineage (NCBI taxonomy): Eukaryota > Metazoa > Chordata > Aves > Passeriformes > Picathartidae > Chaetops > Chaetops frenatus. Next base: position 31,839 of record VZTR01025630.1, read on the forward strand.
AACCCATCTTCTTTCACAGTTAGTTGCCCAGGAGACACAGATGCAAACATTTGCTTATTATGCTGTTAATCTTTACATAATGCATAATTTTCAATACCTCCAGGCAAACAAAATCCCATTTTAAGAAATGAGCATCCATGGGCTGTGTTTTCTCAATAATATCATCATCACCTCCTTTTTTTTCTTCCTCCTTGGTAACTCATTTCTCTGCAACTCAATGAGTTTGGGATAATCTTTCAGTCTTTTGGGAATTGTGCTATGTAGTGAGATGGCAGCCAGCTACTCCATGTGGTTTTCATCCCATTCAGTCTGAAGGATCTTCTCTCTCCTCTTATGTGCCCATCTAAAAGAGCAGAAATAGAACTTTTTATGGCACAGATATGAAGCTACAACATGACTGCTTTGTGTAAGGGAGGGAGAAGGATTCAAGAGCCATACAGACCATTTGTTTTTTGTTGTAAGGGTCAATATTTTTTCTTTTGGGTTCCATATCAGGCAGTAAGGACTATCCAGTGTCTTGGTTTTGGTCTGATCTGAAGACCAGCCTGCCTGGTTCTCATTCTGCTGGCTGGTCTCCCCAGCCAAATTCCCCAAAACCACAAGTTGGTAAGAAATATTTAGGCTTTTCCTAGATGCTTTACAAACAACTTCTCCAGTTAATACAATCCTATAATAATTCTTACAGGCTGCCCAGGTGTCACTGCTGAGCCCAACAACACGAAATAGACTCCAATATATTCATCAAGGCAAGGAGAGAGATTTTATTAAGGAATTACACTCCAATCTATAACATAGATCGTGGAAAACAAAACCTCTTTGGGTACAAGATATAAACAATTATGTCAATCAATTAGAGAGACTCTCATGCACAGCCTGGCAGGTGCAAGGTGCTATTTTATTGTTTAACATTCTTTGTGCAGGTTGGTGTTAAGCTGGTCTTGAGAACAGAGAGTTGTTTTGAATTCACTGCATGAGGACTTCTCACAGCCACTGTGTCCTGGTTTTCACAGATTTCCTCTGTTCCAAGCCTGTTTCTGCCACCACACTCAAGGGGAAGAGAACCCCTTCCAGCTGAAGGGTCTGTGTTTAAATAGCTCATTGCATTGGGTTTGGTGCCATGGAACGGCCAGAAACCAAATTAACCAAGGGCTGTGGGGATAGCAGAGACCTGCCAGAGGCACCCAAAAGCAAAACTGTGCAAAATATATCTGTGCTTGTTAAGAAAAAGCCCAAATACACTGTGACAATCATGGCTTTGTTTAGCTTAGCTGTGTAAATAATATTTTAGAAATGTGGATGTAGAACATCTTGAATTTTGTTTCAGAATGGAGATTTGGGCAGCAGAACTGGCTATCTCACCTACACAGTACTGGAATAATTCACTTTAATTTCCTCAAAAGCAAACAGGTATCCAGCTCCCTTTATCATTGTTCCCTAAATTTACCTTTTGCTTCCTAAGCAGGGTTGTTTAATGTCCTAATTCAGGTATTTCAGATGTGTTTTCCAGTATCCCTCTTAACTCTGATAGCTGCCTGGGCACCTCTCTGAGCCCTTTCCTGAGCAGAGCTCTACAAGAAAAAGCAACAAAGGGCAAATCCTGCAAGGGAAGTGTCATGTCTTGCTCAAACATCTCGTTGTGATACCAACACGAGGGTGAGAGTTGGCCCTTCTGTTGCTGCTAAAGGACAAGTGGAATTTAGCTGTGAACACAATGCTGCTGACAGGTGAATTCTGATCACTCTGGCAGCACCAGGCCACAGTTAAAATGGGGCTGACTATTTGCTGCTGCAGTAAGGCAGTCCCTGCCAGGTGATTTACAATTCTCAAATCTATACCAATATAATGACATCAGCTTCAGTGACCAATCTTGTGTTACTGGGTTGATAAACAAACCTTGGCCAGTTCATGAGTTCTGCATCCTTTGGAGTTCCCTACAGTTGTTTCAAATGTGAGTGATGTTGTCCTGTTAAAATCTCAGATTTTATCTCCAAAGTATCTTTTCTCCAAGCCCTTTTCCACATTTATGTTAAGAGAGCAATGGAAGTAAAAGCTCGAGGAAGCAAAAGCCCAGGGGATGAGCCATCCTGCTGATATCCTTTCAGAAATACTTTGGCATGCCTGAACATCTCATTGCCATTGCTGGAATCCTCTCTGACCAACATTTCCAAGTGCACAGCTTCCAGTCAGGTGTGAGGATATTCAATCAGCTTAATTAATGCACTAAGAAGAGGTTGAGGGAAACACCACAGGCACTTTTAGCTTCACCTTGGAGGATTCACCAAGAATCTTTCCACAGCCACCCATTCACTACAAATGAATTGTCAGCAGAGCAATATCAAAAAAAAAAAAATTGCTTGGATAATATTGAAACACCTAAATTCCAACACTAACCACCTTATCTGATCCAAACCAACTTCTCTGATTCCTCCAAATATGCTGAGTACTCTGCAAATGACAGTAATTACACAGTAAAGAGACAGGAGTGACAAATGTTTTACAGTCTTGCATTTACTTGCACCAGATCTGTTGATATGCTTGGAAAATAAGTCAGTTCATGGTACATCACCTTTGATTTCATGCTCTGTGAAAGTTCTAGGTCTAAACTGAGGGGAATATCCTCCCTCAGTAGAAAACTAAGCTGCCATTTGCTGCTGCCTGGTCAGAATGACCAATCTCATATTGGAAACAAGGTAGGTAAATCCTGACAGTCAATTTTAGCTGCTGCTTGACGTGATAAGGCAGCAATCTGCATAGTAATAGTGATTTCAGTTTTCTTATTACCTGCTGGGCAAGCTTTGCCTGGGGTCAGGTTTTTGTGACCATTTTCATTCCAGCTATTGCTGTGTTATTCTGTGCTTCACCACTCTGCTGGTCCATGCTGGTTTTAATCTGCTCTGTAATTTTCATATTTACTTCAACTTTGCAATAACCTTAGAACCATAAAGGCCACCAAATACTGCAGGATGGAAGTGTTTGTTAAATGTTTCAACAATTTATCAGCCTTTTTTAGTTGTCATCCTTGACTCTTCAGGAAGCCCTGTGTCCCCAGAAGCCATAGCACCCAGAATCACCCTCCAAAAATATTTTACTTTCTTATCTCCCCAAACATTCAATACCAAGTACAGTAGCTGTGCCTGTGGTTCAGCCTTACAGGAGCTCCCCTGCAGAAAAACCTGCTTTTCTAATCCAAGCTTCAGGCATAAGATAATTTTTTTTCCTGGCTCATAGTTATTGACTGCAGGTTCAATGTGCTTCATTTATCACCACGCTCTGATTTCCATGACAGCTGAACTAATTATGCTGGTAACTTACACCAGTCTTGGCTACTTGCACTGGAGCTACACCAAAATGTGGTCAGCCACAGTGTGAAAAAGCTGGCTTTGTGCAGGAATACTCGGCATGCTTGCTGCACATCCTTCTCTCGGGGTGACTGATGAGATTTAAGCAGTCATGTGCATGTGCCGATGCAGCCTGGCTCACTTGGTGCCTCTGCAATTTATCCCTGCTAAGGCTCTGACACCGTAACTTCTGCATCAGGAACCAACAATGTGTGCTTTCTCACCCTGTAATAAATGGAATTGTAAATGTGCTTCACAGTTGCAATAAAAGTGCTGAGGGAGGTGTTTAGCCTGGCTCTTGAATCCAAGCCATGTATTTCGGGGCAAAACTAAAAAGATGCGTTGGAAAAAAACCACTTTTTGTCAGCTGCTCCCAGTAACAACAGCTGGTAAAAATCATTTACCTTTTCTCCTGTCTGGAAAGGAAGTGAGACCTGGGGCATCCTCACAAACCAGCTGTTCCCCAGCTGGGACTCCCCTCAGGTTGGCAGGAGCTCGTAGCTCGGTGTTCCAGGTGGCTTTGCCTCCCTCTGGAACAGACACACACAGGCTCAGGCAGAGCTGAGCTGCAGAAGTCAGAATAAATCTGTTGTGCTGTGGGTGCACAGGTTGCTGCTCCAGCTCTGGCTGAGCAGCTCAGTGACCCCACCTGGACACTGCTCAGTTACCTCTCCCCTCCTCTCCCGTCCTTCTTTCACCTGCATCTCTGCCCCTTTTCTCAGCGCTGCATCACAAGAGCTGTAAGGTCACCGAGTTTAGCCTCAGAAACAACAACTATGGCAACAACAACAACAACATCAAAACAAAACAAAAAAAACAACAAACCCCCCCAAAAACAAAAAAACCACCCCCAAACCAAACAAAAGACAACAACAACAACAACAAAACCACCAAAAAACCCCAAACCAAAACAAACAAAAAAAAACCAAACAAAAAAAACCCCAAACCCCAAACCAAACAAAAAACCCCCCAACCAAACAAACAAAAACAAACAAACAAACAAACAAACACAAAAAAACCCAAACCAACCAACCAACCAAAAAAAACCCCAAAAAACAAAACCAAAAACATCAAAAAACCCCCCAAACAAAACAGACAAACAAACAAAAAACCCCCAAAAACCCCACCAACCAACCAAACGAACAAAACAAACACAAAAAACCCCTCAAACAAACCAAAATCACAGATTCTCAGGTATGGAAAACTCGGTTCAGTTACATTTTGGCAAAGACCTTGTGTTTAATTGCTCACCACAGGAAGTTTCAGCAGTAATAAGCAATTCTGTCAACCCCAGCAACAGCCAGTACAGCATTAGGGCTGTTCATATGCACACATTCACATCTATTTTCATACTGTGCACAGATTTCCTGCACAATAGACTAATTTCAGTTTTCCCATGCTTCGCAGCTTGGTTTAGATAGGTTAAGGAAAAGTGGATAAAACACCAGTGTTGAATATTTATTTGCTAGCTTGTTTCCTTTCAGTGGTTAAAGGGAACAGCAGACAATTTCCTAGAAAACATTTTCTTCAAATTGCTTCTCAATTGGTCTGATGTCATCCAGAGTATTTGTGTCCATAATCAATAACACAGCAGGAAAGGGTATTTTTCACAGATAAAATAAGGAAGTGATTTTAACTCCCTATCATCACTGCTTCAGACTTTCCAGTTTAACTTCAGAGTCAAGTTTTAATATGGTTGGTTGTCTGGGATTGGGGTTTGGAGGTTGTTGTGGTGTTTTTTGTTTTTTTTTTTTAGCTATTACAGCATGAACAAGCCAAAAGAAAAAATCTGTGTTGCAAGATGACAATACACTGAGCTCAATTTAATCAGTCTAAAAGTTTGGGAGTTGAAAGCTGCACACTCCTGGTAAGCTCCTGAGGATTGGCTGTGGAGGGTTCGAGTCACAGACTGTGCATGAAATCCTGTAACTCATAAAAAATCCCTCTACTCAGGCAAGGCAAACCCAGCACAAATATTTGGCCTTCCTGTTTCTGAAGCATGCTCTGAAAAGAGTTATTTTCCTTATGAAATGATTCACAAGCTGTTTTAAGGAGCCTTTCTGATAAGGGTTTTCCCTTTACAGGGGAACTGTTCATCACAGTTAGGTCTGACCTGAGGCTGACACAATGTTCAGAATGAAAAAAAGATTAAACCCCACATTTCTCAGCTCATGCTTAATATTTTAATTCCTACTCTTTCTCCTATCTACTTATGGAGAGCTAGAGATTGCAAAATGTGTGGGCTGGCCTTTTTTTACAGGCACCCCTCAGAGTCATAATGAGCATTTAATTTACAAGTTCTTGGAATAAAGCCATTTATCCAGACTGGCTCTGGGTCTCTGTGTCAATGAACAACTGAATTCTTTGCAGCCACCCCATTAACAAAAGTGTCTGAGGTGCTTGGGCCCTACATTCCCAAGGCAGAGCTTCCAAATTGTTGTTTTCCTTCAAAGTTCCTTCCTGGAAGTTCAAACCACATTATACAATTGTGTTCTACACCTCACTGGTTTTCCTTTAACCCCTTTAGCTTGGACATCCCCAGCCTGTCCATCAGAGGGGTGAAAGGAAGCTCAGACCAAATGAATGAAGGAGGACAGAGGTTTCACCTCTTTGTGGTGCTCTCAGAGTAAGAAACTGCAATCTGCACCTTCCCTACTCCAACGTGATGGGAAGCTACGACTTAATTTTTTGATGACTTCATTTTTTTTTGTCACCTCCTTTGTGAATACAGGTGTTCCTGAACAATTCAGCCATTTTCCAGCCAGCTTTTCTGCAAATCATAAAGAAACTGGTACCTCATGAGTGAGGAGAGAGAGCAGGCTTGGACAGCTGAATGTATCCAGTGAAGGCATCCAAATTCATTCAACATTTGGACAGGTTGAAATCCTGTGGTCACATTCAGCACAATGTATGGGGTGACCAAACCAGGATTCCAAATTTTTTCTCATACCAAGGGCAGTCAGGATCTGGCTGAGTCTTTGTACAGTCAGTTATTTTAATTATCAGTCAGTTAGTTTAGTTATCAGTCAGTTATTTTAATTATCAGTCAGTTATTTTAGTTATCAGTCAGTTATTTTAGTTATCAGGTGATGGGTTTTGTAACTGGTATCCCAGGGGGTGCACATAAGGCAGCAGAAAAATTTAAAACTTCCATATGAGAGCAATCAAACCTTGCAAGCAAAGAGAAATATCTCAGCTGCAAAGGAATAAATTGTATAGAATAGACCACAGCACCACCAAACATGTGATACACAAGAAACCTTAATTTAGATGCTAATTAACCCAAATCTAAGAATTACAGGGTTAATTAAGCAGCATATCCCTTCCCCAATTTTATCTGTTGCAGACATAGGTGAGAGGAGAAGGATCTTACCATTTGATTAAATTAGCCACAAGCCACAGTGGGAAGTTCTGATAAACATTTTTGGAAAGCATTTAATTATGAGCCCTAAGTGGGACGGATTCTGCATTTAGATCACATCCATTCCTATTATTGGGCATGAAATATCAAATGATCAAGAAAACAGCCACTTCAACACCATGTAATAAATGCTTCTCCTGCAGCACAGTTGTTAAACCAAAACATACATTTCTCATCAATTTAGTCCTAACCAGCGTGCAGAAAACTCATTAAGTTTAAATTAAATCCTTATTTCAAGCACAGTGTGACCACTCTTGCTACACTGGCTGGTTACATGGCAATTTTTTTTTCAAGCTCTGATCTCACTTTTCTTTGTCTGTGACACCACCCCAGCCCCCTGTAAATCAACTTTTCTCTGCTTAGACTCAGGCTTTGGTGGGTCATGGTAAGAGAAGCCACAATGTAGGTAAGATTCTCAGCTAGGCTAAGTTTATCCTTTGGGAACTGGGAGAATTCCATGACTTTTTTAAAACAATCTTTCCTATTTGAGTATTGATTCTGCAAGAACCATCAGCAGCTGCTGTAATGGATAATATTTAAAGACATCCCTTCCCAAGGCAGCTTGCTGGAAGAAAACTTGTTGAGGGCAGAACTCAGGCACATTTTTCTAGCTGGAAAATCCCCATTTTCACCAGCTGAGAGATACAAAGATAAAGNCCCATTAAACAACTAATTAGAATAATGGTTAGAAAATATTGTAATTTTAGGGCTTGAGCCCTGTGATGATTACAGAGGCTCAGCAAAACGTGACTCTGTTCTCTCAAGGTATTTTTTGTGGGATTCATTTCATTCTCCTGCTGCTTTACTTTCAAACCAACTGATATCAGAGGGAATTTGGTACCTCAATATTTTTTAAAAATAAGATCTAGGGACGAAGTCATTTTCTTCAGCTATTTCCTTCCAAAGATTCAGCAAAAAAAAAAAAAGGACCCTGGCAGAGAATTCAAAACAAAAACTCGTGGCTCACAAACAAACCC
>VZTR01025630.1:39586-95545 GCA_013400775.1 Chaetops frenatus
AAAAAAAAAAAAAGGACCCTGGCAGAGAATTCAAAACACCAACTTGTGGCTCACAAACAGCAAACAGAACCATCTTATCAGCACTGCAAATCCCATGAGGAAAAATATCCTCATAAAGAATATTCAGAATGATGCACAGGATTTTCAGATGAGTTGTATTTTAATATTTAAGTGGTAAATGCTGAATTTGGTCTATTAGTACTTTCCTAAAGGGCAGAGGCCTGGACTCTGGATGCAACTGGGGATTTTACAGAAAGTCCAAGAATATACCTGAGCTATCAGGTTCAAGGAAAATTTTTAAATTGCAAGCCAAGGAGTGATTCCAGTGCAAAAGCTATCCTGGTATATGGACCCAAGACCTGTTTTAAAAAAGCTATTCAGAGAATAGCTAATCTTCCAAAGACCATCCTGAAAACTGGATGAAACTTGTTCTTCGTGGGTTCCAAACCCAGATATTTAACAGGACATTTTTGACCATGCCACTGTACTGCACAAAAGCAGCCAAAATAGGAAAAAAAAAAATTAAAATTTTAGCTTCCAAATCTGCTATACATTTTTCTAAGCTCTTTTTAAACCAATCTGTTATCTTCAAAAGTTTAAGCTGGGAAATTTTTTAGCATGACACAAAAAATTCTAGTTTAGTTTCTTGTGCTTTCTGAAAATACTGTGTTCTGCAGAAAGGACTTAACAATATTTTCACTGCTGTCTCATGGAACAGCAGCTTCAAGAATTTGCCCTGAGCTTAAATCCAAGATCACTGCTGTTTCTAGAGACCAGTCTTATTTGAGGAGAGTTTATATTGCAGCTTCCCAAAGTAACCCAGATTAATATCTTTACAACTTAATGCTCAAACTACCACAAGCTGTCCCACTTGAACTCATTCCAGAAGAGGTAATGACAGAAAAATACTGAATTGAAAATCCTTTTCCATTTGATAAAAGAGCAGGTTAGAGAGGTGTCTTGCACCAGGGCCAAAAGGAGACTCAGGACACAGCAGACTGAACTTCTCATTGGGTTGTTCTCTCAACAATTCTGAGTTTCTAAACATTTATCTCTTTATGAAAAATCCATTTTATAGGGTTCAGTCACTGCTCAGAGCTCTCCCACCAGCCAAGCATTTTAATGCTAACCAAATATTGAACTTGCTGCAAGTCAATAAAAACATTTATTGACTGAAATATTCAGTCTATAAACATGCACAGTTAGAGGACTTCTGTTATAAAAGAGTGACAAAGTGGGAAGAGGAGATTGGCAGATTTGAAGAAATGAGTAATTATCTGACATTACAGTTAGTAGAGTGGACACTATTAAGCATAGTATTTATATTTACTGGAATAAATCTTATCTAGTATCAAAATAAGATACAGGAAAATAATATTTACAAAGGCACACAAGGCTGCACTCTGCAAAGCTTAGAAAGAAACGTTTTTTGGGTCTTATTGGCATTTTCAAGTTGGTTCACCTAAACCTTGAATACATAGCAAGGTGACTCAGGTGCAAACCCCTCAACTCTGACAGCTGCAAGATTCTGCATCTCTTGATGTTTCACCTCTAAACATGAAATGTAAGGAGCCAGTGAATGGTCCTTCCTCTGTTTAACAGGTAGGAAAGAAAGGTGTAGAGAAATCCCAGAGTCCCCAGGACCATCCAGGGGATCTCTGCCAACACCTATTTATGTTCCACCAACCACTTGCACATTGCTTTCAGAAAACTTTCTCCATTTCTGTTTTTAAGGCCATAAGGCTGTATCTGATTTTTTAAATAAGTCACAGACATTTCAGGGTGGCTTCAGAAATGTAGAGGAGCGTTGATTTTTCAAGTCTTGTGGTCGTTTCAAAACATCATTTTACAGTGGGCATTTAACTACTTGCATTTGCTTTATCTGGTGATTTCAGATTTCTTTCCTACCCAGATCCCTATGTATTAATGCAAAATAATTTCAAGAAATATTTGGCAAATTTATGATGGCTAGGAACCATCTGTAATAAAGGGGAGACATAAATTGGAGTACCAGGCAGCATGGAGCCTGCTATGGAGAAAGCAGAAGGCAACTGAGGATGAAAATCTTTTTAGGAGCAGCCTAATTAACTTGTGATAGCTGCATATCAGTCATTAAATCTTCATTTGCAACACAGGTGTCTGTACCTGCTGAGGAGCTGAGTGGATTCTGTGTGGCAGCCCTGTGATCAGTAGAACACTCAGTAATTCACTGGCAGTGGATCACTCCCTCCCCTGGCAAACACAACTCAGCAGGGTCCTGACAGCTCCCAGGCACTCAAAGGGTTCCATTCAAGTGGGGATTCACCTTTTTCTTTGTCAGGGCACTCCAGACCCATTCAAATGTGGCAAACCCCCAATAATTACCCTTGCAGCCCAAGAATCTCTTAATCCAACCCATGAAGCTGCTGCTCTCCATGGCAGTGTTATTAATGATGATGAGCCCTTTAATTACCCACATAAACGATCCATGTTCTTCTACAGAATATTCAGTATGAATGTAATGTTCTCCATCATGTAAAGGCTCGATCCTGTTTGTAGCTTTTTTATTTTTATCATCAAACCAAATAGCTGCAAAGTCCCAGACCAAATGGCTCCTGTTTGGGTCAGGAACCAAAGGGTGAAGGGCAGAGCTGTGTTAGCAAAATGAGAATGGCCTGGTTATGGTCTTAAAAGACCATCAATTACATCCATTAATTAAAAAAAGGAAGAACCCAAAAGATTTCTTCATCTGACCAGCTTGTGTATTCAGTGCTTCTTATGGAGTCAATGAAGTTTAATGTCCAAAAGATAACTAAATACAATAACTAAAGAAGAACTATAGCTTTATATTTCTGGATATAAGCTGAATAAGGAATCTTTAAAAAAAAATTAATTTTATCAGTTATACATGTGATTAAAATAGCTCCAGCTTTATAATACTGATGAGATAATTAAAGTAATTAGAAATTACACCTCCTTGAACAGTCAGTTAGTAAAAGCACATTTAATCACAATCAAAACCTTTTCTTCCCTGAAGGAAGGATTTTTTTTTTCCATATTACAGGTTTTTGGTAGCCTCCCATTAATTTTCTTCAGACAGTGATTAGAATAAGCCTTGTCAGTGCTTGGAAAGAACACATTAGGAATGATTTTACATAGGGGAAAAAAAAAAAAATCGATCTCTCATTCCTGGCATTCAGAACTCTTTTCAGCTGACCTTTTATTCCCCAAACATGCTTTCCCTTGTTTCTCAGAAAGGCTGTCTTTACAGAAACATCTGTCTTGAACAAAACATTTGCTGGTACACGTAAAATAAAGGTATGACTTTTATAATACAGAGCACTACAAGCCAGTTTAACAGAATTTATTTGCTCTGGTACTGGCAAAGGCTTAGTTCATATTAACACTGCTGCAAGTGGAGCTCCTGAACACTCCTTTCTCCAGCATCCTCTTCTCTTCTCACCAACGTAACAAAGGCTTGCAAGGAAAATAATAGAACACAACTCATATCAGAACTTCCAGAGTTTTCAGGACTTGAAAATTCTGACCTCTGAAAAATTCCAGAAAGAGTGCAGCAACTGAGGGGGATTAGATACAAGAGCAGGCCAGGTTTTAATGCAGTTCTCAGATTAAAGGCAGCTCATATTTCATGTTCTACTCTTCAGTTCCAAACAATTCCATTCCCCTATTTTTCATTTTTACCATCCTTTAAGGTGTCAGCCCCTTGTGTATTTTTTTAAATTTATTTTTAATTTTTACTTTCGAGCGAGAAAAAGAGTTTGCTAATACTTACATGATACTTGCAAATAAAGGTGCCAGTCGAGTTACATCTTATTTATAGTGAGTACAAACACCCTTTCCCAATATTTAATGAAGGCTGCTCTCACCTGGGCATTGGAACTGAGCAAAATGAAGAAAGTGAACAGCTGGATGGATTCTAAATTTGCTTCTGCATCCCACGGGGCAGTTTGGAAGGAGGGAGGTTTGTTACCAGCCCATGGAAAGTTGGCCAAACACGGGACACAAATATTACATTTATTGGAAGCAGTACAAAAAACCAGCTGAAGCTGCACTGTGGAGCACAGCAGACAAAACAGGGCCAAAATGAGAAAAGGGCTGGGCCAACAGGGTGGCTAAAGAGGCTGCAGGAAAAGGCAGTTCCACAGGGAGAGATTTGCCCAGCAGATATTAAACCAGAACGCAGTGCAGAACCTTGTCAGTTAATTGAAGCATTAGAAGTTAGATTTCACCCCTGTGGATGGGCACTCACCCCTAATGGACAAGTAATTGTTGCTGCAGCAATTATGAGAGGAATGGTAGGCAGAGAACACCAGTCTACACACTGGAATGCAGAAAAAATTGTTAAAACACTTAAGGAAGAGAGTGATTATCTCCAGGATGACTGAGGCTGTGTATTCAAGGACTTAAAATTATGGCACCTATAAAAGAAATAACCCCCCTTTATGAAATAAAGTGGTAATAGGGGCTGTCAAATCTGGTAACTCCCTGGAAGATGATCAACAAATTGACTTTAGAGAACTTCTACATAAAGAGAGCCATAAATATATTTTATCCTGGCTGACCTTGGTGTCACTGGGGGCTGTGTGGCTGCTGTGGCCTGAGGGGCCCCTGTCCTCATCCAGCCCTGGGATGCTGAAATCTCTCTCAGCATCACCCTCCTGGTGGTGTGGCAGAGAGGCTCAAGTGGAAAATCCCCTGTCTGGAGGCTCTTGCTGAGTTATCCCTGTGGGAGAGGGCAGGCCTGAGGTGTGGGGTGCCCTTTTTCTCTGTTTGGAGTCCTCCTGGAGCCAGTGGTGTGGTTTGGCTTGTCCAAATTGCAGTGTTCTAAAATAAATAGGTGAGATTTGCTGTGCCCTGAGCACCTTTGTGACAGGCAGGGGAACAAGGAGCTGTGGCTGAAGCTCCTTGGTGCTTTCTCAATGCAGTGCCTGATGCTTTTCCACCCTTGTGAAAGAGTAAAATGTTTCATACCTCCAATGTGGGACATTTAATGTCAGTGCTCCTTCTTCCCAGGTGGAGAAAGGAAGTTACAAGGGTGAAGAGCTGCTGTTGTTTTGACTTATTTGCAGGTCTGAGCATTCAGGCTGTGCTTGGAGCAGAGTTCCTAAGCCTGTCTTGCTCAGATCATGAAGAAGAGCAGACTCTGTTGCAGATGTGTGGCTAAAAGGGTGTGGGACTTGAAGGATATTTCAGACAATGCCCTCTGGAAAGAGGAGAAATAAAAGCTTAAATGAGCAATTAAATGTAAACCAGATAACAAGGGTGTTTTTATTTAGCACTAATCAAAACCCCTTGAGGGCTAAAGGTAAGTTGGGCAGTCTTCTGAAGTGCCTTTATTAAACATGGGATAAATGGACTAAACCACAGCTGCCACTGTATGGTTTGAATGTATTCCAGCATGCCACACAAATAAGACATTTATACATTTCCACTTAATGTTGTGGGGGTTGTTTTTTTCTGCTATTTCTTTTTTTTTGGTACCCAGATGGAGTCCAGAGAGCATGCCTGTTATTCTCCTGGTGTGGGGACCCGTTAGGAAGCTGGCCTTCCTGTGCTATCCCTGGCCTTGCAAACTGCTGAGAATGCTCAGTCTAATCCAGCATGCACAGAATTCACTGATTTACCCACCTGGCCAGGGTTTTGTGTGCATTTGTAGAGTGTGCTGAGCTGAAATTGCAATACTGGGTAACCCACATGGAAGCACAGCTCTTAGAAAATCAGTGCAAAATGTTGACCACTGCTACTCATCATTCCTGAAGGAGGTACTGAACATTTTCAATTACATCAGCTGGGTGATTTTAATACCAGCATCCAGGGGATTCGTATCAGATGATGTAGTTTTGCTACTGTGAGCAATATGATCATTTAAGTTAATCAGGGAGATCTTTGCTCCTTCTGCACCAAAGAGCATCATAATCACATCCAGAGCTATGCATCTTTTAAATGTTCTTGTTCATGGGTATTCTGCCTGGAAAACTAATGGATATTGGTTTCTGCAGTGCAACATGCATTTTTTTTTTGGTGGCAAATTCAAATTTTCATGATGTAGAAATATAAAGATAATAGGGTCTCCTGGTAATGAAAGCAACTATATTCAGAATACAACAATTATGATCTAATGCTGAGATCAGAAAGGAATGAGTTGAAGGTGAGGGTGGAGGGAAAGGTCTCCCTTTTCTTTGAGTGCATTACATTTTTGAATGCCTGTGATTAGGAAGGCAGGAGAGCTCAGTCCAAAGCAAGTCTGAGAAGCTCAAAGGGTTGTGTGATGGCTGTGAGCTATGCTTGGCTTTTATTGAATTACTGAATGACTGCAGAATGGGTAAATGATTGTTAAATGTGTCAGGAGGGTGTGGAAGGCCCAGCAAAGAAGTTTTCCACTTTGATTATAATGCATTCATGCGATTTTAGAAACTCCATTCCTCAGCTCATAAATGTGCAGAAGTAGAGTCTCAATATATTACAAAGAGTGATAATTTACATCCCTTTGAAAAGCATAGTTTGTGTTGATTTCTGAGTCCTACACATGTGAAAAATCCTGCAGTGGTTAGCAGGTGGCAGTTATTTTTCTGCTGCTGTTGCATGCAGAACAACTATTTCTAAAATTTTGAGTGATTCAGATTATGTTATGTCTGTGTCAGACCATCCCCTGTGAGCAGTGGTTGAAAGATTGCACTTCAGCACTGCCTACAAACACAGCAGGTTTGCAAATGCAGCTTTTTGTAATAATTATTTTTTTTCCCCAGATTACAATGAATAATTTCAATTTAGCATTTCGTGAAAGGAAAAAGTGCTTTACAGTCCTTTGTTATATGCCTTTGGTAAGAGTGTAGGAATTCAGTAATGCATAAAGGAATTCCCCTTTTTTATTGTCACTTTATTAGCTGATTTGCTCAAATATGAGAATTAATGGCAATTCAGCTGCACGGTGCTAATGGCCTAATCATTAATTTGCACGTTAGTTACTCTAATAATAATTAGAGAGAGCCCACTTTTTATTAATGTGGGAGCAGTGAGCATGACTTTAAAATAATAATCAAATTAACATGCATCAAGTGGAAATTTTATAGTTTCCATAGCACGAGTAGCTGCTGCTGTCATTTGAAAATATTATTTCATGGCATCACCCTGAAATTGTGGGGTTTTAAAGGACAAACCAAGGAATCCTATCAGGTATCAGGAGTTAATTGTGCTGAGCTGGTGGCAGGAAATAGGAACCAGCACTGATGGGACTTTTTTGGCAAATTTCTGCAGGGCTCCTTGTGGCTCTTCAGAGGCCACAGAAAGGTATTTATAGAGGGAAGAATAATATTCCTAAGTTTCAGATATGTGAAGTACTGACTAGGGCAGGACGGGAGGGTAATTGGTGAATTAGAAACTTTGTGTTGATAATTTGGTAAAAGAGGTTGTGCCCCCCTCCAGGGGAAGCTCCTTGGTTAAAGGGGGAGCTGTGAGAGGATTCTGGGCAGCCTGAAGCCACTTGAGGGGTAAATTCAGGCAGGGAGAAGATACATTTTTCTGGCTAGTTTTAATGTTATGTTTACAACTTGAGTAGCTTAGTGCAAGTGGAAAGATTCTACTGCTGTGCTGGGGTCACAGGTTTTTCTGAGACTGGGTTAGATGTAGGAGGCAAAAATAGAAGAATTATTTTTTGCTGCTGCTGTAAAATGGCTGATTGTCAGGTAAATACAATACAAGTTTCTGGGTTAGTTATTCAGTGAAATAATGATATAAAGGCAGGTTTATAGGTAGATTTGCTGGCACTTCTAAGCTCTAGAGCTGACCATGCTGCTCAATATCCTCTGCAGTTCTATGTTGGTACAGCACTGTTAAATAATGGGTAAGTTGGTGTTATACTGCAGGATGTGGTAAAGAGTTTCTCTTGCATCATCCCTGATTCTCATGGATTTATTTAAAGGGGAAAACCCCCTTTATTCAGTTAAAAAAAAAAAAAGAAAGGCTTTAAATGGAATGGTGTTTTTCTGAAGTTATGTTTTGTGATATTTGCAATGGTGGGAGCTGCTGCAGAGGATCCAGCACTGCCTTAGGTGTTGATATTGGTGCTTTCAGCTGCCTGTTCCAGGAGGGAAGGTGTGAGGTACCAAACAGTGTCACAATTTTGCATTACAGTAGAAAACAGACTATTTGGAGTGGTCATGTAGCCCATGACTGAATGGGAGACAGTCTTGTCCAAATCCAGAAGATGATTTTTTCCAGCAGCCACTCCCCTGTGACCATCTGGTTAAAGCTACTGTAATTTAGCACCAAGATTTGTGAGCAGCTTTCTCTGACTGTGCAGGACTTGGAAGAGCAGGGACACTGGAATTGAGGTAAAGAATCCATCCTGGAAGCCTGCACAAATACCCCATGGAGCTTGTTTGAAGTTGGGTGAAGGACCAAAAAAGCAAGAATGCAAACAGTACCTGAGAATCTTCCTAATTAGTTAAGATGATTGTTTATACCTTTTAGCCTATGGCATGTTTAGTTTTAGAATTTTATCCAATGAAGTTTTGTTTTCCACAATCTACTTTATATATAAAGTGTCATTTCTTAACAAAATACTTTTTACCTCTCTAATTAAACTAAAGCCTATTTGTGTTGTGTTAAACCCAACAGTGACATGTGTACACATAAAAAATAAAACTCGTGGAGCAGCAGCCTGAAAAATGGCAGTGAGAAGGATGACAGGGTCTAGACAAGTGACTTCTCACCCACTACAGAAATTACATTTGCTAACAGAATTCGTTGGTGTCAGTGGGCCTGGTTGAAAGGCTGGCAGTGTTCTGAAGGCAGCAGGTCACATTTGTAAAGCCTTCACACCACACTTTGTGCTGAAAAAGGAAATTGAACTGTGCATTGTTTTACCAAGCTCTACATTGCACCAAGACAAGTGGATTTTTTGCTGAAGAAGGAGGGAATATTGACATAAACTGAACAATAACGAGTCAAGGGCAGAGGTGGTCCCCAGGTGGGCTGAAATATTTCTAGATATTTGTGTCAAACCACTTGGACAGTGAGAGGAGTTAAAAAATCATCACTGCCTCGTGTTCCTCCTTCAAGAGGTAAATGGTGGCATTCAAGTACCTTGCTGTTGACCCAGGAGCAGTGGGACTTTTTTACCTCTTCCCTTCTGTCTTTGAGAACAGGATAGAGGAGATTTTTCTGCTTGGACTATCTCACTTCTGGAGAAAAGCTCTTGAGATAAGAGGCTCATCTGCATCAATCCCATGTGTTTTCCATTAGGCTGAATAGAGATACCCTATCCTGCTCAGCTGAAATAGATAAAAGCACAATTCCTCCTGTTGCATTTATCATACCTCCTCCATGCTCCATGAGGGAAGGAGTGAAAATACTTTTGGTTCCCAGCTTATTAATATTTGCAGCAGCAAGTACATCTTGGAACTGTGTAGTGCTCCTGGAGGGTTTTTAGGTGAAGCTGTTGTGAGGGTAAGTACATTCTTTTCTACAATAATCACCCATGTCTCCTCCTGAAATCATCTCTCATCTAATTGCAGCTAGATCCTGAAGTGCTTGCTAAAGATTAGGGGGGAAAAATGAGAAATAATTGTTGGATTCAGGCCTCTCTATTGTTCAGTAACACTTTGAAAATTGTGTGTAGTGTCCAAATCAGAGCCAAGGTGATTTTGCAAGCAGCCATCCTTATCCACCTCTCAGAGAAACCCTCAGCCTTAAGGTAAAGCTCTGGTGTATTTGTGCTGACCTCTCAGTGGAGGTTGTTTGTGAACCCAGTTTTCACTGCTAGATTTAATGTGGAAAGCTTCCAGTGATATCAATTTATGGATATTAATTCTGGTGATTTAGACAAAGTTATATAGGACCATGGTAAAAAACTAATTTCTTTAGTCAGCTCATCAGGACTGAATGTGCAGGGATGGTATTTAGGCAGCCATGGAAGAGGGGAAAAAAGTAAGCCTTTGATATTCACAACCTTTTCTGACAATATATTTTAGTGGAGTTATAAGTAGTCTCAAAAATCACTTTCTGAATTTTTAAGCCTTCTGTGATAATAGATAAAATGCATACAGTAGAATTAGAAAAAGCTGGTTGTGTCTGGTGGAAGCTGTTGATGGTGTAAAATTCTCATATCCCTTTCTCCCTGGGTGCTGTGTTTCCAGTCTGTGATCTAACCTCATCCAGGAACTGATTCAAATCTTGCATTCCTGTTGCCTCTCCTGTGCTGGCTTAGTTCTGTTACACTCATTTTGAAATAAGGAGGACTGGAAAGGCTCAAGATAAGATTTGCTCCACGAATTTATACAGAAGATATAACACTCCATTCTTAGTTGTTCTTTATTCCTGGCAGCATTTTTCAGATCACTTCTGAATACTTTGAATAATGCATGTTCCAACACAGGTCCACCTGGGACCACACTAGTGGACTTCTTTTATCATGAAAAGATGCTTTCCTTCCTACTTTGTTGTTTATCTGTTATTTCTCTTTTAGTGGTCGTTAATGCTTGAAGCTTTTTTTGATTGCCTTTTATTTGTAACAGCCATACTTCTTTAGGAGCCTTTGAGATATCTTGACACAACTTTTTGAAAAGTTGGGTTTGCTTTCACCCCTGTCCACAGCTGTCCCTACTCCCTCAAATAATCCCAATGCACTTTGTTTTCTTCCTTTGGCAGAGTTATGCCTGTTTTTTTTTTTTTTTCCTCCACAGTTGTTTTAGCCAAGATATCTGATATAATGCAGAATTACAACATCAGGGTTTATGGTGATTATTGGCATAGGTGATAGGGTGGGGGAGTGTTACCCTTAGAGCTCCATATCTGATAAAAGCCTGTACAAAAGCAACCAGAACACAACTGCTCCTCTTTCCTTTCACCCTTTATCTCTGTGATTTGCAGCTCTGGTTCTGCTAAGCCCCTTTACTCGGGACACCTTGTGCTTTTTCCTTCCTCTATGAGGCAGCCAAGCCACTCAAGGAAGGGATTATTTTATGGGATTCTCTACAGTCTCCCAGGTTCTTGTCATTACCAGCTGCTTTGCTGTAATGTTCCTGGGGCAGCCCCCAAAGAGCTTTTGAGGAACCCTGTCATGCTGAAGGAACACCTGCTCTCACAGTGGTGTGTTCTGTGCAAACTGAATAAATAACCTGGGTTAATTCAAGGGTGTTAGAGGAAATCTCCTCTTGGGTGCTGTTACCAGAACCTGAAGCCCTTGGGTGGTGGTTACACTCAGCCTTAACAAAAATCACTGCCCTTGTTGAGTGACATACTCAATTTGTCAGGCCAACAGAATCCCAAGACCTGAAAACTTGTCACTCTTGGGAGCAGTACCTGGCTCTGTACCTAATCCTTTACAGCTTGTCATTTTAAGCTGGCTGTTGAAGAATGGATCTGACCCCCAACAGCATCAGCCTGCAGCTGCAAGTTTAAATTCAATGTACATGTCTGGCTGGGTAACACAACTGGGTGCAGAAATCAAGGTATCTGAGGCTCGTTTTCAAATGGTTGTAACTCAGATTTATTGCTCTGTGGATTTTTATCCCTTAGCTCATCACTTCCAGGTGGTACTGGCCTAGTAGCACATGCAGTTCCTTATCAGATTTGCCACCCAGATCATGGCTTTATATCTTTGGCATAATGCACCATTTCCCTGGAGGCTCCAAAAGCTGACTCTGTCCTTGTCTGCTGTGGGTTGGATAAGTCTTGTTTTCTGTTCAGATCCTTACTGGCATTTATCCTGATTTCCCAACCACCTTCAGCTGCTCAGTGTGATCATTCTTCTGTAAGAGACAGCAGCCAGAGCTTACCTGAGCTTACCTGCTTGCTGTATTTCTTGAATATTTTGTCATGTAACTGGCCAGAGCTCTGGTGACTTCCCTTCCTCATCTCATGAGGACACATCCCACAGTGACCTCACCTTGTCACACACACCTCATCAGATGTACAACAGCTGCATGTCAATCTTCAAGCTCCTTTGAAGTCTATTGTTACCTCTGCCCAGGAAGTACATTATTATTTTGAAGAGAGCTGTTTAATAGGAAGTAAGTTGGATTGCACCTTCTGCTTAAGGAGGTTTTCTTGTTCTGCAGTGAATATTGATGTTGGCAGATGTTTATCTGTAGGAGACTTGATGAAACATCTTTTCAGAAGAAAAAATGATTTGCTTACATGCAAGACCAGCATATTGCTTTGCCCTTGGAGGCAAATAAGGAACCAGCCTCTCTGATACAGAGCTATTTTTGTCTTCCTCTGAACACTGCTTATCATGCATTATGCATGTTGTTTCTTTTTTAAAAATGCTGTCAGCAGATACAGCCAGCCATTAACCTCTAAGTGCTTCCTATTTAAAGATAGCACCTGTAGTCAGTTCATTCAATTGTGTGGGACAGAGGCCTTGGGTCACTGGCTGATGATGGCAGAGACCTGACCCTGAAATCAGCATTTTGCATCCTGTCCTGTTTGGGAGATTACAGCTCCATATGTCTGGAATCTGCTTTGGTCACTGTGGTGGTTTAAAATCAGCTGGGAATTAAACCCTAAAGAGAGAGCTCCCCTTTATCCCCACCCCCTCTGTGGGAGAGGGACAAAGGCAGGAACTTTGGGTTGAGACAACAACTTCATGAAAATGAACAGCAGAGGCATAGGAAACAAACAACAACAGCAACAATATTAACAATGTCAGTATAGAAAAGACAGGGAGAGTTACACACAAGAAGGTGCTCAGCACCCCAACCCAGCTCTGCATGGCTGGTGAGACCAAGAGGGTTCCAGCAGCCTGGTGGTGCCACTCAGCCATTCCTGGGACAAGGTGTGGATGTCCCCACAGCCTGGCGGTGCCACTCAGCCATTCCTGGGACAAGGTGTGGATGTCCCCACAGCCTGGCGGTGCCACTCAGCCATTCCTGGGACAAGGTGTGGATGTCCCCACAGCTGTCAGTCCCCTTTCCTGAGCCAGTGAAGGGCAGTGATGGACAAACTCCCTCCAGGGATGGGCAGTGGTGTGAGAGGGGCAGAGTCCACCCCACTGGCAACGTCCCCAGAGGAAAACAGGAATGAAATGGTGCAGCTTCTGGTGTTTGTTCAGTTTTTCCCTCCCCAAAGCCACACAGCCAGCAATGATGTGGATGGTCTGGGACAGTGACCCAGGCACTGTCCCCAGGCTTCCCCACAACTTGGCAGCTGTGGTGAAACCAGCACAGCCAGGATCTTCCTGCTCTCAGTGCTGCAGAGAGTGTATTCAACACTTCCTTTTTGAGTAACAGGGAGAGGGGAGCTGTACAAAAAGCAGTGGGTCAGGTGGTGGTGGGAATAGGTTTGCACCCCTCAGGCAGGGAGGTCACAGTAAACCTCTCATGGCACAATCCTCTCTGCAGGCTGGGCAAGAGCAGGTTGAGGCCTCTGTGCTGCTGTGGGAGCCTAACAGGCTGATGTGACTGGCTGAGTAGTTTTGCAAGGTAGAAAAGCTTAGGTCACTTTTATTTAGAAAGATTTGCTTAGAGGCTGACACCTGTTGTGGCAGAACCAGGCTTGGAACAGAGAGGGTCTCTGTGCAAAGCTGTGCAGCAGAGTCTGTGGGAAACTCTGACACTGAACCAAAACAATCCCTGTTTCTCAGGCCAGCTTGTGCCAACAGCAGAACAATCATGGAAGCTGCTCACACCTGCAAGGACAAAGGTGTGTTCTCTTAGATTGGTTAAGATAATTGTTTATACCTTTTGGCCTCTGGCGTGATGGAGTCAGAATTTCATCCAATGGAAACTTGTTTATTACGATGTTCTTTCTAAAAACGTGTTCAGTTTAATAAAGCTTGCCTTTTGCCTTTCTGAATTATTGGAGCCTTTTTGTGTCGTGTTGAACCCAACAGTGCCAGGCACCCACATTCCTGAGTCCCTGTGAGACAGGCTGGTGGTACAGACAGGAAGGTGTGAGCACTGAGGGAAACATCAACTGCCTGAGCATTTGTTGCCTAGGTTTTGGAAATACTGTTCCAATTAGAGCCATCTATTCAAATTTGCTCCTCAGGATTCTGTTTTGCCTCGTGTTAACTGCATTCCTGTGCAGCCTGACAAGATATTTAGTGGTCCTGGCAGAATTTTGGTTGACTGATGTAAACATTTCCTGCCAGCATATGTTGAATAGCTTACATTTGTCAAAGTCAATCCATCCTGGTCTCTTCCTGTCTGGATCAGTACCAAAGCAGGGTCTGTACTTGCAGGAGAGAGCAGCCAGTCAATCTGTGAGAACTCAGCTATTCACTCTATCTCCTAAACTATATTTGCTGCTGCTTTGTTGGAAGTGTGCTCTGGTAAATTTAGAGGAGAAGCCCTCCTCCTGTTAAATTTTAGAACTGTTTAGTAAAATTCTTGGATTTTAGAGTTTCACTTGGCACACCAAGTGGCAAATGAGCAGTGTCTGCAGCTTGCTTTTTTGGTGCCCCTCTACTTTGCACAAGCTTGGAGCTTCACCAAATGATTAACAGACATCTGTGCAGAAATATTTTACTCTAAACTGCTTGTAAAAAAAAAAAATCTTCAGAGGGATGAAGCAATTTTGTCTTTACCAAAACATTAAAGGTCTGTTCCTATTTTGCATGCATAGGTGCAATATCTGTAAACTCACTGCAGTGGATTTTTAGCCAGTTTCACCTGAAAGTCCTACCAACCCAGGTTAGGCTGTGTAAAGCTTGTTTTTGGGAAACACCACCTGAAATGGCTGAAATGCTTTGAGTCTGCCCTGTGTGGAGTGGATGCTACTTTTATTTGCATTCAATAACTGCTTTTACTTCCAGCATTACCTTGAATTACGTGCATGTATGTTGAGGGCAATGAAAATCCTGGCACCCAGACTGAGGAAACAGCTGCTGGCTGCTTCTGATGCTCTTGTACAAAGTGAATACATTCAGTGGGAATTGACTCCTTTGTCACTCTTTAGCAAGTGCTGAATACTTGCTACCAAGCAGGTTGGATACTGGGGTTTCTGCTTACACTAGGTAGTAAATAATTGTGTTTCCTTAGGAAATTGTATTCCAAATGCTAATGCTCTAGTTAGTGTTCTGCCTCTTCCTCAATTTGTTGAAATTGCAGCTGGGAAAATTAAAACCACCTTGTGATGCACTAAAAATTTCTTTTTCCCTGTTTATTTATTATTTTGAAGAGAGATGTTTAATAGGAAGTAAGTTGCATTACACCTTCTGCTTTAGGAGGTTTTCTTGTTCTGCAGTGAATATTGATGTTGGCAGATGTTTATCTGTAGGAGACTTGATGAAACATCTTTTCAGAAGAAAAAATGATTTGCTTACATGCAAGACCATCATTTTCCCCTGTGAGGGATACCTGTGTAGGTTGCCTTTTCTGGCTCCAGCCTGTCTGATTCACATTGTCATTTGCAGAAGCACAGTACTCAAGCACACAGAGGACTTTACCCCTTGCTTTCCCCCAGTTCTGCCACCAGAGAAATTCAAAGTGCACTCTCATCAACCCTACTGAAGGCAGACTTTTGCTGTTGGTTGAAATCCCCCTGTACTCCCCAAGCTGGCAGTGGTTGTAGTAGTGGTTTATTTCTGATGGAGAGGCAGGAATTGAAGTTACTGGATTAGGTTTTTTTGTGGTTTTTTTTTTTTTTTTTTGGCTGTGCCCCTGCACAGGACCAGAATGAGAGCCCAAGTTACAGAACCATTTCCTTGCCCATACAATGGATAGGAATTCTTGTACCCTTTGTGTTGTGGTTTAGCTCCAACTAGCAACTCAGAACCTCAAAGCTGCCCACTCTTTCTCCATGGGAGGAAAATCAGAAAAAGGGTAAAATCTGTGGGTTGAGATAGGAAGAGTTTAATAATTGAAATAAAGTAGTATTGTTGCCACTACCAGCAATAATAATTATAACAAAAGTGTGGAAAAGGAGAATAAAACACAAGAAAAATAAGAGATGTACAACACAAGTGCTTACCAGCAAATGCTGGTTGAGGCTCTTTTTTTTTGGATTCTTGTGCAATTCAGTCTTTCTGGACAGCTCTCCCCAGTTTTTAGACACTGAGCATGAGTTCTGGGGTATGGAATATGTCTTTGGCCAGCCTGTGCTTCCCCCCAGCTCCTTGTGCAATTCTTCTCCAGCAGAGCATGGGAAACTGAGAACTCCCTGACTCAGGGTAAGCACTACTTAGCAACAACCAAAATATTGGTGTGTCATCAACATTATTCTCATACTGAATCCAAGGAGCACAGCACTGCACCAGCTACTAAGAAAACTCTAATTCTACCCTCACCAAAATCAGGATATTTAATTATGGCATGGCTACATGGGATAGAAAGCAGTTCTGGTAATATGGTGGGGTTTTTTTTTCCTCTGTGAAAGCAAGTTGAAACATGCAAAAAATGTAATAAGAACAGGGGAATTGGCTTTAGGCACAGAGCCACATTTATCTCTTTCACTTGTGAAAAAAGCTTATTGATTGTGGTAAGTTACTGTTCTTACATGAATTAAATAAACATTTCCCCTGTTGCTGGAGAGCCATGATGATTATTTTCAGGATAGAGATTCTTGATCACAGGCAGAAATTACTGCTGTGCCACTGACCCTTTATCTTCATCCTGAATAATTTTCAGGTACTGACTGTGTAGGAAAGAAAGCTGTATATTTTTCTCCCTCTGTGTCCAACATCTTGCAGTTCTCACACTGTACCAGGCCAGCCAGCACATCCTCCCAAACCACAGCACCAAATGTTGTTTTCATTCATGAATGGCATCAACATCCTATCTTATACCCTGACACCATTCTTCAACTTTCCTGATTATTGCACCTTCAGGCATTCTCAGCTCTGCCTTCCTGTGTCCTCAGTCACTGATTGTTCAGCTCTACAACTTCATGATCATTGAAATAAGACCTCTGTCAGTTTTAGTAATTGTGATCCTGTGATATCTGTTATTAGCCTTGTCACCTGTTTTCTAGGCAAGCTGGTCTGTCAGTAATTTAGTAGATGGAAGGAGTGGAGCATCTTAATTAAGATCTTGCCTTACCTGGATCAAAGCCAGAGAAAGCATTAACTCATCTACTTTGATCTCTATTCTATCAATTCAAATAACTTGATTAAATTATTGGGCTTTGTTTTAGTCAGCAACTTTTTTTTGTGTGCTACAGTTTAGGTCCATCCCCAAAATTCTGCATTTTGACCGTGTGGGAAAAGTGCTTAGACATTTGCATAGGTGAGAACTGTCCAGTGTTTCATTCTGCCCTGCAATTCACCAACAAGTTCATTAGACCATGTTATTGTTTGGATGAGCTTGTTCTTTTGTTCTGTTTTGGGGTGGGGTTTTGTTTGTTTGTTGGTTTTTTGGTTTTTTTTTCCCTGCAAGTACTTCTGCATTCTTCCTTTCAGAAAGGGACAGCATGATGGCTCTAGCTGAAAGCTGGAGAAGTTTTCAGTGAGTGCAAAGCTTCTCTCCAAGGAGAAATCAAAATAGTTAGCTCTGAGTAAGCAGATACCACATCCAAAAATCAGTCATTGTTCCTATAACAGGGACATGATGCCTGTGTTGTCAAATTACAGAGCTCTGAAGCTGCATGATCTGCTGTGCTTTTGCTGCAACAAGGTGAGATGGGAAGGGCATAGTTAGCAGATAATACATGAACTACAGCAAAAAAATAGTCCAGGAATAAGTATTACACCCTAAATGAATGGAAGATTCCCACTTTTACACCAGAATTTGTTACCATTATGTAACTGAAGCAAAAATTCTGAGGGTCCAGGCCATTTCTTCGCTTCCCCTTGTAAAGGTGAGCCTTTAGTTCAGTTAGCAGGTGTGATTTCCAGTTTGCACACAGGTTACATGAAAGACTGTAAAATCTGATCACCTGGGCCACCCTGTGATTCACAAATATCATGCTTGCTGCTCTAACCCCTGAGCTCTCTCCTAGGCCTGCAGATCAAATCTTCAGCAGGTACCCAGGCAAGGTGTTATTCACAACTTACCTGGGCTGGACATAAACTAATAAAACGTGCTGGTTCCCTCTGTGCTGCTGCTGTGTGAGCTGGATTTAGATATTCACTTCATTTTTGGCAGCAGTTGGAGCAACACTCAAGCTGTGTTCAAGCAAGTGCATGATTCTGTTATTAGCTGTCACAATGCTAGAAACAGTTCTGTGGCAAAATCAGAAAGATTGGCAGAGCTACTTCTGATCAGCTGAATTAGGCTGGCTCCACAGGACTAGGGCCAAACTTCCCTTTGCAGAAAATATTTGTGGGTCAAGGGATGCTTTGGGAAACATGCTGTGCTGTGGTCATTGTGTAGGGCAAATTTTATTGGACCTGATCAGCTTTGAGAAAGTGAAGAATCTTGTGGAAATCTACTTGCATCAAGAGTGGTATTTTTTAATGTATGTGAGATGTATTTGTGCTGAATTGTTTGAAGTGGAGAAGGCCTGGGGACAGAGCTTAGCACAGCTCTGAAATGTCACCCTTTTCATTTGCTGGATGGTTGTTTACAATTTCAGAATATCCTTGTGATATTAAATCTTTATCAACTTCCTCCTAGCAAGTAGACAGAGAGTCTCATGTAAATTCTCAGGTCATTCTTTGTACCTAAGAAGGTAATTTTGACTGGAGTCCAGTCTCCCATGCTGAGCTAGTAAAGCCATATACACCAAAGGTGGGGGTAATTTGATATTCATTGGCATCAAGAGAAGCAAACTGAGAGATCTGGGATCTGACACAGTTCTGCCACTGTAATCACAATTTTACCTGTGTGTTGAAACCCAGTATTCCTCTACAGAAAAATCTTCCTGCAGGCAGTGGTCATTCCCACAGCCAGACAGGAGTTGGGAGGAATGGCTCTTTAAATGTGGAATGAAGATGCTGCTGAATCTGTTGGATTTGACTCCCCAAGGAAACACTATTGTCATGAGGGTAACCTGGCTGGCTGTGGGATTGCAGAGTTTTGGCAACAAAAGGAATGTGGCACACATTCTTGAACCTAATCCCAGCTTTAGCCTGCTGCTGCCATAAGATTTAGAAGTCAAAATTAGTTAAAGTTTGATCTTTGCAGGCAGAGAAGTGCTTTTTAAAATGATTTTCAACTGATTTGATTAGTGTGGAGTTTAAGATTTCCTCCTGATTTTTCTAGAAAAGTGGTGGCAAAGGGATAAGAACTGGGGTTTGGCCTCTTGCTGGATTTCAGTATCTCTTGGTTTATTTTACGTGTACAATTTCAAGGGAAACAAACAGGAGATTTTTGCATAGAAATGGAAAACTGTAGGGTTTTGCTCTGGAATGAAAATGAGTGTTTCCAACACTTGGGCAAACAAGGCAGCAGCCTGGTGCTGCTCAGCCATGTGGAATGAACAGCAAGGGAGGCAGTCCCAGCCTCCTGTTTGTCCTTGGTGCCCTGCTGAGGCTTGGAAGGCCAACACTGAAATGTTCAATAGCTGCACCTGTGGAGATTTTTGGTGTCATAGTTTTCCCACAGCATTGTAAAGCACCAGAGGAGCAGCATCAGGATTAGAAATACTTCTGGTTGTTTTTTTCGAATTAAGTTTGTTATTTATTATGGTATTAAGTTTGTTATTTATTATGGTATTATTTCGAATTAAGTGGTTTACAAGGTGTGGAATTCAGCCTCTCTCAGGGGTTCCCTTGCTGAGTGTCCCAGGGCAGCACAGAAATCCCAGTCCTGTGGCTGGATAGAAGCCACCCCTGTGTTGTGTTGGAGGTGACTGGGCAGCACTTGAGAAGTGTTCACAGTACAGGGCTGCAAAGGGTTGCTAAAGCTGGCTGAGGTGAGATGCTTGACACCTGGCAGAGCTCTTGAGAAGTAAGGAAAAGCTGGAAAGTTTTATGATGAAGGAAATCTATCTAGTACAGTATGTGGCCATCCATCCACAGCCTTGTTTTGGAGTTTGTCTTTGGGAGTTCTCTGCCTTAATGCTGAACAACTCTGTTGTGAGGAGTGGGTTTGTAGAGAATTCTCAGAGTCAGATTGAAAATCCATATAATTCTGCTTATCTGTATGCTAACATTGAGAGGAAACATGCAGACGTGGGAAAACCATGGGATAGAGATGTCATTGAACAGGAATTGAAGTTTGATCTTCGACTCTGGGAACAGATCAGTCATGGGCCAAAAGCAGAAACAGCAGAGATACAAAACACAAAGAAGAGTCTGTAGTTTAAACAAAGGCTTTTAAAGCTAAAACATAGGTGCCTTAACAAACAGAACATGCACTCAGCATTTGGTGAAGTTAGTGAAAATCTTCTAATGTAGCAATATAATCTTCGGTAGAAAATTAGTAGAAGGTTATAGAGCACTGTGAGAATGAATTGTGAAAGTCACATTGTAATAAGGCCCACGAGGGATAATGCAAATGATAATTGGTTCCTAAAGATGCCAACAAACTGCTTGTCAAATGCTAATTGGTTAAAAAGTTTATTTAAGGAAATGCAACTTTTGCAACTTCAGCTTCCAGTGCTATGGCGTGGATTTTACATTTTGCTGTCTCACCCTTCCACCATGAGACTGATAAAATAAAGACTTTGGCATCGCCTCCTGGCCACCCCATCTCTATGATTTAGTAGTCCTGACACTCTGAGACATTATTTGATTTTAAGGTTAACCAGCTGTTGTCAGCCTTCCTGAGAAGGCAGAACTATGCCTGTGATGCAGGTCCTTTTTTCTTCTAACCAGAAAGGATGGGGAGCAGTGATGAGTTCTGGTATAAACCCTTCTTGGATCACCAAAGTCAATTTTTCCTTGCTGGTTTACTTATATTATTTAAATGGTTTCCTTTCCCTTTAGTTTGACACCAACATATTCCAAAAAAAGCCAACAGCCCTGGCAGCCAGGTTATCCCACAGTGCCAGGGGAGGAAGGAGAGGACAGATGTAAAATAGAAAGTTGTCTGATGTGTGAAAACCCTGCTACCCTAAAATTTAGAAGAAATTTGAGGATAAGAATGGTAAAGTCAAAACCAGCATATGGGGAAGCTGCTAGCACTGTAAGGGCCAGGCTGTTTATAAACATCTTCAAGGGTTTATAAGTTATTATAAGGGTTCAAGGTTGCCCTCCTAAATGATATTCCTTGATGGTAACATTTTCTAGAGGTGCCATTTTAAGACCAAAACCTGTGATCCTGGAATCAGAGGAGATCTGAGCTGATTTCTTTGAAATTTTGTTAGACCTTGAGTATTTGTCTTAAAGCCAGCCCTCCATGATGTTGCCTTATGCTGCAAATGGTGGAGTTGATGAACAGCAAACACTTTGAAATTCCATTGTAAAGCTCCTGGGGACATGTTTTAGTATCAGCAGTAACTACCTTGGTAAAAATCTACAATTCCTGTAGATTTTGTGGTGAACAGATGCTGGAAGGAATTTGTGTGGTGAATCTCCCCAGTATTCTTGCTGTGTCGCTTCTTCCTTCATCTCAAACACTTTCAGGGTTCACCCTGAACTGAAGAAGTAATGAAATGATTAATAAAAAAATCCAGGTAAAGGGTGTACTGGAGTTCTTTGATCTTTGGGTGTTCAATCAGTCAGAACCAGGAGCAGAAATTACCACTGTAGGGAAGGGTGTGAGTATAGAAGTGTTTGCTTATTCTAAATAGATGTGGTTTTGTCATTATGTCAGCTGGAGGCACTGATTTGCACATGAAATTTGGCAAGCAGATTTAGTGTTCTGTGCAAATGTACTGGCTGAAAAACCAAAGGGGATTTTCTATCCTGTTCATGGCATCAGACTGGCATGGCCAGGGTAGGATGTGCTAATTTACTTTATTTGCCTCAAATTCAGACCTTTAAAACCGACAAAACAGCACTTGCTTGCTTCAGAAAGATTTGGGACAGAGATCCAGTAAAAGCTTAGGGATTTTTGACATGAAAACATGAGGTACCTGTGATAACCTGTGCAAGTACCCATCCTTCAAATGTATTTGTTTATTCTAGGTATGATTCCTCTGGAAGTGTGATGGCAAGGGAATAGAAGAAAAATGTTTTCTGAATAGTTATATCTTAATTTTCACCAACACACCTTTGCACTGAAAGTAATTATGTATGACTGAGAAATGCCTTTGCCTTTATAGAATAATTATGGAAGGCTCCAAAGGGATAACAAAAATAATCTGTTATTTTATGAAACGGTTTAAACTGCAACAACTAACAGACAACCCACTTAAGCATATGTACAAATGAAAGAAACATTTAATTTTACAACTCCCTGTAGCTGGGGGATTTCTTACCACCCTCTACTCAGCTCATAAACCTTCAGGTGTTTCTCACTTAAAGCAAGTTTGCATTTTCTTGCAGTTCAATAGGTCTCAACAGTCTTCCAGCACTTTCAAAGCAAAAAATGAATTTGTCTCAATAAAAATAGTGTTAGGATGCCTTAAGGCTCAGGCTTGTGTTGGAGCATGATGATGGCCTGACTTTGCTTTACTGGGACATTGTGTACAACAGGCAAAATTAAAAGACAAAATGTTCTGTCTGAAGAGCACAGCAGTTAAAAAAAGGGTCTGGGAAGGGAGATGAAGCTGTAAAAGTGGATTGCCTTGCCAGAGGTCACAGAACCTGTCAGTTGTCAAGCCAAACTTGGCATTTCTTGAGCTCCAATCCAGAAATGATCAAGCT
The DNA here is from genome assembly GCA_013400775.1 of Chaetops frenatus. Taxonomy (NCBI): domain Eukaryota; kingdom Metazoa; phylum Chordata; class Aves; order Passeriformes; family Picathartidae; genus Chaetops; species Chaetops frenatus. The sequence goes on from VZTR01025630.1 coordinate 62,163, forward strand.
CTGGGGCGTGTTCAGAAAATTTCGGGGGTTTGGCCTTTTATCACTTCTTTTATTTTCAGAAAAGACAAATCAGAAGTGTGAAGCTTCTCCATATGTATGGGTCAAGTCACTGCTCTCACCATCAGTGCCAGCACTCCAGGCAGGGATGTGGCAGGAGTCTCTGCTTGCATTTGTATTTGTTCTTCTGCAGCTTCCAAGAAAAGATTTACTATGGCCCTTAGTGGAGGAAGAGCATTTAATTACACTTTCTGATTACTTTTTTGGATAAATTATCATGGGGAAGGAGAGAAGAGATCTCAGATTAACTCTAAATATTATGGGCATGGGATCATGGATTTAGTTTCTGAGTTCAAAACAACAACAAGGAATTTTTCTTCAGTGGACAGCACTGAATTCAAGCTGTTCCCTGGTCTGGTCATATGAAAAGGCCAAAAAATGCTTTGTGGTATTAAACCTTCTACATTCCCTGAGTTCTTTTCTGTTCTGAACAGATCTGAGTAAATGTTTTTAAAAGCTCTAGATCTTTTGTCAAGACATAGGTACATATTTAATAGCACACAAAGAATGATGCAAAGAGAACCTTTCAGTTGTGCATGATGATCCAGACTGCAGGTTGGATGGATTTCATGTGCATTTTATGTCCCTGAATCCTTGTGGGAAAGGAAAGACCTGTGATAGAAAATCCAACTTCTTCAGAGCCAAAAGATGATAACCTTGAAACATTTTATTGAAGCATTTTTGATTAGCTGGGGTGGATGTTTCTTTCATGAACAGATGTTCCTCAAACTCTGCTGAATTATGTGAATTATTTCATGGTGGCAGGTAAATGCTGCCTGGAAGGGGCTGATGTGGAGCCACTGAGCTCTCATTTCAAAGGAGCTGAAGGTTGGTTTCTAGCTGTAAAATCACAAGGACAACTGAACTTGGAAAAATTACTTTTGGGGGTTTTTTTTGTTTTTTTTTTTGGTGTGTTCCACCTGGATTCACCCCTGACTATAGAGAGAGGCTATTGCAGTAAAAAGGAATGAGGGCACTCATTTATAGTCTCTACTGAAAATCAATAGATTCCACATCTGAAATCCAGGCTTTCAGCTTAGGTTTTGTCCTTCCTTTCTAGCAGATTAAGATGTACTTTCCATTATTGGTGTCTGCTGCCTTTTCCTTTCTGAAGCTGAAGCCCAGGTTCTCCGAGGTATCCAAGGACAGGATGTGAGTAGCCATATTAAGGGTGTGAAGAAGACACATTTGAGACTTGAGCTAAAATAAAATAACTGTACTCTTTTGAAATGCTGCCTTTTTCTGAAGGCTTGCTCTGGGATGGTGAAGTGCTGTATTTTTTACACATTTTACACAACGAGACCTTGCTAATTTTGTCAGTATATGTGATCAAACAAGAAGGAACTTGCAAATTATTCATCCTAAACACCCTGTTGAAAGTTTGGTCAGGAAAAAAATCCCAGCCTGTTATTGAGTTTACTGAAGCTGGAAGTGAAGCTCTCTGGTCACCCCACAGTGTAGTAAATCTTGGACACAAAACTGCTCTGGGAGAAAGGGGGTCAGGTGAATAATTAGCAAGTAATAAAAATAATTTCCTAATTCCTGTGAATTGCAGGACTTTAAATATCTGGCCTATACCTTCCTTTTCTCTCCAGTAAAGATAGGTACAAATGATATAGATTGTTATTTTAAAATGATACTAAGCCATTAGACTTGTATTGTTATACATAAGCTGACAAGAATCAATTAAAACAACTGTCTAATTAGGAATGCATGCTATTTTCATCAGCAATTCTGTGCAGGGAACTGTGTGTGCATGTAACTGGGTTTAATTGCATGCACTGAAATGTAAAGACTGATTATTGCCCCTTTTTGCTGTAGAACTCTATGATGCTTTCAAAGCTCTGGTGCCTGTGTACCAAGGACACCTAAAATGGATATTTTAGAATTTACTTGCTGACCTGCAGCCTTTGAAGTCAATGTCCATTCCCTAAAGGCAGGAGAAGTAACAGCTGAAGCTGCCAGTCACAGTTGGTCCCTGGAGGAATTTCAGGAGATGTGAACGTCCAAAGGAATGGGAAGATGCAGTTGAGAAAGTCAGCTTTGTGCTCAGACTCTGCTTTCTGCTTCCTGAAGTCTGCTTTGGAAAGGACTTGCACCTTTTCCCCTGTGCAGAAACAGGCAGAACTTTGAGTAGAGAAAGACCTGAATCCAGTCTGCTTTGCTGTGTCCAGCTCGATGAACACCAAAAGCAGCAACTGTGGGGGAAGTGCTACCCAGCCTTGGGTTTGGAATGATCAGGGCAGATGGGAAATGCAGGAAACTGAGCTGCCAAATTCTAACCTGTCAGTTCAGAGTATGGGCAAGCTGCAGCTTTATAGAGGCTTAGCACTGCCAAATTTGAAAGATTTTATCGGGCTAAATAAGAAACCTTCCTGACAGCTTGATAATTTTCAGTCTGCGCTCAAAAGCAGATGGATAGAAAAGCTTTTAGACTTAACAGTTGTTTAAAAATGTTGACAAAACACCGTTTTTGCATTGAGCAAATAAACTCTTCCTGCGTGGCTGGAAGAAAAATCCCAAGTCTGAGACAGTCTTTGTGGGGAATGCCATCCAAAATGGCTTGGGACAGGGGAAAGGGATTAAATGGGGTCTTAAAGACAGAAAATGTTGGGTTTCTTTAGCTGTTGGTTGGAAAAGCTTGGGGAGATAAATGGTGGCACTTGAACACTGGCTGAACACTGGTGTTTGGAATGTAAACCAGGGTTAGGTGTCTCATTTCCACATTAGCTCCTGAACCCACCTGCACCTCACAATTGCCAACTCAAACCAAAACACTGCAGCCTCAGACCTGCCTGCTGAGATGGCAAACACTTCAGGAGTTTTTTCTGCATGCAGCCTTCCTAAAAATGAATTTCTTGGTGTGTCCTGTACTTCGCATGAAAGAAAAGGAGTGTTCTTTTGATAGCAGGAACTTCTGTATTTTGGTATCAAATATAATGAAAATTTCTTGCATCATTTCAATATATATTTTATTGAAGTAAGGTGGCTCCTTTCCATTTACTTATAAGGTGACAGGTTTTCATCTGGGGAATGTGTTGTCCTAAGCTTTCTAGACAATCCCTTTTGAAGAAGGATTGTGACTGTTGCCAAGCAGTTTACCTTGGCTAAGAGTTCTTTTCACTCTCCTGGAGAAAATACTGCTCAGGGATTTTATCTTGGGGTCCCCCTGATTCACACAGATTAAATCAACTGCTTGTAAAGAGCCCATATCAAATGAACACAGGATTGGAAATTGTGTGTGGGATCTGATGGGTATATATGATCATGGATGAAATGTAAATCCCTTAATTACTCTGAGACTGATTAATCTCCTCATGATCCAGGCATTGTTGAAGTTGTCAGTCTCGAGGTGCTGGAAGAATCAACAGGGGAGGCATCATAACTTATCTGCTTTTAATTCATTATTTCTTCCTTTTCTATAAATTTGTGAGGTAAGGCTCACATGATCACTCAGGAATTTAGTAAAACTGTTATAGAAGAGATTAAATACCTGTGCTAGCAGTCTTCTTAAACACTCTGTTAGCTATTAAAACTGTTTTTACTTCCATGTTGTTGAAAGTCATGACAGGGTTTTATTAGTTCCCTTCTCAACATCTTTTTAATAAGCCAAAGATTTGCCATCTTTCTAGTTTCCATTCTTTCTGGTATAAACAAGAGTGAGATTTACTGTGGTGTTCCACCTGTGCAGGGCAGGAGACATTAATTTGTTGGGCTACAACACCTTGACTTCAACTTGAATTACAGTCCAAATTTCAATATTACAGGAATGCTTTACAGCATTTTCTTTGAGGAGTTGTGGTTTGAACAAGGTATATCAGAATAAGGTAAATAAATCAGTCTGGACATTGGAAGGATATTTTATTCCCTGTTTTGCTGTTCTGTAAAATGCCCTCCAATGAATGAAACAGTAGGGGTGACTTAAGTGACCACTGTGACCCTGAAGTAAAATAGTAATTTCTGAAGTGTTTTTGTAAGGCTCAGGGTTTTTGTAACACTTCTCCCCCCCTAATTCAGAGAGCTTCTTCAAAGACTTCTCTGTTTACTGTTGCTATTGCCAAAGAGCAGGAAAGTAAAGAAGCATGCATTTCCTCTTAGCTTAAAGAAATATTTTTTCTTTGAGTGTTAAGAGGGCAGAGATTTCTGCAAAACAGGCTGAGAAACCAGCCCGAGGGCTTGTGTAATGTGTAAAAATACTGAGCTCTGCCACTGCAGAACCAACCTGCACATTCAGCTCTAAATATCCCAGAAGCTCCACATGAGGAGAGGTGTTAAGATGCCCTGCTGGGAGGAAGGCATTTCTAATAGTTACTGCTTTAAAGTGACTAATTTTGGAGCACGGGAAACACAACTGCTTCAGGGGAGGGCTTTGTGGGCAGTGAGCCCTGGAATTGTCAGATGTGCAAAATGCACCCACCTTGCCAGGTGACTGTCCAGCCATGCTCTGATGAGGGCACGGGTGAGATCCATCTCTTTTAAAAGTCCGAGTTGCTTTGAAATAAAATTTATTGCTTCTACCCTATGGATTAGGCCTGTTGAAGTGTTTTAATCTATCACATGCATACTTTCTTACCCTTAAGTAAAGTATTTCTTTAAAGGATTAAAGCGTTAAACAAGTTGACCGTAATGAAGCATCAGTTGCTGGAATAATGAAGCTTGAAGGGTTTGTGTTCTGGTTGTTATGAGCTTTCTGCTTCTAAGAAGATAAGGTGGCTTCTTGCAGAGCAGAATTAGCAGAATGTTAATATTTATGTGCCTGAAGGTGTTGGGTCATTGGCCAGTGGCTGCTGCCCTCTGGGAAAGCCACTTAAATTCAGTGTCACAAAAAGTACTTAGGCATAATGAAAAGCATCTGAAAATGGTAAAAGTGTAGAAGTGTTCCCTTCCCCACCATCTGATTATTCTCAGGTGCTTTGCTTGTGATTTGAAGTGGGTTTTCTTGTTAAAACCAGCAGCCTAATGGTACTGACCTGAGAACAGAAGCAACCTCCCTGTTCTTGACAAGTGTGCTTCAGCTGGGTTTTATGCAGCCTTTCATAAATCCCAGATTTAATTTGCATCAAAATACCCCGAAATCTGTAATCTTTGAGTAGTTTAACATGGCCAGAGACTCAAGTGGTAGCTGCAGTACATGCTCCAGCTGGGGGCTGAACTGGGTGAGGGCACAAAAGACATTTTCTCGTCTTATCACAAGAAAAACTGTTCATCGATTTTTCTCCCTGCTGCTGTTTCCCTCCTGCTGTCACACGAAGCCAGAGGTTGAAAATTACAGGAGGTGCTGAGCCTGTTGTTTTCAGACTGCCTGGGTACTGCCCACGGGTGGGGAATAATTGTGTGCCATGCCTAAAACTTTCCTTGGTGGATAAGCTGAATTTTGGAACAGCTGCCACTGAGCAGTGGTGACAGATCTCAAGGTGAACTCCTATTTCTGTGTGGTCATGGCCTTTATTTTTACATTCAGTGCTACCTCTTCCCTGATGCTGTTTGGAGTCTTACCCTTGTCCCCTGCCTTATGCCCCACCCTGATTCATCTGCTCTCAGCCCCACTTAGTGGTTTCTTTGGTTTTATTCTGGGGTTTTTTCCTACTTTTTCAGCTTTTTCTGGAAACTCAGTCTTGTTCTGGCTTTGCCTTGAGTATCTTGCCATGCTCTCCTGTCACAGCCACTCTTGCAGTTAGTTGACTTCAGGCCTTTTCTGCTGGGTGCACATCTCTAAATTCTGACTCCTTCAGTTTTTGCTCTTTGATTCCCATTTTCCTGGGTAGGTACATTTATTTTTTTTTCCCCTTTTCTGGAGTTTCCTGCTGCACAGGGGCTCACTGAAATGGAATTTATGGCTCTGCACTGAGAAGGGCTGTCTGTCCCATTGCTTGAGAGCCTTTATCACTGCTGTGTTTGCTTTGCTAGCTTGTGTTTCCTGGTACAATTTAAACCTGCTTTTAAATACCTATGATAATGTTCTTCCAAGGTTCCTAAGTTCCATAAATGTCATTATTGTAGCTTGCATGTGCATTGTGGCAAGTGTGTGTGCTGTGCCATGTCTTGGCACAAGTCCTGTGGCACTGCTGTGTCCTGTGTGTGTCCCGTGAAGTTTAGCAGAGCAAATGAAAAAAAACACAGCAAAAGCACAGCAAATGAATTTTAAAACTTCTCTCCAGTGTGGGTGGTGGCTCCATGCACGTAGAAAATGCTGACAATTTGGGGCATTGTGGAAAAGGTGGCAGGAACCCCTGGAAGTCATTTCAGTGAGGCTCAAAGCACAATGTGATTTCTACTTGAACGTTAACCTTTCCTTGGGTGTGATACACCAAGCGCTTGGTAATAGTGAAGCTCTGTTAATATCAGTGATTTCTTGGGGTTTTTTTTTATCTCTGTAGTGACCCTCAGGATGCTCCCTATGACCTCATGTGGTCCCCAGAGCCGGAAGCTGTTGATCAGAACAATATTTTATGTTCCCACCTACTGAGGCGCTTGGCTTGGCTGTGATACTCCCACTCATTCTCTGATTCCACTGCAGAATGTTGTCCAATGTAAAATCAAAAAAAATACTCCATTTGCTCCATTTCTTTTCAGGGAAAAGATCACTCTGTAACCACTGACCAGCCCCTGCTTTTGTAAAACAACTTGTGGGGGAAAAGCAAAAGCCAAAAATATGATCTCAGATTTAAATGCATTGATTTTAAGGGAAATGCCTGGGTTCAGTGGACAGGGACTGCAGCTTATGGAAACATGACTTTTTAAAAGCAAGTCTAATTTCCATATAGATGTGAAGGTTGGAGCACACTGCAGAATTGCTTGCAGCAGCAGTGGAGTTTTCTCAATGAAGCTATTGTTTTCCAGTGCATGGATATCTCAGTGAGAGGGAAATATTTTGAGAAATGGAACAGCCACGGTAGCAGTGATGTCCTGCTGCTGCTAACCAGAGGGCATTAAAATTAATGCTGCAGACTCACTGGGATCAACTCTTTGTAAAAGCAGAGTGGGAACAGAGTTTTTGGAGAGGCACCTTCCCACTTGTGAGCTCTCTGAGGAGGTGCCATGCTGTGGTGTCCCTCCATGGGGATAGAGCTAAGAATGCAATTATTGTGTGAAAGCAAGGAACTTAATTTCTTCTGCTTTCTTGAGCCAGCTACAGGGCTCAACCTTGCTGATTTTCTCCATGTTACCCTTGCCAAATAATTTCATGCTCATGTTCTCAGTATGCCTGTGGTGACAGGGGCAAACTCTAGTGATGAAATTGAAGTTGATACCTTGATTATCTGATATTTCCTTTCTCATGGACTCACTTTGCAATCTAGACCAAAGTGACTGTATTGAACCAATCATAATCACTGGCTGCTAGAGATTTAGTGAAGACCAAGTACTTAGAAAACCAGATGAGAGATGTATTAATTTCTTGCTGCTACTAAATTTTACAACAGAACGTTGTTGAAGCTTGATTGGCTTGAAAGAAAGCTAAGAGAAGGTTGAGTAGAGCTTGTGGGGCTGGAAATCCATGTGACAGAGTTTTATTTCCATCTCCAGTTCAAAGGACACAGAGCTTGGGTGAAGGTTTAGGTAGGTTCAGAGTTTGGCTTTGGTGCTGATCCTTGGGAAGGAGCAAGGAATTGGTTTTTTCTGCTGAGCCTTACCTAAAAGTTGACTCTGCCCTTGTGTGTGCCAGCTGTAGTGAGAGGGGGGAAAAGCCCCTGTTGCTCGTGTACCCAGTTTTGAAAGAGCTCTTATTAAATGGAAATTAATAAATGACTAATGAAAACTATTAGGGATCTTTTCCTGAGAAAATTTCCACCCTGTCCTTTCTTGAGGTTTCAAGTAGCAGGGAATCAGTCACCCACTTGCTTCAAAAAGGGGCTCAGCACAACATTCCTGGTACAGATAAAAATAATGGCTTTTACAGCTAAGATACAGGACTGTGCTCAAAAAGGAGAGGTACAAGCAGGAAAAAACCCCAGCTGTAAAGCCAGCATCTTCCTGGCTTAGTCATCCCTTATTCAGTGGAAATGGAAGCTGCAAAGGGATGTGGCAGCTGCAGCCAAGCCCATTCAAAGTGGGAATGGGGCAAGTGGGTGTCACTGGGAATATAAAGAATTAATAAATACTGGCAGCAAAAAAAAGCAGCCTGGCAAGCAGGGTGATTGGGATAGACTGGATCAGTGAAAAGAACAATTAATTGCCAGCCTCTAGGGGGTAGGTAATTAAAAAAGAGGTGTTGCAGGTACAGCCATTCAGATGGGGTTTTTTGGCCTTTCAGCCACTTCTATACAGGTGTTTTTTAGTTCTTAATTGTCTGCTCAGCTGAAGGGAGATTAAATCCCAGGTATGCTGCAGGTGTTGAACTTGCAAACCCTGTTATCAGCTGTTTATACAGAAAGCTCACTGCCTCCCTGGCCCCTTGCACTAAAGCTGTTCCCCTCCTGGTTTTTGCAGGGCTGTTATCTGAAACATATTTCCATATTCAGGTTCAGTTGTCCATGCTTGTTCTACTCTATGGTAATAATGCCTGAAAATAAGACTATTTAGCCTGGGGGATGAGGACTGAGCAAGCTAGAAATGGGGTTGGATTCATTTCTGACAAGAAAAAGTAGTGGCCATACAACCAGCCAGCCAGGTTGAATATTAAATTTAATGAGCATTAGTGCAAATGGTATGTTGGAGATCTGATATCTTAACAAGTCATAAAAGTAATTTTTCCTCAGGAACAGCAGCTTTATGGCTTTTTGGATCTCCACAGAGGGCCAGATGGTGAATCCTGTGCTTATTCTCTGATTTTACAAGTTCAGTGCTGCAATGAACAGGGCTGTTGACAAAGCCAAGGTATTACTGAGTGCCAAAGCCTTGCTGGCTGGCAATGCCACCCAGTACAGATTTAGCCAAAATTGTTCCTGAAATGTGCTGCCCACAGCTGGAGTCCTGTGCAGAGATCTTCCTGCAGTGTTGAGATGAGGGCAGTGAGCTGAGACACAGGTGGTCATGGCTTCATTTCTGTCCCTGCTGGATCTCTCTGCGTGCCCATCCCGAATTTCACTGCCCCAGCTTCTCTTCTTAAAACTGCCACTGGTAAAGGGAGAGTTTTGGGAAAGGGTCATTGACAGGGAGGTGAAGCTTCCCTGCACACCAGTGGCCTGCCACGAGATCAAATGGTGCTTTGTTTTCAGGGTTGGATGTTTATTCTGCCTCTCTGGCCTAAATTCAAGATTTTTCTGGACAAAATTCAGCCACTGCAGTAATTTTATGAGGGTTTCAACAATGAGCTGGAAGCTGTGAGGGCACAGATGAAGCAGTGAAAGAAAAGGCTGAGCCCTAATAATCTGGGTTGTCCTCAGGAGTAGAAATACATGGTGATAGCTCTAAGTCCAAGAGATGGTAAAAAATGCTGGAGCCAGCTGGCAGCAGAGGAAGATCCAGGTGGGCAGATTGCACTTGCTGTGGGTGATGCCTTCTTGTCCTTGTAATCTAAATTCAGAATACTGAGGAGTACTTGCTAAACCAGCTTAGCCACATATCAAAATTTGTGAAAAGCAAAAATTGAATTCTGCATTCACGCTTTTTTTTTTTTTTCCCAATTAGTAGCTTAGAGTAAAGGTCTTATGTATTTGGAGCTCGTTTTCTTTGAGAGGCTTCTTATATCCCAAAATCTCTCTTCAGCACTGACACTACACAACTTTTTGAACTAAGAGAGTGATAATTCTAGGCAAAATCATTTCTGTGAAACCATGTGGACTTGGAGATCTTTCCTGGGGTTCTGGGCTGAAAATGAATACAGGACTGTCAGGTATTAAAACAGGAAGCAAAAATAAAATAAATACAACTGTAAACTATAACCTTTTGGTACAGAATTTTCATAACAGGGCTGCAAGAAGCTGCAGTGCTTCACGATTCTGTAGCTCTTCCCTGTTTCATGGCCTTCAGGCTGTACTGCAGCTTTCCTGCTAACAGAGCCAAAGAGTTTGTGCACAGTTCCCTGAGCTTGAACCAGCTTTGGGCTCAGTGTTACCTGTATTAATGTGCTAATTTGGGTTACAATTATCAACACAAACTGCAATATTCCTTCTTGCATTAGGAAATTTTAGAGTTTGGGACTGCAGCAATATGATTTTCCCTGAATATTTCATGTTCATGGGACTGTGAATGCTCTTGGTGATTCAGTAACATAAGGCACATAAGGCAGAACCTAAGATAGATCTATATTGTTTGCAGAACAAATATAAGACATACTTTGGGAAATGGTGCATTATTTGGAGCTCATTTTTCATTTTTTCTCCATCTGCTGGCTTCCCTTCATATTTTCCAAACACTCATTTTTTCTGCCATCCAAAAATAAAATTATGTAGACCTATGTTCCTACTCCTAACTTGGAGTTTTGAAATGATGCTATAATGAAGGAGTAAGAAGATTGATAAGAAGTGTTTCATGGCCAGACCTACAGGTTCAGGAAATAGTATTGGTAATATGTAATCAAAACCCATAATGATATAGATTTTCAGGAATGGGGAAGAAAAGGTGCTGCCAATAAACTGCAGCAAGTTTAAGGGGCTAAGACAGTGGAATCTTACCTGCTAAACAATTAAATCAGAATGTAAAACCTTAATTTTGAGTATTCCAAAAGTGTTATTTTTAATTTATAGATATGAATGCACCAACAGTGCTGGAAATCTGTGTGGAAAATATCTTGGGGTTTTTGGAGTGTACATAGATATATGGCATGTATGGTTCAACATGGTCAGGCTCCCCTCCCTCACTGAGAAGATCATATTAGCATGGGGACAGGATAATATAATTTAATTTTAACTCCATTTAAAATGTCCTGGACGGTGGAATTCTTCAGGAATCCCTGTCTTTTCCCAGTGGTTTTAATTGTCTTCCCTGTATTTCCATGAGGAGGAGATCACTGTGAAACTTCTCCCAACCAGCCCAAATGTGAGTCCCTGCAAACCCTGTGGAAACCTCCACCCTTCCCCCGGATCAGACTGAGGGATCTGAGTACACCCAGGGTCCCTGTGTCCTGCTGGACCCAAACCTTCCTGGGAAAAGCTGGGAAGGACTGTTTTAATTCCCATCCCAGTTCCTCAGCTCTGTTAATTATTTCTCCAAAACCAGAGCCAAGTCACACCACCAGACTTGTTTTCCCAAGTGTCCTGACAGGATGTCTTCTCCAAGTGTTAAATTACATTTCTTGCAGGGTTTCTTCAGTGCTGAAGGAATTCTCCAGGACTGAATTTCTAAATGCTCTTTTGCAGGAGTATTGCAATGGAAGAAGTGACCTAATGGGATAAATCCCCTTGCAGTGTCCATTAACACCTTCTTGTAAAGTTTCTTCATTTTGAGCCTGATGTTTGGGGCAGTGGGGAATTAAGCAGCAGCACTTAAATCATGGTACAGGCAGATCAATCTGTCAGTAGGATTTGATGGAGGTAGTGGACAGCATTTCTGAGCTCCTCTGCTTTTGGCACACATTTATAAGGAGGAACTTGGGCAAGCCAGAGAGTAATACTTGGAGGATTATGAGGAATTAACCTGAATATGGATACTTTTAACTCCAGGGAAATCTGACTGCATCTCTTCATTTAGAATAGATTACAGCAGTAGAGAGCAGCCAACTTAATTAATTGGTCAAGTTTTTCCTGCTGTTTTACGAAGAGTCAGAGTATCAGCTATCTACTCATCTCTTGGGAAATTTATGGTGAAAAAATCTAGAGGGAAAGTTGATTGTTTCAGCAGAAATGGATTTGCAGCTGCTGAGGAGAATTTGATTATGTGCTACTTTCAAAGAAACGTGATGCATCATTCACCCCTGGACAAAAAGCTTTTTCTGTGACTAAGATTTTCAGACAGCCTAGGGTAGCTGGGGAATAGGACTGGATTTTTTTCTTTATATGCTAAGTGTTTCTGAAGTTCAAAGTGTGTTACAAGCATGCAGGCATTGGGAAATGTTACTCTACATATATATGAAGAGTATTCCAGTAATTCTGTAAAATGTTAAGAATCTCAAGGTGGACTTCTGGCTGAAAAGGTGATGTCTGCTGTTCTGAAACTGTTTCTCACCTGTTGAAAAACTGGCTTCATAATCAGCTTGTAATGCAAGAATTGAGACAAATTGGTTGCACAGTAGAAATCCACTGTGGTTGTCTCATGTTTGGGAGGAGGAATGTTCATTTCTGCACACACAAAATTCTCATTCTTTACTAATCACTGGAGCCTTACAAATTGAGCTCGTGCTCATGGAAATGAAGAAGGTCAGTAATGTGGTAGGTTTGGCTGTGATATTGTGTTTATTGGAAATGTTGGTGACTGGGTGGTGTTTGCAGAGGAGAATTGTATTGTTAGAAACGCTGGTGGAGAATTTCAAGAGGGGTTTTAGCAGAGGAGCTGCACCAGGTCCCTGTTTAAATGTTGAGCTTCAAAGGCTGAACTGTGACACTGAGGAGGCTCCTGGGATGTGCAGAGCTTTGTCACCTGATGAGGTGGTGCCTGGGGAAGAGTGACCATCTTCCTGACCTCCACCACAAGCTCAGAGGAGCAGGTTTGTCCCAGCACAGACCCCACTGAGAAGAGCACTCCCAGCAGTGAGAGGCAGCACAGCTTTCAAGAAGGGTCGTGCAAAGTTCTCTGCACTGCCAAGCACAGAAGAGCCAGAACTGCCTGGCTGGAGCCAAGGGAGTCGAGCTCATGGAATAAAAATGCAGTTCCCCAGACTGAAATAGCACCAAATCCTGCAGGATTCTTTACCACCATCTGTTTGCTGGGAACAAACAGTAGAGCCTAAATTATGCAGCATGCTGTCAGGCTGGGGAGGAGGAGTCCTGGGTGGGAAACTGCATTAAACTCACTGGGAGTGCTTGAACTGAATCACTCCCTGTTTGCTACTCCAGGAAGCCTTGGGTGCACAAGGTTGTTACAGGCATGACTCAAGTTGAGCTCTGGAAGAACTCTTTTTTTCCTGTTCTACCACTAGTAGCACCCCAGAAAAATCTCTGCAAAAATAGAGGGAATCCACCATTAATTTTATCACCAAGGAGAGTTGAGTTTGAATACAGCTTCTCACTATTTTCAGCAAAATACTGCATTTATTCTTGGCTTTCACCAGCCAGAGGGAAGCAGCTACATGGGTCAAGTTGGTCCAAAAGATGCTGTGTATGTTTGAACCAACTTGAACCTTACATCAGCTTTTGCAGAGCATTTGGCATAATGAGTGAAAAAACCGGGTTTTTTTCCCTATCCAATATTAATTTCTAATTTGCTTTAAGGAAATGAACCAGTTTAATGCTAAAATTTCCCATACTCATGTAAATGTTCATGTGTCTTAATGGCTGAGGTTTTTTTTCTTTTTGTACCCAGAAATAACAACTAAACTTTACTAGGATATTTAATACTACTGGGAGAAAATGTTATGGATAACTTTATTCTATAACCTACAGACTTTGGTTTGGAGAAGTCAGTATTACTGGAGGCAAGAGTTCACAAACTCCTCAGTGAACTGCTTCTATTTGGTGTTTTCCTTAAACCCAAAATGCATAGGCCATTCATATGGGATTGCTCTGCAAAGGAAACACATAATTTTGTGCCAGATGAATTGAAGTTTAAATAGTCTACACTTTGAAGGACTCCAGCAAGCTTCCCTCCACCCTAAAATTAACTTTTTTATTTAGATGTCCCCTTAGGTCTCCTTAAAATTGTTAATTTCGAGTTTGGTGCAGTTCTTTTTTTGCATGAGATCTGCCAAGAAGGTACCTGAAGGATTTTCTTCCTTGCAAAACAAAATTGGACATTAATTCATGGAGTAACCTCTGACAGTTCTTTGTGGATGGGTGGATTAGTGATTTTAACTTGCTTTACCTGCACAAATCCAGATAACAACACCTTTTATAACCCAAGTGTTCTAATTGTCCCCCAGAAGGCAGAAACTGAGACTTGCTGTGCTCTTTGCCCAGCACTTCTGCATCTTTTACTCTGCTGTTGGAAATCTGTGAGCTCTCTGTGCAGGTACCAGCCAGTGTGACCTCAGCTCAGGGCTGGGAAATAATGAGAGGCTGCTGGGAAGGAGATGCTCGATTATGATTATTAGAAGGATTATGATGCTTGATGAAGATCTGGTTGGCTGAGAAATCCACACACTTTTGTCTCAGCCCATAGGCATTTGTGTGAGGAGTGGGTCTGTAGAGAATTCTCAGTGTCAGATTGAAAATCTATATGATTTACTCATCTGTCTGCTAACGTTGAGAAAAAATATACAAACGTGGAAAAACCATGGGATGGAGGTGTCATTGAACAGATATTGAAGTTTGAGCTTCAGCTTTAGGGACAGGTTGGCCATGGTGCAAAAGTAACAGAAATACAAAACACAAAGAAGAGTCTGTAGTTTGAACAAAACCCTTTAAAGCTAGAACACAGGTGCCTTAAAAAACAAAACATGTATTCAGCATTTAGTGAAGTCAGTGAAAATCTTAGAATGTAACAATATAATCTTATGTAGAAAACTGGTACAAGGTTATGGAGCTCTGTGAGAATGAATTGTGGAAGTTGCATTATAATAAGGCCCATGTGAGATAATGCAATTAGTAATTAGTGCTTAAGATACTAACAAACCACTTTTCAAATGCTAATTGGCTGAAAAATTTATTTAAAGTGTTACCTTTGCAACTTCAGCTTCCAGTGCTGTGGCATAGATTTTACATTTTGCTGTCTCACCCTTCTAGCATGAGACTGATAAAATAAAGACTTTTTGCATCACCTCCTGGCCACCCCATCTCTGTGATTTGTGAGTCTCAACACATTTGCTCTCAGTTTTTGGGTGATGAAGCTGCCTGATTGCTCTGAGCTGTGATTTAGCCAGTCTTGCTGGGACATTTTGCTGGAGACTTTCCCAGGGGACCAATGTGTAGTGTACAGGAACAATTCAGGTTCACTCCACAGGCCTTGCTCGTCTGTTCTGAGTTTTAAGGCATTTCATGGCCACATTGAGAGGATGGGAGGGAAGGCAGATGCATTACTGCTGAGAGAAGGGAGGAAAGCACCCATTATTTGAATAGTAAGAGAGTTTTAATTGGTGCCTTTAGCTGTGAAAGCCTCCCCAGCCCGCAGAGCTGCAGGAGTGGCACCTCTTGCACCCAGGAGCAGCTCAGTGAGGACTCCCTGCAAGTCCCTGCAGAGCCAGGCAAGGGAGTGTGGGGGCACTTGGGAGTCTCAGCATCTGTTACCCCTTCAGCCTGGCAGCCAGATGGGAGTGATGCCATTTCTCCCCAAGAACGAACCACCCTGCGACTGAGGCTTTTCATTAAGGACAGAAACCTGAAACCTCAAGCAGAGCTCCCCACTCTGTTCTTCGTGGGGGGGTGGGGGTTTGGTTTGGTTTTTTCCATTTTTTCCTTTTTTTTTTTTTCCCCCTTTATTTTCTTTTTCCCCCTCTTTTTTCCTTTTCTTTTTCCTATTTTTCCTTGGTTTTTTCCTTTCCTTTTTTCTTTTTTCTTTTTTTTTTTTTCCTTTTTCCTTTTTCTCTTTTTTTCTCTTTATTTTCCTTCTTTTTATTTTTCTTTTTTCCTTTTTTTTCCTCTTTTTTCTCTTTATTTTCCTTCCCTCTTTTTTCCTTTTTTTCCCTCTTTTTTCCTTTTTTCCCCTCTTTTTTCCTTTTTTCCCTCTTTTTTCCTTTTTTTCCCTCTTTTTTTCTTTTTTTTCTCTTTTTTTCTTTTTTTTTTCTCTTTTTTTCTTTTTTTTTCTCTTTTTTTCTTTTATTGGTGTTTTGTTGACAGTCAAATCGATTGTGATTGGATACTGCAGAGCAGAGAATTAATTTAATAGGAGGAATAAAATTATTTTATCCTTGTAAGAAGAGAAGGAACAGAAGAAATCAAAGCTATATAGCATATGGTGAACAGCAAACTCAAACTTTTTTTCTTTGATAGAGATACTGATGTTTACATTTAGTTTTAGCCACGTGCTTTCAGCTTTCCCCATCCATTTCATATGTTAGCACAGGTGAAAATATTTAATTAGTGTTAGACATAGTTTCCATAGTTTTAAGTGTGGTTAAACATTTGAGGTACACTGTCCAAAAGTGCATTATCATGTGTTCAGAGTAGTGAAAAGCAGAGCCACCTTTGGGCATCTGAACAGAACTGTTCCTTCAGCTTGCCCCTGTAATTAAAGTAAGTAGGAGTGCAATGGCAAAAAAAAGCATGTAAGTCATGGGCACTTCCTTCTGGAGCCTGTCTTTACAAATTTAATATCTAGACACATTTGAAATTTAAATTTATACAGATTTAATCCAGCTAGGTTTCCTTAAGCACTGGGTAAAGGCATTAGCCTCACAGTTATTTGCAGAGAAATTCCATGTACAGCTTCACACACCAGCAAAACTTTGCCAGCAATGCACTGTGAATAATTTCATCCACATCTATATCTGGGCAAACCATTTGCTGAGGTATTTTCTGCCATCTGTGAATGTTCATCTGCAGTTTGTGTGCCAGATGTGTATTGGCAGCATACATGCTACAAAAAACAAGGATCCAGATAGCAATCCCAGTGCTGCAAATGGAGAAAACTTTTGCAACCTGCTATCTAATCATGTGAAATAGTTTGCTAAATAAAGGAAATGTTTATAAATAAAGAAAAAAAATAACGACTTGCTGTAAATGTGGGTCTCAAAAAAGCCATTTTCACAGGTGCATGAGGCACAGCAGTCGGGGAATTCAGTGGATCCTGGCTGCTCTGCCCTGGTGACATTGAAGTTATTTTCCCGTGACTGGAGTATTCCAGTTGCTTTACAGCACACTTTGTGTCATTTAACCTCGGCTGACTCGTGGAGGGTTTCAAAGCCACTGTTCCAGTATTGGATTTCTCATGGTACCACCACTGAATCAATTCCCTTCTCATGGTCAATGTAGGGGGTGAGGGGACGGCACTGTGTAACCCTAATTCAGAACAGCCTCAGAGAAAGAGGAAACTCTGAACCAGTGGTTTAGTTCATGCAGCAGGATGTGTATGTACAGATCTAGGACAGGGTGTGGTGAGAAATGCCCTGAATGTTCCAGTTGTGTGGGAGGTGTGCATACAAATCCACTGAACAGCTGAGCTCCTGTGGGGAATATTCTTCCCACACACTATATTGCAAAAATTGAGGAAATGTATTTGAGCAGAGCCCAAGACCTGGGCTAAGAAAAGCCCAACCCACAGGCCTGCTAGGTGAGGCAACTCAAGCTGAGCCTTGTGCTCTCCTGCCTAAACTGAGCAGCCTGGTACCAACTGTGGTCTAAGTTTGCCTTTGATATCTTTATATTACCCCTATTTGTGACTGCAGCAGACATTCCCTGAGGCTGCACTTAGGCTGCCCCCTCATGAAACTTTGCTGATGAGTCCTGAAGCTTCTCCCATTCCTCCTGCAGGAGCTGCTGGCTCTTGTGAGATGTCAAAGGTCTGACTGAAGCGAGGGCCTGGCTGAAAAGCAAATTCACTGTTCCAAGGACCAAAGGAACTCTTTCTGTACCCAGGGACCAGCTCAAGCATGACCAGAGTCCTTCTAATCCTCAGTTTCAGTAATCAGGGCTCCATCAGAGTCTTTGTTTGCTTAAACACCAGTACTCCAAGCTGTCAGAGCTGTCTAAGTGGAGCTGCAGCCAGAAAAGTGCTCCTGACCTGTGAATTGCTCTCTGTGTCTTTGCAACCTCAATGTTATTTTCCAGGTAGAATATTCTGCCTGATGGGTATCACTGAAGAGCTCACAGTGAATATATGGCTGCTCTCTGGGAGCACAGCACTGGGAAGGATTTCTGCAAATAAACTCCATGCACGAGTGACAAATTTGCACAATTGCAAAACTTGTCCTTCTTATTTTACACACCTGTGATTGTTCCACTTGTCCTCCAAGTCAGGGACAGGCCAGCTTTAGTAACCTCCTCTTTTTCAAGGAGACCATGATGTTGCAGCATGCAAGGTAAGAGATTTCAGATATTCTCCAGGAAAAGTAAATGACCAGCCAAGATGTGCTGCTCATATTTTAAGTGGAAATAATCTAAAGAAAACTCCAGATTCTCTGAGTCTGGATGTTCAAACTGATTTAATAGTATAAACAATTTAAATAATAAATCAATAAATATTGAATAGTATAAACTAATTGAATAGTATAAAAAAGTGATAGAGACATAATTCTGAATAAGGGACCTGTCTTAAAACACACTTGGAGGAGATACCTTAAAGACAGAGGAAACTTCAGCAGTTCAGAAACCAATAAAAAATGTACTTCGCTCAGATTAACCAAGATTACTGTTTGTTTTGCATCAGCAGAAAAGGATTAAAGTGTAGGCTGGAAATCAGAAAAAGAATCTGAAGTCATAGAGGAGGTAGCTGAGTCTGTCATTGCAGCTTGTAATCTGTAGTTGACAGGATGCTGACAGAAGTTTATAAGCAAAAATTCCTGTGCTGAATGGTCAGGGAGGTCAGTCTTGGAGGACCAAGGTGCTGTCATCCTAATTAGGCCTGTTTGGGGCATAAAACAGACTCAACACTTTTTTACAGGTGTCAATTTATACAGCTCTAGTCATATCAAAGAAAGATTGGTCTGTCAGCATTTGGGTCTGGTTCTGCACACACGGTGATGGTTTCTTTTTTCTGCTGTGCCATCCAATTCAGTCCATCTTCCTGGCTCTGAAGAACCCTCACAGCTTTAGCAAAGCAATATTGAGGTTCAAAATTCCTGCATGAGGCAGGAATTACTACAATTGGTCCTCTCAATTTTAGCACTGTCCCTGGTCAGGCTTCAGCTTCAGCGTTGCCAGTTTGAAAGACATGGATCTCACATAAATATTTGTAGGGTACAGTCTCAAATCTGGCCTGCCAGCGTTGCCCTCCAAAAACTGCATTGGGAAAACCACCCAGACAAGCTCAGTTCATTAACTGGGAACCAATAATGTCCTAAATGAGGGTTCAGTCATGGTTCTAAGCTCAGGTGTACCTGAGATTATGGTCAAGACCCTTAGCCTGTGTCCACAGTCCTGTAAAAGCTTCAGGGCCACTGGCATAAACGTTGTCCTTCAACTATCCCATGTAGTCTTGTTGGAAAAAGAAGACAACACCTCTCCAAAAAAATATTGTATTTTCAAATAATGAAATTGGGAAATAGTTCCCAAAATGTTGAACTAAAACCATCCCTGCCCTTGGGCTGCACGAAGGGCACATTTTTCCCATAGTGTTCTCTCCCCTCAAGTAAGAGCAGTAAGGAAATCCTCTTTAGCCAAGGCAGAGAAAGGTGAGGAAATGGTGATAGTTTTTGCAGAAGGGAATCAGCATGCTGTAACATCCAGGCTGGCATCTGCTCAACTACCTAGCTGTTTCTGGAGTCTTACAGGAGCCTGGGAGAGCCTGAATTTGCTTCCTGCAGCTGCCAGCATGCTCCTGTTGCAGGGTGGAGAAAATCATCAAACACAGTGAGGCTGGACCCGCACCATTGCCAGGATAACTCAGGCTTATCAAGCCATGGGGCTGGGTGCACACAGGAGGGGGAGGGAGACAGGAGGCTGATTTGAGCAGTGTCAGCTGAAAAGGAAATTACTTGGAAAAGGAAATTGTTGGAGTGTCTGGGTCTTTAATCAAAGATGTTAAGTAGACATGTATGGAGGGTACTTGCAAATGAAGGGCAACACCCATTTTTTAGCAGGTTTATCAAAATCTGAACTTGAGTATTCTCTCTGTCATTGCTGCTGAATCCCTTTTGAGTTCACAGACTGTGTGGTGTTCTTTGTCAGCCTTTGTACACACACAGCAATTCACGAGGCACTATTGGAACATTGGAGTCACTTCAGCCTAGCATTTTCTGATCAAAACCAAAAGAAGCAGCAGAACAGCCTGAGATTGGATTTTCTTCAGCATGGGTGTTGCTGAAGCCAAATAAACACTCAAGACCCCAAAAGGATTTTAAACAGAAGAACTCTGAACTAGAACAGCTTCGTAGACAGTGAGATTTGATACATTTCTGAACAGCAGGAGCTTTGCCTTGGGTTTCATCTTAGTACAGTGCTGCATTCTATTGCCAGGTCGTGTTTCCTCAGAAAGTCTGCTCTAATTAGCTGCTCAGAACCAACTACATGATCCCAGCTTAGCTTTGGGAGTTTGTGTTGAAAGGAGCTGCAAGTACAATCTGTACAAATACGTGTTGGGCTGAAGCCCAAATTGATGTCCAGAAGTGCAGATCTGTGAGAACAAATGGTTGCACCCAAGGAAGGACACGTTTCTAGACAAAAAAAGGTCATGTTGTGGAACCTAATTGTCCACTTATTTTTTCAATGCCTAACCACAGCTATATATGCTTGTGGCTAATAATACTTTTCCTAGGAATTTACTTGATTATTTATGTTATTTGACTCTTCAAAGAAATAACTGTATTCCTGGCAAGTGTGCTATTCCCCTTCAAATCTGTGTAAAACCAATTAATAGAAAACACATCATTAGAACAAAATGGGAACAGATGTGTTTCAGGGAGGCAGTGTGAAGATAGATCTCCATTGTATTGCTATCACTGGAAGGAGTTTTTGGGAAAAGAATAAGTATGTGACAGAGAGTAATGATAGAAGGTTAGGAAGAACTTAATGTGCCTTGGGAGGGGATAAGAGATAAGGACTGTTACAGGGGAGGAAGAAATACATACATCACAGAGAAAACTGGCACTTAGGAAGAGATGGGAAACTGAGATTTGCAGTATGTAAGTGGATTTAGAGGCATAATGGACAAGGTGAACTGTAAAGGGGAGTTCCTGGACATAAGGGTAGATTTCAGGTCTGGGCAGCAGTTCTTTCCAAGCTCAGAAGCAGCATGGCAGATGTCCAAAAGACTGCAAATGATGGAGGTTGTTACATACCAAAACCGATCCATGTTAACCATATTAAACCATCTATTGAAAGTCACTTTCAGCATATTCTGAGTAAGCTAAAAGATTAAAGGAGGCCTGTTGAATGGATCCTTGAATCTGAAAACTATTTATAGTTTTGAAAATGAGTTGTGTTCAGGGGCCTGAGCTTCTAGCTGGCTTACAACTTCTCGAGTGGGAAGAGTGTGTTGTACCTCCCCTTTTCTGAATGCAAGGAAGTGCTTTATTCTGCTTCTTCAAATGTGACACCTCAAGTGACCTCCGCACACATTAAATGACTTTTTCAGACTGGAAGACAGCCCCCCTGCATTGCCATTCCATGCATTCTCCCTGAACACCTATTTATGGGCTAAGAGAACTGCATGGAACAAAGTGCTGTGCATACAGTGTTTGAAAGGATGTGCAGGAGTGCACCTTTATCTTTTATTATCTCCCTTAAGCAGCCCTGTTATTCAGAATATCTAACAGGCATCCATTATTCATCAGCTGTCTGTCTCCTCAGCTGATTGCTGAGCAGAGCTGGGATGTGGAACAGCAGCCTTGCAGACTGTGAAGTGGGATGGATACCAGATTATGCAAGGGAATTACCTGCTCCAGTAAAGGTCTGGTTTTCAGGATTTCTGCCATAACTCAGCAGCAAAAGTAAGTGCAAATGTAGGGACATAATGTTATACCTGAAAAGATTAAGATATTAATGCCATGAGTAACTCCTTCCTGTAGAGCTAAATCCAAGGCAGCTCTTGCTCAGGCATTCTAATATGGATGGGCTTTCATCCTGGTTTGGAAACTGCTTCAAGTGCACAAAACACCAGGAGTTCCAGGTGTTCCAGCCTGTTTGACCTGGAGCTGGGTGGCTTTTGGAGCACAGTGTGGCTGTGGAGCAGATGTGCTGTCAGATGCTGCCTTGGTGTGCTGGAGGTGCCAGGTCAGGGGATTTGTAAGAGCCACCTGTCTCCTCTTTGTGTTAAACTTAGCTGGCAAACATTCACCCCATAGTACGAGTTGAAAATGCTTTTCTGGGAAAGAAAACGTAGGAGTTTTGATCCCTTGGTTTATAGGTAAATTAAACACTTTAGGGTTTGGCACAGTCATTATTTTACCTACTTTCTAAGAGTACCCCCATTTAGGGATACAAAGCAACCCTTCTAAACCCTTCCAGCTTGGTTACCCCATGATGATCAACTTCTGCCTCACAGAGCAACATCCTTCAGCTTCTCTAGCTTTCTGTAGGGGCAAGCAGAGCATTTCAGGACCTTCTATCACACGTGCTGTATGTGAGGCTTTAAACTCCAAGCATAAAAAAAATGGATGTGCTGTGCATGTAAGGTGACCTTATCACTGTCTACAACTCCCTGAAAGGTGGCTGTGCTCAGGTGGGGCTTGGTCTCTTTCTCCAGGCAGCAGCTGCCAGAAGGAGAGGACACAGCCTTCAGCTGCACCAAGGGAAATATAGGCTGGATATCAGGAAAGAATTTTTTACAGAGAGGATGATAAAGTATTGGAATGGTTCTGCCTGGGGAGGTGGTGGATTCACCATCTCTGGGTGTGTTTGAGACAAGACTGGATGTGGCACTCGGGGCCAGGGTTGAGTTGAGGTGTCAGGGCTGGGTTGGACTCGATGATCTTGGAAGTCTCTCCCAACCCAGTGATTCTGGGATTCTGCAATTTACCTTGCCTGCCTCAGGCACCAGATATCACATGTGGCAGATCAGTGATTGGAGTAATTGATAGTCATGCAGGAGATTGGAAGTGCTGTACGATGTACAGTGTAATGAAACAATTTTGACTCACTCAAGTTTTCAGCCTTGAAGCAAGAGGGCACCAAGACTGTGGTTAATTACAAAAATGAGTCCTGTCTGTCAAAGTGTTTGAAGCCTGTGTCACACAGCTCTGTGGCATGAACTGTGATTAATATCAAGCTCATCTCGTGGCCTGATGAATTCCCACCAGCCCTGCAAACAATGCAGACCTGTTGTGTAGAAATTCATTTGTGTTTCAATGTTTGCAATAACGTGACTGGTATGAAAAGAACAACACAAAATAGAATAGAAAGAACAGGGATTAGCTATTTTAGGCTGAAATCTTTTGTTTTCTAGGGGTACATTGAGATCCTGCATAAGAGCCAATGATTTCTCTGGATAATGTTCAAGCAGAATTGAATTTTTGATTATGTTATCAACTCAGCCTTAAACAGCTATAAACACTTACTAAAATATAAGTGTTTTATGAGAAATCAACTGTATAAGGAGACTTCAGAACATTTTAAAGCAAGTGGGTTTTTTCAACCTTGATTTAGCTGACCTGTTACTATAATGGTGCTTCCTTTGAGAGACCTTCTAGGCAAGGCTGCCAGCAATAGATTTCTTAGCTAGGAGTGCTCCAGGTCAACCTCTGTCTTCAGGGCAATGGGCAAGAAAAGTACAAAGCAGTGAGCAGGCTGCCTGTTCTTGCAAGTTGCAAATAATTCTTTGTTCTGCTTCTCAGCTTTGCAGGTCCTACATGGCTTTGTGATGCTGTGCCAACAGCAATATAAAGGTATCTTTTTTCAAATACCTAATATGTGAATCAGACTCTAGGATGCCAACACAGCTGGTTCACAAGGAAGGATGCTCATTTCTTTTGTGCTGCTTGAACTTCATCACCCTGCTGTCATGCTTAATGACATTGCTGTGCAAAGTGTGAAGGCTGATTTTTTTTTTTTTTATAAGCCAGATACCACAATCAGTTCTGTGTTTTCCATCAGCTGTGAGCTGATAGGAGCCTTGTCACTCTCCATCTTTGGAGGCAGCTAAAGGACAATCCAAACAGGCATTATTATAACGTATTTATATTCATAAATATGAATATGCTAAAACTCTGCTGAATTAAACTCCTTGTGCAAACAAGACTGAATGGGATAGCCAAGCAGGAGCTAATTTTTGCCAGGACAAGGTTAGGACAGCTAAAGGGACCTGTACTTTGATTTAGATGCTGTGTTCACATGCTGTGGCCAAAGTGTTTCAGGGACAGAAAAATCTCATGCTAAGAAATAAACAAGGAGGAGCTGAGGAGCTTGAAAGGACTTTAGGAGAAAGTTATTTTTGTAGATCTGTACAAGGCCAATATGTAGAAAAATAATGAACACTTGCAGCATACTTTGCTTGGCCTGTAGCAGATATGTCCAGTGGCAAGAAATGGCAATAAAGACCCATATTAGCCAAGAAAGTAAAATTCTACTTATGGGTGGAGGACATTACTGGGATGCCACTCACTGCAGACTCTCCCCAGAAGAGCCTGAGAATGAGCTGAAGAAGCAATGTCTGAGTGGTTTTTAGTGGCTGAAACAAGCTGCACACTTCAAAGATCTGGTCCTGGCCTAGCTTAACATGATATGAGGTGATCCATCAAATTCAGGGGTTTTTAGTTTACAGGAACAAGTGTAGGTTTAATAGCGGTGCATTCAAGGCAAACTCACATCATCAATATAAAAGGATGCTCAGGTGAGGTGCCTGCAGCCTGAATTTCTCAGGTAAAGTGTGCTCTGAATTAAACCTGCAGTAGAACACTCAGAAGGAAGTAAATATTTACTGCAGTAGGAGATCATTTTGGGATTTAAACCTAGCATTGGGTTCCCAAGCAGGTGCACACACCTTGCAGCTCAGAACTCCTGAAGAGCTGATGAGCTCCCCAGCTGCTGGTGCACTAAATCTGTTGTTATTTACTTACAAGAAAAGCATAATTTAACATCTAGAAACCTATCCTTACCCTCTTTGCAGCAAAGCTCTGGGTGTGTTTGGCCTGTTTTGTGAAAGCTGATAGCCAATCCACCATGCAGTTCTTAGGCTACTAGTTAAATATCTTTGCAGGGTATTGTGAGATTTTCAAAGGCAAGTTAACATCCCCTCCTTTAGAGCAGGATTCAAAGGCAGCTGAAATCAACAGAGAGAACCTGACTGGAGCTTTGCAGCAGGCACCCTCTGCCATCCCAGATGGTATGAGGGAGAAATAGATGCAAACTGAGAGTTTTGAGCAGCTTTTCACATTTCTTTCTTGAAGATGCTAGGGGATAATTACAGTCTGAGACAACTTCTTTTTCTGTTTGATGTGGATTTAAAAAGAGCTTTTTGTTAATGCATTCTCCTGTTTAATGGGCAGTGAAAATCTTCCTCATATTCTAGAAACCTGCCTATCCAAAAGGTGTGACTACATTTTCTAGTACCAGGGGACAACAACAGCAAAGAGAAGAACTCTGGTGATGCACAAATATCTGAACAGCTTTCTCTGTTCTGCAGAAGAACTTGAGTTGATTCAGCATTTAATTTATAAGTCTAATTTTTCATAAACCAATAACAAAGTTTGTTATGAGTGCCAGTGGTTAATCTTAGAAAATTTACGATCTGTTGAATGTAAAAATATTGCAGCACTGATATTTCCAGTGCCGGTGGAAACCTTGTGTCCTTGGGAGATACTATGACTTTACTATGGTGAAGCCATAAAATTTGGTATAGCCTATCCAGGCCAATGATGATATGTCTTTCTGGATCTTGGAATTCAGAAAGTTTAAGTCAAATATTTAAAATAAGAGCTACATTTTTTTTAATCATTGTATCTGATCACAATGAGTGCCCTTTGTAGAATGCCAGAGGAGTCTCTTTGCTCTTTTATAGTATAAAGGCAATGGAAATGTGAAAACTGGAAACCTAAAATGCAATATATTATATTTCAGATTTTCCAACTCCAATAATTCAGCTTTTAATATTTCAAATGAAGTACACTAACACCTTGCAAAAATATTATTGATAAATATATTCAATTCAAGATTAGTTTAACCTCAAACACTTCAACTAATTTTTCAGAAACATATTGGAGTGGTGGAAAGAACCTCTATTCTTGAACAGTCATAGACAGTTTAGGTGTCTTCTATGATTGTTTACCCGAAGTTTGTCTATAAATATTAAAAATTCAGTATGATGAAGTCACAGTACAAAAACAATCTGAATTTTTTATAGCCTGCAGAAAAACCCACTGCACTTTTTGCTTGACTAGTGTTGAATGAGGCATGAACTGAAATCCAGCTGTGGCTGTTTTGATTTGCATTCATTGTTAAGGTGCATGCCCATTTCAAGCAATCCTTTACTGCATGCCAGTCTATGCCAGCAAACCCCATTGAATTACACCTTGAACCACTACCTGTGCAACAGGGGCAGAAGCAGAGACTTTTTTTTGGAATGTGGCTGCAGTAAAGCACATGAAACACAGTTAAAAACCCCCTGCAACCCCAAGAACAAGAGAAGATAGGCAAACATTTGAATCATAGAATGCAACTGTCAGAAGAGGAAAATCCTTCATGACTGCAGCAAATAGTTTCCATGTATTTGTATTTTAAATTTAGCAAGTCAGAACAGATCATGCTATTACACAACTTTGGCTCTATAGTTTCCCCAGTAGCTGAGAAAAATTCCAAATGGAGGAAGGAAAATTATGGAATTGTTCAGGTTGGAAAAGCCACTCTACCCTCAGCCTGTGGCTGTGCAGAGGTTTTGTTGTGACCCAAGGGCAGGACCTGGCATTTCAGTTTCTTGAACCTCATGCCATTGGCCTGGGAGGGTTCCAGGCTGCCCAGATTCCTCTGCAGGGCTTTCCTGCCCTCCATGAGGAGACACTGACCCAGCCTGGAGTCATCTGCACACTGACTGAGGGCTCAGGCTTGTCTGGATCTTGGATAAAGGCATCACACAAAACTGACCACAATACGGAGCCCACTGTGACCAGCCCCAGCTGGATGTCACCATCCCCTCCCTGGGCTTGGCCACCCAGCCAGTTTTTAGCCAGTGAAGAGTGCTGCTGCCCAAGCCAAGGGCTGCCAACTTCTCCAGTGGGAGTCAGCATCCAAGGTGCTGCTGAAATCCAGGGACATATCCACAGCCTTTCCCTCACCCATGAAATGAATCTTCCTGTCAGAGGAGGAGATCAGGTTGGTCAAGGCCAACCTGCCCACCATGAATCCACCTGTGGGCCTGATCCCTCATTTTCCGGTGGGTGCTGTCTGATGGCACAAAAGATGATCTTCTCCATGACATTCCTAGTACTGAGATCAGACTGAAAGGCCTAAAGTTCCTGGGATCATCCTTCTGACACTTTCTGTAGATGGGCATCACCTTTGCTAACCTGCAGGCAGCTGGGGCCTCTCCAGTTAGCCAGCAATGCTGGTGAATGATTGAATGTGGCTTCTCTGTGTTTTATTTCCATGCACTGTAAAGTGCTTGCCCTGTTTTCCTCTGCTCTGGAAACAAATACTGCAAATACTGCAGTTGTGAGACTGCAAGGAGCATCCCTGGCAATATGGGCTGCACTTCCTGCTCAGCTCTGCAACGTGTTCCAAATCACCTCCTGACACTGAAACACCACAAAAACACCAAAGTTGCATAAATGAAATATTCAAAGTGCACATTTATACTGAAGTGTTTGGCTTTGCTGCCTGCCCAGGTGTTGTATGTGTGTAAAGGTTGATTATAGGTGCCATTTGAGGCAGGCTTATATTGTGCTATTTAGATGGGGTTTTTTTCTCTCAGAACAGCAGTCCTGTGGTATTTCCATGTTTCCATTTGGGACCAAATGTAGTGGGAGGTCGAACAGAAAGCAGAGCATTCTCACCTCACAGAGGTCAGGGCTGGAGCTGTGTTTGATTAGGGAGGTACAATTTAGTAGAGCCTGTCATTTCAGTGGCTTGGATGTTGACTTGAAAGCAAACCTCACTTATCTCAATGTTGACAGTCACTAAGATCAGAGTGGAATCTGTCATTACTGAGTGGCTCTTCTTTGTAATCATGCTATTTATCCTGAAGGACCTGGAAAGACACCTATACTTTACAATTCCTATCTCTCACGAATTATAATCTCTTGTTGAAATTGTTTTCCTGGGAGAACTCTCTTATTGTTTTCTGTTGGTCCCCGTTTCTGTTTTTTCCTCTTTCAGTTGTGATCTTTCAGTGTCTTGCCTGATAAAATCAGTCTGAGGTAATTTCAGCCAACTCTCTACAGAACCTGTATTTTGGGTCAGCTCCCAGCTTTATTTCCTTTTTATAGGCTGAAAATGCTGTGACTACCAACCAAAGTGTGACAAAGATGAACCTGTCAGAAGAGGCTTTAGCATCTGAAAAATATTGCTTCCTATGAAGGAAGTAGAAATGAGGGCTCTTAAGGCAGCAGAAATCCAGTCCCTGATAGTGCAATCTGCGCCTTTATCAGCCTCTCCAGACACTCCCTTCATATGATTCAAGGAAGAACCTGTGCCATTTGTATTCCTGTCGTTGGTGTTGTGCTTCTTTTTGCAGAGAAAGGTAAGAGCACCATCCAAAACAAAGTAGAAGCTTGAACTCAACTCTGCAAAGCTCTTTAAGATGAGGAACCTCCTTCAGAGCAAATTACCTGATAAATACAGAGTGGAAACCTTTCACTGATTCAGATGGTCAGGATGAGAGTATGTTTATTATTTTATGGAGGGATTGGCCAAGGGAGCACTGAAGTCTCTGACACTTGGAATCTCTGTTCAGTGTTCCAGAATCCTGTGTGGTCTTGGATGGACTGCAGTGATTATTCAGTGGTGATCTAGTGGAGGTGTGGAGATGGTGCTGCAGAGAGGGAGCAATGAGGTACCTTCAACCATATGTTCTTTACTATGAATAGCATGTGTATGTGTATAAATATATGAAGAAAAATTTTAAATTAACTTATCAAACTACTTAAGAACTTTTTTTTTTTTTTTTCAAAATCCTTGATAAATCTTTGGAGTGAATTTCACGTTGAAATTCTGTTTGGGTGTATGCATTTATCACATCATCTGGTTCCTGGTGAAGGAAAAAACTGAAAAAAAAGACTCCAAAAAAGGAGAGTAAAAATAAGAAACCAGATTGGATGTAAATTTATATAAATTTCTTCAGAAAGCACAATGTTATTTGAAAAACATGAAAGTTCTAACCAGATTGTGTGATTAAAAACTGGGTCAATCATGTTTTCTCATTAAAAATGTAGACATTTGGTCTAGTTCTGATTTTAGCATCAAGCATGTAAATATGCCATTAAGAAACACTTTCAGTCTAGCATTTGAATTTCCAGAAATAGTGCTTAAAGATCCTACTTTCCTGTAATTTGCAGTGAAAATCTTGTGGCTGAGGGTTTTCCACGGGCATTAGGGAGATGTTTGTACCAGTGAATTCCTGGATTGGCAGTTAATGTGGAAAGCACAGGAAACACACTTAGCTCTTGAATAGATGCAATTTAAATGTGTGACCTCTTCCCAAAGATTTTATGGATTGTTTTTTTTTTTTTCCTCCAACAAAATTATAAACAATAATAAAAATATTTATGGTTGTCTACTGAAATTTTTAAGAACCTGTTTGAATCGAGGAGGAAGCAATTCTGAGAAGGGAAGGAATTCTGGAGAAGGGAAGGAATTCTGAGCAGAGATCACCAGCGTTGCCAGGTACTTCACAAATGTGTTTACAAGCCAGGAAAGAAAGCTGCTCCTCTCAAGGCTAAGAGGAATGAATCACTGATGTGGAAGGTATAGAGCCATCCAAGAAAAGAGAAACTCTTCTCCTTTGCACCCAAGCCAGCTGCTCAGTAGGTTAAATAATCCTTTCAGACACATTGTTGTGTTGCAGAGCAAGGCAAACCTCCTCAGCTCTTCATGTTTGACTGCATCAGCCACCGTGGGGTTTATCCAGGGCTTCACCCCCTGTAACACGCACAGGACAGACAAAGTTGTGATTTCAATACCTTGAGAAATCATCTAAAACTTCTGCTTAACCCATTCTCTGAGCTCTTCAGCTTGTATACTCTGAAGTCAGTGCTGCTGGTGACCTCCAGTTGTTTAGAAGACATTTTTTGGTGAAGGTTTTACCTTCAACATCAACAAGGCAAATCCATTCAGGCCAGTCACACCAGTGAATGAAACACAGTGTTGTCTAAGGCATCTCTCCCAGGATTTGGCAGTTGGTAATTTTAGTCCTAAAGTTTTGCATTTTGATGTGAACCCCCCCCACTCCCCAAACCCCACATTTACTGATATTCTCTTAGTTCTGGGTTTGAAGCACATGAAGGGACGTTTCCACCTCCAAAGTACGAAGAGTGCTTACATTTATAACCACCCCTTGGTTTCACCTAGAACACCAAACAAGCTCTAAAAAAGTATTAGCAAAATGCTTCCATGCCACTGGAAACCTGCAAAAAATGTAATTTAGAATGTACTTGATACTAATTTTTCTTCCTGGTGTTTGCTTAGGAATTCTCTATGACTTGTTTTGGACCTTGAAAGGGAAGAACATGATGTGGTCATGCTCAGTTTTGTTACTGCCTTTCAAGAGGACTTCAGAGCTATTGTAAGGACTGGCAATCAAACCCTCACTCATTTCCTTGCTCCTGTGTGGCTACACTTTATTTTCAGGGTGGAACTTCCATTTGTCTCTTCTCTAACTTCTGTATTTCAAGTTTTCATTCGTCCCATCGTTTCTCAGACATTGAATTGCAATCTTCAAGGGAGACTGAAATTAGTAAGGGTCTTGAGATTATGAAATGTCCTGTAAAAGTGAAAAACGTGTTATGAATAAAAAAAGTTTTAGTACAATGGCATCCCCAGCAGCAGCTCAATTCTTTATTTGCACTGGCAACCAGCTGTTTCTAGTAAAGGTGAGTGGACTATTCCTTGTCTGACAGGTTTGGAGAAGTACAAATCAGCTAAAGCAGGCTCAGGTTCCTGAAGCTAGGAAGAGCAGGCCTGGGCTCCTTTCCTCTCCCTTGCTACCAGGGTCAGGCTGAGACACCAAGAAACTGAGTATTTCTTCATCAGAACAATTCAAACTAAGTTCTTCTGAAATGCAGCAGTGAGAAACTCATTAGACCTAATGATATCCTATGTGGAAGCATTTGGTACTGAGAAAACAGTTGGAAGAAATGGGTCAAAGGTGATTTCCACTTGCCAGTCAATCCAAATTTTCAGAGCATAAGCTGAGTTGTCTACTGTCTCTCATATGCCATCCTGAATTTATACTCAGTACTGGAACAGGATCTTCACTAGAGGCAGTTAAAGGTATCGGCCATTAAAAGGTAATATTATATTGCACTAGAAAAAGTGGTATGAGGAGCCCCTGATTTAAATGGGAGGAGATGAACTTCCTTTTTTATTTACAACACTGTAATTATGGAAAGCAATTTTTTTCAAACAGTTATAGAACTTCTACTAGTTCTTTTACCATCCTGACCACCTATTGGCCATTGTACTCTCAGTGTAATTACTGTGGTGTAGTGTACAACTGATTGTCATTCCAGGATAGTGGTTGGAAGGTAAATAAATTCTACTAAAAAATCCTCTCTTCTTTCATGAAGCATCGTGATCCACAGACAGAAAGCAGAGAAATAGAAATTCTAAATTTAATATGTTTTAAGTATTAAGTTCAAATTTTTTCACCTATTAAGAGTCATTTCATCAAGCTCTTTACCACAGTCAATTAGCCCTGCAAAACCCCTGCAGGAGGATCAGTGATGCACTTTGAAGCTGTACTGTAGATTAGTGCTTTTTTAACTTCCATAAATACTGTTTGTAAAGGAGAACTTTTTGAAACTATCCTCATTGAAGCCAAAATTGCTGTCCAACATTGATTCAAAACAATTCTGAACCCCACTTTTCTATCTCAAGCCTCAGGATTTTCCAGGCTTTCTTCCTCTGCAGTCTAATTGCAGAAAATAATCATTAGAGTTGGATCTTTATCCAGATGATTTAACCTGAATAAGCTTCTTCCAGATTATTAACCTGGCATAAGAGATCAGCACACAATTATGGGCCCTAGGGTACATCACACCAAGGGAATTACAACCCTGAGTCATTGCCACGTTTGGCAAGGTGATGAATAGAAATAATATTCTGAAAAATGTGTGCACTTTGGATTTAGCACAAAGAATGTGCTAAATTTTTCTGTTGCTGCCAGTTTTGCACCTATTTCAAAGGGTATAAAAGTGTTTGTGTATGAGCTGAGTAGCTTCAATCAAGGAAAACAACACTGGTGGTTTTTCTCAATATCCAATCTAATCAAATAATATTTTGGCAGATCTAGAAAAGCTGTTTCCTCTTTGGCTTTTCTCCAGTGTTATTTCTAAGGAGGGATGTGAGGGAGCCAGTTAAGATGAAGGGGTAACTATTCCACTGTAACCACACAATACCAAAGCATTCTCAGTAAATCAATCCTCTTATTAAAACAAGGCATGTAAAGTGTTCTATCCACTACCCTGGCAAGCAGCACTGGAACACTCTTTCCTGAGTGGTAGCTGTAGATTGAGACTCCTTGTTCTGAGTTCCAAATTCCCAGATTTGGTTGGCAATCTGTAGCTTTCCCACTGAGTCCTCCTCCTTCAAACTACTTTTGGAAGTTCATATTTGAGTACTCTACAATTTCTCTTCAGCCTACCTAGTTCTGCCCTACATTTCAGAGTAGAAGACTAGTCAGAGTAAGGCAACAGTGTTTTCCCAAAGCTGTCCTAAAACACTGGCTTACAACCACTGATGGGGGAAAATGCTTGGAAAACATGCCTGAAGAAAATACAGCAGATGAGTAACATAAAGTAGATCTAACACTGAGAAAAAATGCTCTGAAATACTGCACTGAAACAGCCTTCTTCAAAAGACTAATCCCTGGAGGTGGGCTTTATATGACAGAGTATAAAAACTGTGCTTTAATGTTATGTCTGGGAAACCAAAATGCAGGAAATCAGATCAGTGGCTCAGAGCTGCCTGAGATTTTGCCCTTTGTGTGAGCTCTGCCTGGTTGTAGACATCCAGGACTGATTTTCTCTTCATAATTGTCAGTAAATTGAAGAGGTCCTGCTAGTTTTAGCCTGTGTGCAAGCTTGTGCAGGGAAGTGTGGAGTGGAATGATGTTTAGCCAGGGCAGCTGCCGCACACATGTCCAGAATGTATGGAGCTGGTGTTGGTGGTTTCCAGCCCCCTGAAATCAATTTGTGAGGCCACAGGGCTGTTACTTGTGGTGCTTATAACTCTGCAGTTTTGTCCAGACCGCTGGGAAAATGTCTGGAACACCTAATTTAGGGAGGGCTTTTGTGAGTCTCCGTGCTGATGTCATTGATTCCTGTGACAGCAAATTGTCTCCAGGTGGTTTGGCTGCAGTAGGCACAGGAAGTGGACAGTTAGAAAATGGGAAAAGCCTATTTTGCTTTGCTGCTGCAGGTGAAACACGGTCAAAACTCCACAACCTGTGTAGGTTGTGAAGCAGGAATGTTTATTTCCAGCACCGGGCACACGGGGGATTGCTCCTCCAAAAGTGTGCACATCGTGAACAGTTTTTCCAGCCTTTTTATCCCTCTAGAATGTTACATATGTATACAATTACACCATCCCTCTAATACATATTCATTTCCTGACTTTACCCCACCCCGTAGTGTGCTTTTTTAGTTCTTCTGGCCATTTGTTCGAATGATGCCTTGGATTTTA
>VZTR01025630.1:95652-107146 GCA_013400775.1 Chaetops frenatus
CTCTTATGTGGTCTCTGTTTCTGGGTAACCTCTTCAGGCATCACAAGGTCTGAGCATTCCTCCTTACCTCCAGGGCCCCAGGTAGATCTGTGTTTTTCATCCTTGCATTCCTTTCCATATCTTGTTTATTCTGTAGGCCCTAGTTCAGTCCAGTGCCTTACTCACACAGGCTCCAGTAATGGTGAATTTTAAGCAAAGCACATCCTTTAAACAAGTATCCCTAAGTATATTCTGTGTAAAATCAAAAGCTTTTTGCTTCACAGGTGGGTCCAGGAGTGTCTTCAGACCATGGAAGTAGTCCAGAAGGAGCAGCCTATCTGAGCCCAAGGTCTGTGGAGGGCCTGTTGTCCAACCATCTTTGGTGACTTTGCCCTCTTGAAGTTTCCACATGAAGTCAATCCTGTGCATGGTTCCACCTGGGCCTGCAGCATCACAATTTGCATTTAACACAATAAAGCACAGCCCATTTGCACTTCTGACCTGCCTGGCTCTGTGCTCCAGGTGCTGGTTCACACAGATGATTGTGATTTGTTCTCCTGGAGCTCTTGGCTCGTTGGGAGCTGTAGGTTTTGGTTTGCTGTGGGTTACCTCACACTCTGATAATGGCAGTGTTTTCCAGACCTTGTGGATCTCCTCATCCCTGGGAAGCTGTCAGCCAGAAGGCACAGGGAGGCAACTGCTGCTGTTCCCAGTGAGCTCTTGGTTTCTAGTTTTTTTGTGATTTTTTTTTTTTTTTTTTTTAAATTGTTGTTGTTGTTTGTTTCTTTCCTTTTGGGGTTGTTTAAGTTTTTTTTCCTTCTTTTTCCTGGGGAGATTTGACTATCATAGAAAATCACTCTTTTACCACAGTAATTGCAAGTATCTTGTAAATCAGTGAGAAGAACCCTGCCCTAAAGCAGATGTTATTTCTCCCTTTAACTGTGCTTTCCAAAGCAGTCTACTGACATTTGTCTGATTTCATAGGTCCTGTGCACTCCAGGAGGATGAACATCCCAACCAAGGATGCAGATCATGGCTTGTGAGTGGCAACATCACCCTGAAAAACTCAGATTGGACGGGAGCTCTGCTTCAATGGGGCCTAACCACTTGATAAATTATTAAAATGGTGAGGTGGAAATACAGTGTCCTCATAATCAGTAGGTGCTTTGAGCAGCAGGAAATTAAGATCTTCTTCCAAGTTGCTTTTTTACCTAAACAATCGTGGTAGCATTTATCTTTAACAAGTAGTTGTTGAATAACTGTTATATCAGGAACACATATATGGATAAATTGTTTTATCCCTCTTGTGGTCCTATACTATGAGCCTGAAACAAATGCAGTATTGGAAAAAGTAAAAAAAGAAAAAAAAACCTGTGTTTAGTTCTGCACTATCTGGGAAATGAACTTGAATATTCAGTGTTGAGTTTCTGATGACTTGAACTGGTACTGTGAGGCACGGAAAATTTTGTTATTAAACTATAAATCCTATTTAAATTCCTTATTTGACATGGAATTTGGCTGAAGAATTTGGATTTGGGCTCCAATTCCAGAGGTAATATTTTTCCTACCTTTTTTTTCTTCTTTATAGCTGAAAGAAAGTTGTGAAAGTCTGATCATGGAACTGTTTGGAAACAACATATTGTCTTCCTGACTGATGGTGGATATCCCCCAAAGCTCTCAGCTTGTGCAGTGCCACAGAACTTTTTTGGCATTCACCTGGTAAAGGTGAAAAAGGCACATGGTGACCTGTGTGCAAAAGAGAGAGATCCACAGAACTTCAAACACTTGGAATTACAGTGATTTTAGGAAAATTTCAGTGGAGCAGCTGTGTATTCTTCCAGGTGACTTCAATAACTTCTCTACTGGGGGATGCATTTTGTTGGATTCTTCAACTTTTAAACTCTGTTTTAATGTTCATGCATCCAAATAACATTATTGGCACCACAGAAGAGTACACATGGAATTGCAAGGCTTGTATTAACTGTGCAGAGATGTTTCTATTTTTTTTACATGAACTACCAGAGTAATAAAACCATTGTGTAAGTTGAGCTGAAAATGAAATAAGCAAGAGTTAATTTTTTTTAGGAGCATATCTTTCTGAGGGAATGGAAAATTAGTGCAGAAATCAGACTTTAATAAGACTCATAGTAAAATAGTTTTTCTTGAAACAAGGGCAAACAGTCCTCTTTTACTACCACAATACAGTGAAAAAAAAAAAAATAGTGAAGATGGTATCTTTCCCTAAAATACTGGCAGTTTCCCCTGTTCATATGGGGGGAAAGGATTCTTTCAATGGCAGGATTTAGAAAACACTGATTTTTAAAAAAATTCTTATTTTTTATAAGGACAGAAAGAATTTCTTATGCGGTCAGTAGTAAGATATTGAGATTTCTGTCTCTCTAGCAGCTCAGATTTCTTTCTGTATGCCCACATTCCACTATTCCTGCTAATGTGCTGTGCAGGAAGAATTACATTACACAGCTCTGCTGTGCAGCTGGGGCTTCCTGGAGGTTTCTGCATTTCTAAGGTTTCCCCCATCATACCATGCAACCCAGGCAGCAAATAAATCTTGCAGGTCACATTCTGTGGAGAGCACATGGCATTTGAGGTGGGGGAGGAATTGCTGTGTGTGTGCCCTGTGGAAGCCAGGTTGTTCCATGAGCCCCAGAACTGCTCAGTTCTGTTCCCATTCCGCTGATCTTCTTGACACCTCAGGATTTATCCTTGGGAATACTGAGATATAGCTGGGGGAAAATGAGATGCAGTTAGCAAACTGATAATTGAAAGTAATAAAAGCCTTAAGCAAAAGCATAAAACTCTTCCCAATCATGGTATTTATGGGCCCAAACTGTTAGAGAGATATTTATAGGTTTGATGGAAATACAAAACATATGGTATTTTTATCCGGAAATATTCTTTCAATTACACCCTGCATGGATCTCATAAACATCCCTCTTTCATCTGAAAATTCTTCAGTACATTAGGTAGGAAACATCACTCCATTTTGTAGGGGAATGTGGTAAACAAACATCTTGTTCCAGCAGATGTCGAAGTGTCTTACAGATTTCAATCAGCAAAAGGAATATTCTGTAAGTTTTAGCTCTGGCAGCTCAAAGTACTGCAGCTGTTGGGCCACACATCTTGTATTTTGCTCTTCTATTTGTTATATTGGAGAATGTGTACAATCAGCATTTTTTTCCCCCCTGATTTTCATCTGTTAAGCATAAGCATCTTAATCTGCTTTTCATTTTTTTCGATGTGCTAAATCTCTCCTGCTTTGCAAATGCAGCATGCTCACACCTTAATGCTTCCTGGAATATCTCTGTAGAAGGAATTTTTGAGAGCACCTTCTCCAGTGCTTTAGTCTCTGGAAATTGTGGTTTTAGGAATTGTCTGGCCTCTCCATTATGCATTGCTGTTTCAGAGCAATCCAGAGTTAACTAGCCAAGTGATTTCCAGAATCTACAATTGGACTTTGAGCTACTGGGAAGGCAGATACTCTAGGAATAGCTGTGAGGGTCAAGTCAAAAAGCAGTTTTATGCCTCATCTTGACTTTGAGTGAAGCCTGGTCCCAGCCAGTGCAGCTGTTGTCTCTCTGTCTTTCCTGGAAGGAGGGATTAGCACTGGCTCACAGCTGTCATTTGGGAGTGGGAAATATTGTCCAACCTTATTGTTGAAATGCTGCTTTCCTGGGGTGGGATTTGTAAATTTTGTGTTTGTGTTCATTATGGGTAAACAGGGAAGCAGACCTGGGATTTTTTATTTTTTACTTTATTTTATTTATTTTATTTTTTTCCCTCTTTTATAAACACCTTGATGAATCTTGGAAGATTATACTTAGCCTGTGGCACTGTGCCTGCAAGAGTTTTCTGAAGGCCAAATTGTCTCTGTACTTATCTTGATCTTGCTGGAGCTGAATTTGGTGCAGTGCACAAACTGTGTGTGAGCTCTTTAGTGGAAGTCTTGCCATTGCAGCTCCAGGCTGGAATTGATGTTTTTGGTGAGTCCTTTAAGCAGGTCACTACCAATCTCGTTCCAAATATTGCCATTTTTAAGGGAATTTCTTGTCCAGCATCACTTGCCATAGCTGCACCTGGATTCCATCAGCCCCTCTTCTCACAGATCATCCTTCCTGCACAAATTCAGTCTGTCAGGCATGCATCATTTTAAAACAAAATCGGTGATTTTGGTTGTCTGATCTGTATTGGTCTTGTTGATTTGTCTTGTTGGATTATTTGGCACACCCAAGAGGGTTTTTTGGAGGATATCAACCCAAGGGATGGCTAATGAAAGTTATGCCTTTGGTACTTGCTCCAGGGTTTAATGCCCCTTTATAAAAGTTTCCTTCCCACATTTTCTATAATTTTTTTTTTCAGTTTTAGTGCTACCAATCTCCCATCTGTCTCCTGGTTTGACTTCAATATTTGTAGAACACCTCTTATTCCAGGAATTTGAAGTTACAGGATTTATCTTGATGTCCTTCAGGGTCCCTGTTGCCCATAAAGGCTGCAAACAGTTAAAGCAAATATCACAACATGTAACTTTTTTCTTCCTCAGCTCCTTCTCTCTGTTCAGTTTATTCTATAACATGCTGGAGAGAGAAGTGTCTACTTTGGAGTTGTTTGTTTTTGTTGTTTAGTTTTGATTTTAATTTGCAGCACAGTGTGAGTTGGTGAAAAGTACAATTCTTCCCATCTTCTTGATGATTCTTGTAGGGACAGTGAAATTTATTGGCATGTTTAATGGGTGTGTCTGTATGGCCACATTGTAAGTGCAGATCATCTTGTGGCTCCCATTCAGAATCTCTTGGCATGGTACTTCTCTATTTGAAATGTAAACAACAGAGAAACAATACAATTGGATGGGAAAATATGTTCTCTTAGAGTCAGGGAGCACTAGGGGAGCTAATTTTCCTCATTCTCTGACACATGCATCACTGATCACTGTATATAAATTATTCAGATGTTAAAAAGACCACAGTTGTAAATATGAAAGGAGTTTGTAGCAATAATCACAATAGACCAGTGCTGCTAAATTACTGAAACAAATTCATGTCATCATCCTGCAATTTTTTCTGTTTGACCTCTAAACTCTGGAATCTGCTTTGGGTGTAGAGCACTGTGGTAGGAGGGGAAGCCACGGTGGTCCTGGCAGAGCTCTCTGTGGATCCTCCCAAAACACAGCAGCACAGTGGGCAGGAGGTACCAGCAGGGCTCACCGTGATGTCTTAGGAGTTTAGCTTTTATATTTTCATAGATTTGGAATCCTGCAGTTCTCTAGTGTGTAATTCTAAACTTCACATAGAGTGTGAGCTGCTGTTTTCCCATTNGAGCTCTCTGTGGATCCTCCCAAAACACAGCAGCACAGTGGGCAGGAGGTACCAGCAGGGCTCACCGTGATGTCTTAGGATTTTAGCTTTTATATTTTCATAGATTTGGAATCCTGCAGTTCTCTAGTGTGTAATTCTAAACTTCACATAGAGTGTGAGCTGCTGTTTTCCCATTTTGGGTCAGACAGAACAATTCCTCCCCAGGCCTGGCAATCAAGGACACCTCACTGTCTCAGCTCCTGAGAAATGTAAAACAAAAGTGAGTTGGGTGGGAGCAAATTTGGGGTAAATGACTTCATTACCTGAAGCTGTAATTGGGAGATTAACCCCCAATATGCAAATGGACCAAACTTATAAAAGTGTGAAAGCCTGTGACCCCTCATCCATTTTTGGGTGTAGCCCCTGGGGGGCCTTGTCTGCCCAAAATGTATCTGAAGGCCCTTCAATAAATAAAACTGCTTTTTATTCCCTTGATTCTGCCTGGCCTCTGTTTTTAGGTAACCCCAAAAAGGCATCAATAGCTCCTCATTAACCTGTGCATGAATGATATTTCTGAATCTTCCATTCTCCAAATGTGAACACTGCTTTAAAAGCATTTGAAGTGACTTTTGGAGGAAGGTCACTGCTGAGCTTGAAGCCACACTGTTAAAACACAGCCACAGTGACAAGGCAGAGTATAAAGGACACTCATGGGCTTCTTGACCCCAGTTTGCAGTGGTGCCAGGTGTGTGACAGGCTGGGAGAAGGTTCTCTGTCCAGTGCTGTGTTAAGCCCTGGCCCTCTGTCCCAGCTGCTTGCTCTATGTGCTGTATGAGCTGTGCAGAACAGATTGTAGAGTCTCACAGGAGATACAAATATTGATGGAAGAGCTTTTTTTTTCCTGAACAGGTGACCCTGTGAAGATCTTGGGATGCACTTAGAACTTAACTTGACTTTTATCCTGTGTGTTATTTTCTTCTAGATGTCGCCCTATGAATAATAAATTCATCCTCAGAGCAGGTGAGAACCATCTTCTCTCATTCATGCTTACAAAGATCCTACTGTGAAGTAGTGATGAAGGTTGAAAAAGTCCCCTGTGGAGACAGTTTTGTGAGGCTGATGTCAATGGATGCAGCTTCAGCATTTCCTCTTTTATGTGTGAATTAGTGTTGTGGAAAAACAGGGAAAGGTTTTACTGCTCACATTTGGTTCCTGCTGCTTCTGACACTGCAGTGCCTGTGCAGTGCTGGTCCAGCCACCTTCTTTACAGGAAACAGGTGCTAACCTAAAAGGCCTTTCAGGATTCTTTTTCAAGATTTGATGGGAGATACCTTATTTCATGTATGTGAAACCCCACTGGGAAGCCTGAGATCTCCTGAGCTTTTTGTTGCACTGTTTGTGGTTCACCTTGTGAAGGCAAAACATCAATAGGCTGAATACCCACCTTCATTTAAAGCAGCAAATAACTAACACAGGTTCTGATGTTCATTTTGAGACAGGAAAAGTTCTGCCCATGGAGAAACTGGGGGAACAATATAAGTGTCAGATGTTACCCTTTGTGCTCTGCAGATTTTTTGCAGGAAGAGAGAGCAGGAGCCCCACGTTAGGTCCTGGTATAAACTGTTATCTCACATCGACTGCTAAACCTTCTAGAGGTGTCAGAGAACTGGGAAACCACATCTGGGGAAGAGCAGCAATGTCTTCAGGGGACCAGCACTTGATAAAATACTGCAATTTCAGCATCTGACTGATTTCTAGATAATGACAGATAACTCTTCTGCTCCACTGCTGCACTCCTCTGTGGAAGATGATAGGCTACCATCACCTTGATATCAAGCAACATGCAATTCTTGGTATGAAAAACAAATCCTTGAAAAAATCTCTTCCTCTTGCCAGTTTCCACTGAATCATGCCCTCAGTGCAAGCACATGAACTATTGCCTTGGAGTCCCACAGCCTGCTTTGGTCAGTTAAAGTGAATAACGCAGCTACCTTGTGGCTGTGCAGTATCTGTTTGGGGCAGCTGAACTAAGCAAATAACAAAATTATGTGAGCAAATCCCTCCTTGCTCCAACTTCAAAACCTGTAGTGGTATTGCACCAAATGTTGGCTCGGCTCATTTTAATCTAAGAGCAGATCTGTCAAATTTGAGGATAAGCATGACAACCATTGCACTGATTTATCAGAGTGAAAGGGGAGTTGCATTAGTAGTTTTGGAATTTATTGTAGTGCATAAATGGCATTTCCATCAGCAAAAAAAAGAGAAAGTTGATTTATAACAGATAACTCCAATAATTTCTGAATTTCCATATTAATAGAAAAGTGGTACTTCCATTTCTGCTATTATCCCCATATGTGCCATCTTCTTATAAATATGGAAATTTGGCAATTATCTGAGAACTACTTTATTTTCAAATTATACCATAGAAATTAATGAATGGATTTTTTTTTTTTTTTTTACTGTCATGTTTTTAAGCGTTTTATAGGACCTGTAGTGAAAGAAACTCTATTTGGCAATATTTGACACTGCACCTAAAACTAGATGGCTGCTAATTAGTTAATTTTCCTTTAACTAGACACACAGAACTGAGCCATACCCAGATTAGATGCTATTGATTTGTTTCCTTCAGTTTTATGACTTTCAGGATAATGTGCTGAATAGAAACTGGCAAAAGATATATTGCTCATGAAAAAGGAATCCATGTAAACTGCATTGATGGTGATTAAAACTAATGCTAAAGCTCTACCTCAGCACCATTCTGTGGTGACAGGGTAAATATTTACAGGAGTTCTTCCATACATGCCAGTGCTTTAGGAATGTGGTAGTGCCAGCCAGGAAAAAAAAAAAAAAAGGAAATGAAGGAAAGGAAAAGGAAAGGAGAAAGCCTGGGAGTATCAGGCAGGACACATTAGAACTTGATGGATAATACAGTACCTGGAAGAAGAAGGAGAAGGAGAAGCAGTGTCTGGGTTTCAAGTGGTTCAGAAGGAAAATTGCCCTGCTAAGGGTTTGGTTGCATAAAATCACACAACTTTTAAACCGTGAGCAATCTCAACATCAGAGCTATTCTGTAGTTTTTGGGTACTCACTCAGCTGCTGCTCACAGCCACGTCTCCTCTGAGTCATTTTTTGGTATTGATGCAATAAAACCAGAGTGAAAGTTAAGGATATGGGTTTATTTCTAGTGAAAAAAGCAAAACTTTCCCTCCATTTTGCAAAAGCCATCAGAGCAGGAATCCTCTGATGGAGCTTTCCACCATGGAGGAGTTCTGAGCCAAGTCAGGCAGTGAGAGTTGGCCATGGGAAAGTTGTTCTTGTTTCTGTCATGATGCCTGTACCTGAGGAGTCATGGCTCTGTCTTAAATTGTGTATCTAGGAGCTTTCCTGATGAAAAGTTAAAAATTCCTCCTAGACATCTCACTGTGATTTCTTTTCCAAGTGCAATGTTCAGTTCAGGGAAAATAGATTTCAGAGGGAAGCACCATTTACTGGGAGAAACCTTTTTCCTCAGGAGCAAAACACCTTAAAAATGTGCTGTCATTTGATCTTTCTCTTTCAGTTAGGTGTTAGACACTTTATACTGGCCTGTATTTATGTGGAAGATTAGCAGTCTGTGTACCACAGTATTGATTCACTTGAAAAGTTGATGTATATGACATTACTCCATTCTTTTTTCTCCGTTTAAATATGAGAATTTTATGGTGAAGTCCCCATGGGTTTTTCTCATTGCTGACAGATTCAGTGATGGTCCATTTCATGTGACACCTGTGCTGTGTGAATTGGTAGGAGGAAAGCTGAGGCACGGGGTTTAGTACACCTTGCTCAAATTTGGAGCAAGTGTCTTAACACTTGGCAGGGGGAAATACTCTATTGTAAATTTTCTGCATCAAAAAGGAGTTTGTGTGCAGATATCAGCAGAGGCTGAGAGTGCAGTGTGGAAAAGCAGTGGCTGGGATGGCCTTCATGGTGAAAAACGTGGGGGAAACAGATCATTCGATGCTGAAATAGATCATTAGACATGGAAATTGTCTTAATAAGGAAAACAGTTCAGAAAAGGATTTGGCATCTTTATGTTTATGAGTGTAGTGATGGTCCAAAGTCAGTTACCAAAGCACTGATTTTTACCTGAGTGAAAGGGCCACCAACCTGAACATTATGGAGATCTGGCTTTCCCAGAACGTTTTTCCTGCACCACTTGTAAGATGCAGGCTTTGCTTTTTGTCTTTGTGTGGTTGAAAAATGGCACAACCCCTGAGCTGTGAATCCTGCTGTGGGGAAAAGCCACCGATGGAATGTCAAGGACTGAAAGTGCTCTCATTTACAGCCACTCCAACCATCACAACGATCTCATCAGCCTCACTCCAGAAATCCAGTGATGTTTGACCTACCTGGGCAAAGTGATATTTCAGAGCTGGCTTCAGCAATCCTTCTG
The DNA here is from genome assembly GCA_013400775.1 of Chaetops frenatus. Classification (NCBI taxonomy): domain Eukaryota; kingdom Metazoa; phylum Chordata; class Aves; order Passeriformes; family Picathartidae; genus Chaetops; species Chaetops frenatus. The sequence goes on from VZTR01025630.1 coordinate 105,373, forward strand.
TGGCTTGACAGTTGGTCTGCAACACATGAAGCAGAGTAAACACTCTTTCATATTTGAAATTGGAAGCAGGCACCTTGAAGCATATCTTGAATGTGCTTCTGCTCCATGTGAAATTATAAGAGAAGATTTATTTTTTAAACGTTTCTGTGACCTTCCTGTTAAAATGTAAACTCGGTCTGGGGCACTGGGAAGGACAGAGGGATGCAACAATAGTTACACTGTTCTGGGAATTTTGCTGCAGCTGATATACTGATTAAGTTTTTAAGGAGTCTGTTTTCCTCTCAAGCTCAGCCACTTTTTAACCAGCCATTAATATTTTCTGTGCACCTGAATAACAGTGTTTGGAAGTCATCTTTCCATCCTGTTCAACAGGGTTTTTAATCAGGCTCAGGGTATTTTTTTTCTGAGGAGCTGAGTGTCTCAGCTGTGAGGCAGATGTTTTGTTCCACACAGAATGACAGCACAAGTAAATAGGGAAAATGGAAGGATTGCTGAATTCATTTGGTTTTCTACCATGTCATTGTCACTACCATGCTCTGATGCTTTTCAGTCCCTTCCTCTTGAGATAAAAATGGGTTTAGTCATTGAATTTAAGGAGTTCAATTCTTCTTTTACAGATTCACAGCCTCCAGACTTGGCCTTTGACTGGCTCTTCAATTAGAAGTGATTTGGATGTTTCTTCCATTTTCACTCTGCTGCAGAAGCATCTGTCCACAGGCTGATGACCTTACTTGAACTTCATTCCTGGGTGCAGGTATTTCTACTTCACCTGGCCTCATGGTAAGTTTTTCCTATGATTCAGCACAAGTTAATTATTTGGTTTCCTTGGGCTTCATTTAGAGAGGATGGCAGGGTGTGGGTACAGGTAATGGGCCAGGAATCCTAGCTCTGAGGGTTTTTCCAGCTGACATCTTAGGCTGAAGAAAAAGAACATTCACTAATTACCTGACAGCTTCAACTTTCTCACTCCTTGTAGTGGAGTTCACACGTTGCTACTCCTCTCAATCAGACATTTTGGCCTGAGAAGTTCCCCTCCTTTGGGAGTGATTAAATGTAGCTCTTTGGAAGGAGACAAGAAAGAGTAAAGCAGCACTCTGCAATCTTTTGCACACTGGGCAAACAGATCAGGATTCAGAGGGGCTTCTCCAGGGCTGCCCCTCTCCTGAAGCCAGCTGGGACAGGCTTGCAGGGAATTGCTTGAGGAAATGAAGGGTGAAAGGTAGGAATTTTGTAAGTGTGCTCTTTCAGCAGCTTGGCTGCTGGAGTTTGGCTTTCTCTGCAGAATTTATTAGCATGAAGCCTTTTTGTGCTAGCTGCAAGTGTGGCCTGGCACACCTATGGTTGATTTACAATTTGAAACTGGAGAAAAGATATTTTTCCTAGAACCGAGGACTCTCTCCCCTTATTGCCAGTGGTCACACAGGCTTTTTGTTCCATGCCAGAGACCTGGAAGAGATTGAAGTTGGGATGCCTGCAATTCCCCTGGACACTGCTTTGTTGTGCTGGCCTTGATGTTGAGGCAAAGCTTTCTCCTTTTGTCCTCACATCTCTGGATTTGCATTGGCTTCTGCTAATGAGACTTAAAAGGAATAAGAACTGACCTCAAATTAAGACTGGGCCATTCCTGCAGAGCCATCCAAACTGTTTATTATATTGATCAGTGAAGCCCCATGAATTCTTCAGGTTAGTCAATGATGTGAACTGACAAGTTAAATTATTACAGTGAAAGCCCTGCTGTGCTAACTTAATTTATGTTGTAAGGCCTCAGAACAGA
>VZTR01025630.1:109759-121437 GCA_013400775.1 Chaetops frenatus
AAAATATCTTTGTGTAGGGGCAACTCTCAAGGCAACTCTTTATGACAGTGAGCAGCACACGTAACCAAAACTGTCACCATTTATAGTGAGTCACTGGCACTAAATATAGAGCACTTCTTTTACTGCTTCTGGCTGATGCTGAGCTAAATTTGAGAGACAGAATAGGCAATTCCTGTTCTTATCATAGGTGCTGTGCTTTTTTAAGTGTATCTGAACTGCCACATGCTCCTTTTAGCTTGAAATATGTTGCCTTATTTAGTTTTTCTGTATTTTAATATTTCCTGTGAACAGGGCCCTAAGTGCTTGTGAGTTCCAGTCAAGGAGGGAGTACCTTCTGCCTCTCAGTGCTTTGCACATGGCAGCAGCCATGAAAATAGCTGGACCAGAATGCCTAATGTTTTCTAAATGTGGAGGTGCCTCAGACACCAGTCTCAAGCCACAGAACTGTCAGGACAAATGTCTCAGTGAGAATCACTGCAGTTCCTTTGGTCTGTTACATTCTTGCAGACAAAGGATGTTTGGCAAAGGTTCTGTTATTAAAATGTGCTGTTGTTATGAGGATTCCCATTAGAAACAAATGGTAGCTGATTACAGTGGAGAGTTAAATAAACTCAAAACATATATTCCTACCCTTCGTTCCCTGACTTCACTAAAGTTGGTCTCAAGCATTCTGGAAAATGCCTAGGAAGGCTTTTCAAGACGACACCTTCCAAAAGTGGGTTGGTTTGGGTTTCTGTGAGCATGCTTCATTGACTAAAAATTGGTCCCATTAAAAAAAAAAAAAAAAGAAACTCTGGAGTGGGACAGTGCAGCAAACTCCTTGTGAGCTGACAGGACCCATTCATGCTGGGATGCTGGGTCTTGCAGAGAGCACACCTGTTGACAGAAGGTAGAATAAACTCTTTTAGTTTAATCTCACTTGTCATCACTGCATTTTGCCTGTTTTCACTCTCAAGACCTCCTTAGAAAAATTCTTCCTCTGACTTTTGCAAGGGTGACTGCTGGAGAGCATTTTGAGACTCTCCTGCTGTGACAACTCCCTTCAACAACCCTTTCACAAAACCAAAAGAACAAATGCATTTGAAAAGAGCTTGTTTTAACTGCTTCCTTTGACAGGTTTGTAAATGTTACTTTTGGTGTTTAGCTCCCAAAGGACAATTCTTTCTTTTCTCTTAGAAAGAAAATTGGCCAGCTAAGGAGAACAGACTGTATAAAACTGGACATGGGACTTTGCCACTTCTCATTTGATGGCAGGATTTCCAATAGATGAATGGCTTGCACTTACAATCTTTTCCCTCTGCCCCCCAGTTTTTGGCATTGGGCTATCTCAGCAGTTGCCACTGCCCTGGTATTGCCTGTGCTGAGAACTCTCGATGGACATATCTGGAATTTAATGCTATACCTTTTTCCAGAGGCTTCTGCCATCTTTGAGGATTGTCAGTTGTGTTATTCCTTCTGACAGCTCTCCTCTACCCATCCTCAGTGGGCCATTGCAAGTTTGTTTCCCATGATAATGCTTTCTAGTAATACTTTATATGCATATTATTTTCTCCAAACGTCTGCATGCAAAATTTCATGGTAGAACGGATTTCTGCAGCTGAACTGGTGCATTGAGCTGGGAAAGTGGTTTGTATAAGGAAAATGCACTCCTGAGGGATGACTTGGACTGCTGCTATAACTGGCTGCTGCTATCTTGCTGTTCACAATTTACAATACAAATGTCTTTTGTTTCTGCAACCTTTAAACACACAGGAAAGAGACAACTAATTTGCATGGGTAATCTTATGAAAGCCATCTTTGTAATTAAGTGCAAACTGTGATTCCATCCACTGCCAGTGTATTGTGCCACTTCAATAGACTTTCATTTCATTTCTAGAAGTCAAGATTCCCTTATTAAACTTTTCTATTAAAACAGAGTGAGAAGAGGCTTCCAAAGTCCACATTGCTTCTGCCATGTCACTTTTATTATAATGTAATGTACATAGACAAATAAGATATCCCACTGTGTTTGCCTATGGGTGTTTAAACATGCCCTTGAAACCAAAGGCAAAACAAAGCATAATAAAAAATACCATGGCAAGACAGCCTGATGGCACAGCTTCCATTCTTGGCCATGTGAAGCAAAGTATTGAAAACTGAAGGGTTTTGGGAGGCTGAGAACATCCTTAGCAAACTGCCCGTGGTATAATCCATTCCTGGTCCATGGGCTGGGCTGAGTTCACAAGGAGATAATTTAATAGCAACTCTCTCTCCACAGCTGAGCAGGCTGCTGTCAGCCACGACCTTGGGACAGAACTGCAGTACCTCAGGCTGCCTAGGAAGCTTTATCCTAAAGCTTTCTGTACTTTGACAACCTAAAGAGGGCCAGGTATTTCAGTGGGACTGTGCTTATCTGCTGGAGCAGATACTTCAGTGGTGATCTGGTCACTGCCTGAGGTGCTGTGCTGAACACTCCTGGTGCTTTTAGGAAACACTTGAGAGAAAGCTGGAAGGGATATTTCAGCTAGACCACTTCAAAATGGGAGAACAATAAGAGAATGTTTGTGATGCAGGACAATGCAGGTCCAATTCCCACAAGTTGTGAAGATCCTTGTGTTTCTCTCTGGAACTGTGTAGAAAAGAACTCTTCGGTGCCAGGTATGGGAATGACAAAAATCTCTAAAGTTGGAAATAAAATGCCAAAGATTTGAAGTGCCTGTTGAAGGGGAACAGTCTTGGTGGTGGTGGAAAACACCTTTCCACATGGTGGGCTCTGCTAGAGATTTTGGTGCTTTCTTCATCCCATTTCCCTACTCTTGGCTGATGACTAATGATTAGGGTTAGTGAGCTCTTTTCAAGCATTTCTCCTGCCTTTCATCTCTCTTAAAGAATGGAGAACATCACATTCCTTTTTTTCTTACAGTGTTTTACCTCCCCTATGTTGCTTCTGCTTGATAAAGCTGGTGCAATTAAAGGGTGATATTTTGACCCCAGTGGAGAATCTCTACTGTGCCAAATTTCCTTGTGGGTGCCAGGAATGATCAGCCTCAAGTAACTGGAAACTGGGCAAAGCTGAGGACAGAAAATAGCAGAGATCCTGATGTGGATATTGTTCACCCAAGGCTTGAGATGCAATTGGAATTTTCTCCTAATGCAAAATGGAAGCACAGATATTTCCAAGGGTCACAGAGTAGCTTGCTGGGGTTCTTGAAAATATTTTTCTGTGAAATTAACTTTCTGTTCTCTGTGGACTTGACTAAAAGAAGAGATCATAATATATCCTAGAAGTAAAAAAAGTAATCTTCTTGAAGCCTGTCAGCAAAACTCTGAAAACAGCAATTAAAATTTCTCTAAAATGTTGGGGGAAAACTCCAGACTTGCTGCCCATGACTGAGCTTTAATTCATTCTTTTCTGTATTAAAGAGGTGGGACCTTTCCTAGATTGATTTTTTTTTTCCATTCTAAATGCTATGAAATTATTAAGCAACTTTTGAGAGCACACTAAATTTGTGGCCATTATTTTCTAATGAATTCTGGTTGAACTGACAACTTTAATCAATTCTACCTTTCAGAAATATAAATAGGAAGGAGAAAGAAATAAATAATGTTTTGACCACGAGGCAGTGCAGCATTTGGAAATGAAGCTTGAAATGTCCAACTGAGTTGCATTAATGAAATATCAGGTCTTGAGTTTGTAACCCTGGCTGGGATATCATGGAACCCAGTGCTGGCATGTGGAGACTGTCTTGGAGATTTCCTTTAATCTTCCAAGCTGGCAGGGTATGAAAGATTAAAATGCGCTGGATCTACCAGGCTTTGCCACCTCCAGTTCAGGCTAGTTATTAATGTGCTATGTGGACAGCAATAGTTTATTAATTGTATTGCTGGCCAGTGATCAATGTGACAAGCTGAGCAAAGAGCACAGTTATTCATCAGAGTGTTGTCAAGTAGTAATTGCCCTCATATGCATTAGAATAAAGCAGTGTGAGAGGCAGAATGGGTGTGCTCTTATCATTTTTAGGGCCAAGTGTCAACAAAATTAAAATCTGCTAAGGTACTAGTAAATAAATAAATTGGAAAGGAGTTTATTTGCTCTGACAAAATCATACCACTACAAAGTAAGACAAAGGGTCATACTTTAAGAGTATTTATATTTTTAGATGATTTTAAAAGTGTTTTCAACAAATTCTCTTCTGTATACACTATCTGTTATCAGTTACATTTTTTAAGGGCGGGCAAAGGGTGTGCAGTCCTTTCCTTAAAAGAAAAATGGAATAGTTGAGATGCAATTTTGTAACCGTTCTTTAAATTATAAAATGTACAGTTGAGCAACCATTGTTACAAGCAGAATTTATTTAGATCTGCCATGACATTCTCTCACCTTTTGTGGGAAAGCACATCAATAATAAAATGTCAATGCTTTTCTTTCTGCAGAGGTGAAGACTTTTCACCAAAACCTGCTATTTTAAGGGTTGTCAGAAGCACTGTGGAAGTGACAAAGGTAAGGCTGGATGTGTAATCTCCATCCTGGTCCCTGCTGTACCTGACAGAATTAAACTTTCTCGCATTCTATGTTTCCCCCATCCTCCAAGCTAACCTCACACTTCAGCTGTGGTGAAGACTCCCAGGATGTCTGCTGGATGCAGGGCTGCTCTGCACTTGTATAAGAGTCACTGCCTTGCCCTATAACATCAATTTTCATAGAGCTTTGTATTTCAGTTTATATTTAATACATGCACAGACAGGATTCACGTTTTAAAATGCACATTGTCTGCATTTTGGTTTTTTTGCATTGTGCTTTTACTGTGCTTGCTTGGTTTTCACGGGTTCCTGAGAACCTACTGAACAGAAGATTAAGAGTGAACCTATCCCAGAAATTAACATTTCAGAACACAGCTGAGGCTAAACCTGACTGTGAATGATTGTTTATTTATCATGCACCTAAAATATGGTGTGTTAGGCTGATTCTGCAGGCCTGCCATCTAACACATTTCAGATTGCTAAACTCACTAGAAGTAATCATAGAGTCATGGAATGGTTTGGGTTGGAAAGGACCTTGAATATCTTGTTCCAGCCCCTGCCACTGGGGATGGGGCAGCCACAGCTTCTCTGGGCAACCTGTGCCAGGATCTTACTGCCCTCACAGTCAAGAATTTCTGCCAGATATCCAATCTAAACCTTCTCTGTTTCAGTTTGAAGCCATTCTCTCCTGTCCAGTCTCTACCTGCTCCTGTAAAAAGCCCCTCTCCATCTTTCTTGTTGGCCCCCTTCAGGTACCAAAGGCCACATTTATGGCACCATGAAGCTTCCCAGACTGAATAATCCCAATTTTTCTCAACCTTTCCTCACAGCAGGAAAGCAGGGTGTTCCATCCCTCTAATCATCCGGGTAGCCTTCCTCATAATAATGGATTGAGGTCAGAAATGGGCTGAATTCTGGAATAAGGTAAGGTTTGTTGAAAAACAGAGCACTTTGGTAGGAAAAGGTGAGCAAAGGACAGTCAGTATTTAGGCTGTTAAACAATGTACAGGGTTTAGGCTTGCTCATGGTAGTCTGTAGCCTGTGTGATAATGAGACCTGTTCAGATTGGATTTCCTTGGCATTCAACAGCATCACTTTTAATGATCTCCTCTGGAAGTTCTGCTTCTGCCTTGCTGCTCAAAATGATCTCATCTAAATACAGAGAAAAGTGCTGATAGGGACCACTTTATCACACTCCTAATGCATGTTATCAAGATAAGAGAAATAAAATGTTCTGAAAGTAGGTATGAGAGATTCTTTGTCCAATTTCAAACCCACACAAATAGACAAGGGTGAAAGCATTAGTGTGATCAGCTTAGAAGGAAAATGAGCAGTGAATGTGGAGTGGGAGGAAGGGCAGAATTCACTAATGGGACACCCTGAAGCAGCAAGCAGAGGAGTGCTGAGGCATTTCTGCTCTGTCTAGCAAGATGAGGCACAACTGCTGGAAACTCATGCTTCACAGTATAAATGTATATATTTATTGTACATGATACAAGGAAGCCAGTGTTTTATTGCTTAAAGAACAAACTCAGCCTTTGACAAAAATCTTTATCCACACATGTAAGAGGGGATTGTTAAGACTAAATATTCTGAATGGCAGAATCCTGCAAAGACTCAGCTCAGTGTATAAATTGGTAAAGCCTCATCTCAGCTTCCCCAGCACAAGTGTGAGCAGCACTCAAGGCACAAAGCCATCACTGCAACCTGTGGCAAGACAATTAACTTGACAAAAGCATTCCTTGAAAATTCTCTGCCATATGTTTTTTTCTAGTAACTCACTCAAATGTACCTTGGTTTAGCCATATTCTGACATCCAGCCTTGAAACACTTTGCCTCAATGCCTGAAAAAAATTGTTGACAGACTTATAGTCTGCTTTGACAAGTGTCAGAGTGGCTGCTAGAATTTCTTTTGTTTCCTGATTCCTCTTCATCTTGGTGTTTACCCACAGTTTTTGATACTCTGGCCAGGGCTGGTCTGCAGAATACAGGAATCTGAGTGTCCTGGCATTTGTATGTCACAGTAAATTAGAGGATTTAAATCAGTGCAGTTTTAAAAATAAACGTTCCAGTATTCTGAAATAAGAGAGTGAATGAGTTTCACCACTTATGTTTTTGTAGACAGGTTTTATTCTGTTCTCTGTTGAGTTAAACTGTGGCCTTTGATCCTTGAGTAATGGAGCAGTCATCAAACAGAGAAGAACTTTGAGGAGTAAACCTGCTATCTTGATAGTAATGCTTGAGCAGTTAAAGCTTTCAAATTGACTGGGGCTGCTTTAATATTTCATGGAATGAGGGGAAGCTTTTCCTACCCTGTGAGCACAGGCAGAGCCCAGCACGTTTGTGCTTTTGTGCTGTGCTTGGATGCAAGCAGGGCTCTGATGTTACCTGAGGAGGTTTTATGGCTGTGTTCATGAGGTACTGCCTTTGCTAAACAGCACAGAACTGTGCAGAGGACTGAAGGTGGACAAATGAAACTCAGCATATTTTTAAGAATTAGCCTTGTGGGTGTGATATCTACACTGAAAGCTTCATTTTTTGGGCAGCTCACCGGAGGCAGGAGGTACAGAGGAAAATTCCTGTCTGATATTACACAGGAGATCATATAGAATTTATTATCCTTTTGCTTTGCTCTTTTGATCCTTGGATTCTCTTTAGCTAAAGGTTATGGCTTTTAGTGATAAATTTAAATTCTATAATACATAGCTGGAGACACCAAGCAGTTAAGGCCTTGGGTAAATATGGGGATTGCTATGTAGTATTTTTGTTCTCAAAATATTTCTGAATGTGGTTTTTTTTTTGTCCTGAGATAGAGATTAAAAATTCTCTTCCTGGACATCAGGAATTAATACTGTGCCCTTTGAATAGTGAATCCCATCCAGACATGAGATGATATTCAGGGCAGTCCAAGCTGCTTCACTTAAAAAAAAATGTAAACTCCTGAACTAAAGGTGAGGTGGAGAACTGAAGCCCTGAAAATGACAGCTGTGTTTTATTTCTTACCACTATGCACAGGTTACAACTATTTCAGTTTCCAGCATCGTGCCTGACCATTGTAGTGCTTGACAACAAATAACTTTCCAACCCAGCTGGAAAAAAACAACATTTGATGGCATTTTCCTTCAGTAAGCAGAGGGAGCTTGGTTGGCCACCTGACCAGCTCTGGGTAAAGTTCAGCTGAGGGACTTTTGTGTGATCCTTCAGCTGGAAAGCACAGCAGAAGAGGAAAGGTTGTGTGCTGTCACAAGTCCTGTGGGTCAGACAAGACACTAAACAAGCTGCTGAATGTGTCACTTATAAAAGGTCAGCTTTTGATCTGTTAATCTGGTGTGAGTTGGAGGTTTTTTTTCTGAAATTAAATTCTTACAAACATCTGAATTTTCCTAATTACACAGGGTTGGAGGTATATTTGGTAAATGTTTCTAAAGCAGCATCTGCTCAGATAGGCTTGATTCAAACAGTTTGTCAGCTGCAATTCAAACCTTTTTCCTCACTCTGCCTCCAGATTTAGTGTGACCCTCCAGGTGACACCAACACAGGGCATGGCTGTCCACAGCAATTCAGTCTGGCATTGTCTCTTCTCTTTACTTCTGCTAAGTTTCTTCATCTGTTGCTACTGAGAATTTCAGACTTGGAAGAATGGAACAGGGAGACTGTTGGGTCCATTGTGCCTCTGGTATTATACACACACCCCTATATATGTGCCATAGAGTTTGGCCAAAATCCTGCTGGGACTCAATTGGCCCAGTGCCAGAAAAGCAGTAAAAATTAAATATGCAGTAGCAAAAGGAGGGCTAAGGAGAATCTCCCATCTTCATTAGACACAGAAGAAAATGTGGTGGCAAAGGGTGAGGAAAAGGCTGAGATGCTTAAAGCCTTCTTTGCCTCATCCTTTGACAGTAACACCAGTTGTTTTACAGGTACACAACTCCCTGAGAGGCAAGGCAGGGATAGGGAGCAGAAGGAAACACCATAATCCAGGGGGGAATGCTCAGGGCTTTGCCCCAGTGACACACACAGGTCTGTGGGGCTGGGTGGGCTTCTCCCAGGGCTGCTGAGGGAGAGGCTGGAACTGCTCACTGTCCCTCATTTACCACCAGTCTTGGCCACTGGGGAGGTCCCAGCTGACCTGAGGTGAGCAGTTGGGATCCTCATCGACAAGAGGGGCCAGAAGGAAGATTTGGGGAACTACAGGCTGTCAGCCTGACCTTGCTGTTGGGGAAGGTGGCTTAGTCTGGAGAAAAGGAGGCTCAGGGAAGACCTTATTGCTCTGTACAACCACCTGAAAGCAGACTGTAGTGAGGAGGGGGTCAGTGTCTTCTACCAAGCAACAAGACAGAATTAAACAGCCTCAAGTTGCTTCTGGGTTTAGATTGGACATTATTTAAAATTTCTTCATGGAAAGGGTTTTCAAGCATTGGACCAGGCTGCCCAAGGCAGTGGTGGAGACACCACCCCTGGAGGGATCTAAAAGATGTGTAGATGTGGCACTTGGGGACATGGGTTAGTGGTGAGCTTGGCTGTGCTGAGGGAATGATTTGACTTGATGAACTTAAAGGTCTCTCCAACTTAAAGGATTCCATTATTCTATATCTGTGTGGAGATATATATATATATATATATATGAAAGAATGAGATTTACTCCCTCATACACTAGACTTTGTGTTTCCCTTTTGGAATATTTCTTTCTATTTTGCAGTGTCATATTGTATAGCTATGACAACTGGACAACTGACAGCAGGACCTGTCTCCTTTGGTACTCTGCAGAAATCCACAGTGTGTCTTGAGTTCAGGTGAGAGAAAGAATGCACTGAAAGAAGTATAACCCCTTGTTAGGAGGGTAGAGGTTACGTCAGGGAGGAACAAAATGCTCTGTCCAGATTGTAAAAAAACACAAACAAATGTCAGAAGTTTCTGTCCCATCCTTGTGCCCAAGCCACAGAAGAAGACTTCTTGAATGTCTTGTTTGATCCCTATGCAGTCCTACTTGGTGTCTTAAGCCATGCTTATATTAATATCACTCTAAGATTAGCAATTTCCTGTAGGGATATTTGAATTGCATATCATTGACAATTAATATAAAAGTCATTTTGTGGTGCCTTTTATCTCAAGAGTCTGAGAATTTCTCAGTTTTGAAAAATGAAGATGAAAAAAATGTTCTTTTTCTGGTCTTTTTAAGCTTTACTGTATTAAAGAGCTCTTGTGGTTGGCATCACACCATTAAAAAGCCAGAAGCTGATAGCCACGATATTTCATGTATGGTAGGCTTTACAACAAATTACAACATAGACTGCTGAGACTATCTAAGTTGCTGGAAAAATGGATTTAATTGTCCATTCTGAAATTATTTCCGGGATCAAATAGAATTTCTTTAGCTACACATGCTCTTTATAACCCTGGCTCAATTCTGTTGCAGTAAATCTGAAGGGGAGAGCAGAACAGCAAGTTAAAAACAGCACTGAGGTTTTATGGCACCAACATTAAACTATATGTCATCTTGAAATTAAAGTACTGGGCTGAAAGGTTTTCCACTTACAATGATTTGTTACTACGTGGGTACCTAATTTGCATTTTAAAATCTCTTCTTGCCCAATGGCTGGGGCATACTGTGTGTGTGTGATCTTCACTGGCCTGTTGACTTTTTGTCTTGCTCAGGTTTGAAGAAGTTCCTCCCATTTTTTGAGAGCTCTGTTTTGTTGCTGTCACCAGCTACATAAGCAATTTAATGACAAATGGAGACAAAATAAGCATTAAGCACAAACAGAACTAATCATTGCTATTTTACAGTCCTTACTGGACTTGATTTTCAATGTGTGCTCATATATCAAATTATTAAAGATACTTCCATTTTGTCCACGTTTAAGTGGTTACTGCAGATTCAAGGCAATGGCAAATTTGGCCTCTTATCTCTTATGTCATCCTGTTTTTGAAAGCCTTCTGAAAAGTTTATATTCTCGAGTCAGATTTTCTCACACACTGTACTAAAAATACCAGCTTTGTTTCCATTCCTTCTTGGAGAAGGGAATCTGATGGACTGGGCACTTCACCAGTCTGGTTGAGAGGTGGGATTTCATCTTCCAATCCTCTCTCACTTTGCAAACCCTATCAATTGTGTATCCATAATAAACAGGTCCTCTCTTTTGGGGGCCTCTGCTGTTCTCTTGATAGTGGTGAAACCGTGTCCTTCTTTGGTGCCCTGTTACTACACTCTTACACTGATTCTGGAATAGATAAATATTTTGGCACTTGATATCTGTAAATATCCAATGGTAAAGGGCATTGCTCCCTCTAAGTCATATATGATTCCATGTAAGTTGCCTGGAATGGGAAAGGTGCTTTCTTCCTTAGGTCAGAAGAGCCTGAGAAAATGCTTTTCCACAGCCTGGCTGGTTCTCTGTCCAGTTCTGATGCTGCTGGCTCATGACACCAGCCAGCCTCAGGCAGTGAGCTGCTTCCCACGTCACACTCAGGTGCACGCCTTGGCTCTAAGTGGCTTTCAGCTCGGTGGTGCAAGTGATCTTGCTCTACCTTGCTGTCTATTGAGGTTGTGCAGCTCCTAAAAGCACTTTTGTGGGTGAGGACTCGAGCCTGCAGGTCTGTGACAGGGGGCTGTTTCCCCCACATAACTTTTTGTTGTACTCTGCAGTGCCCTGAACACATGCAGTGGGCTCTCAGCAGCAGGCACCGAAGATTTTTCCTGAAGTAACTCCAAAGTGAAGTGTCTGAGGGTGTGATTTCCCTTTTTCAGCTTTGGAATGAGCAAGGATACTGAATTGCAGGCTTAATACAGATGTAGCACAGAATGGCTGAGGTTGGAAGGGACTTCTGGAGGTCATTTGTCCCTCAGCAGGGAGGCTGAAGCAGGGCTGCCTAGAGCTGGCTGCCCTGGCCCCAGATGGCTTTAAAATACCTCCAATCCTGGAGATTCTACAAACTCCATGGGCAAGCTGGGCTGGTCACCCTCACAGCAACAAAGCATTTCCTCATGTTTTCCAGTTTGTGCCCACTGACTCTTGTCCTTTCAGTGGGCACCCCTGCAAAGGGCCTGGCACCTCCTCCTCAGCCCCTTCCACTGAGATCCCCTTGGGCCTTCACTTCTGCAGGCAGCACAGCCCCAGATTTCCCAGCTTTTCCTCGTGTTTGATCTATTCCTGTTGATGCCTTCAGTTTTAAGTTGT
>VZTR01025632.1:0-16609 GCA_013400775.1 Chaetops frenatus
AACTAAAAAAAACACCACAACATACAATGAAGAGACAAGATTCACCAGAATGGCAGAATAACAGGTTGTCAGAGATTGGAATGGATGTTTGGGGGGGCAGCTGGTCCAGTCCCCTTGTTCTTGCAGGACCACCCAGCACTGTTTACACAGTTGCAAAATTCTTACGAGTGTAGTATTTTTTAGTTCATAGTCTAGGTTCAAGCAATTTTTCTTTCCCCTCCATATTAATCGTTTGTTGTAGGGTTTTATGAATGAAAATGCTGACAAAGTCGTTTTTTTATTTCTGGTTTTATTATGAGCTTAAATTCTCTTTGGTTTATAATCAATAGTTAACATTTTTTAGGAAACAAAAGTATATAATAACAGAATGGACAAATTTCTTTTGCTTAATATTACATAAATTCTATTTGGAAGATTTCCATTGTGATTGAATAAATGTGGGATTATTTTTATATTTGTCTTTATACTTTCCAATTTAGCTACTTCGAAACCAGAACACCAGATTTTTAAGCAATGTGAAACAAACTACACATTATTTCTTTTATGTTGGATTAATAGTTAGATAAAATAAAATCTTAAGTAAATATTTTGTCAATAAGCCTTGAGAATATTGGTAAAATTTCTATTATATGGAAAATAAACTGCAAGATGAAAGAAAGAAAAATTATTTTATTTTCAATTTAAAAAAATCAATTAGTAGATATTCAGTAATTTTCTGAGAGATATCATGCTAATCTAGTTGTTCTAAATTATTTTTAGCCATTTGTTTTCTCTGTCTGAAAAGTTTTAATTAGATGTACATTAATTAGCAGCTATAGTATTCCAAAAGGAAGTGTTGCCAACTGTAGTGCAGAAGCAGGAATGCATCTTGGAGCAAAAATTCATAAATGCAGTTGCACAGCTAAATGAAATATAATGTCCTATAGCTACAGCATTAAAAGGTCCAGACTTGTATCTCTTTCTTAATCATGGGGGATTTTAATTTTTTTTTCCATGAGTTGTTACTTCTTTCCTTTTCCTCATGCTTAGTAAAGAGACATAGGTGGCATGAGATCATTCTTTTATTCAGATCTCCACAAAAGAATAATCTATGGGGAGAAAAAAATCTAATAAAATCACACTATTCTACTGTGAGTGGATGATATTTTCAAAATGTTAAAAAAAATTACTTAAAAAAAATTTTTTTAAAGCTACTTTTTTCCAAGCTCTGAAAACATTCCTTCTCTTAAATATTCAAGCACTGAAGGAAAGTTAGCTCTTAGTCAAATAATTTTACGGTGTTTTGAAGCCAACAAGGTACAGTTGCTTGGAAGTCATGGGTTAGAGAGTCAGTTTGATTGATCTGGCAGGGTTTCTGGATATATTTTTAAATTAATAAAAATGAAATGTCTCTGATTTACCGTATACTTGTAATGACGTTTTCCTGTAGCAGCAGCTGCCCTTGTATGTGCCACTTATTCTGCTATAATGGGCCATTTTTATGTGACTGACAAGTTAAGAAATGTGGGGTTTGTTTCTGCTCTTTTATGTTTCTGCTTTCATTTGTGGTTTATATAATTCTGGAAGAAACAGCATAGTTTTTATATTGTTCCTATAATATTAAGAAGCCATTCATTCTTGCTTTCCAAGTTTTGGAAGGGTGCTCATTAAAGAAAAATCAAAGACGGTGGAAAAGGTCAGTCTTTCAAAATGTAAATGCAAGTGCAAACCTCATGCTGTTAGCCATCAGTCATATTGATTTCAAAAATTCAGTTCAGTTTCAGTGTTGTGCTGTAATAAATTTGACTTTGACAGACAGTTGAGATTGATTTTATGTAGTTATTCACCACATAAAAGGCAGGATACAAGCATGTTTATTTGCTCTTGATACAGCAGTTTTTTGATATGAGCTGACGTAATCATGCTGCCAACTCCAAGTCTTCTGCTTGTTGCCTTGGCAGCCAAAAAATAAAGATTGATAAGACACCTAGGGCTTCTTTTCACAAATGGCAAACTTTACCAGCTTAAGCTCTAAGTCAGTAAGGTGGAAAAACTAATTAATTTCATACTGTATTCTTAATAAATAAAGCTTACTGAGGGAGACCAAACATGTAGAAAGAGAAGCTCGGTATAAAACTCAACTAAAAAACACTAGGACAGAACACCACCTATCACCTTTTAGATTGCCATAAAATAGTCTAGGACATATAATTAATGTCTCAACTTTTCACTCACAACCTTGATATTTCTCAACTTTTTCCTTGCACTGAGTCATCATTTAGAAAATACATGAAAACATAGAAAAATTTCTTTAGGATAGCCCTGTTGTATCTACTTCAGCTTTGTAAAAACTTTTTTGGTAGCAGAAACACCACATGACTATTAACTGTTAATTTTCCTTACTTTCTGCAGCCCTTCTTTGAAATTTAAAATAATAAATTGGCCCTGACAAATGCACTACCATCAACGTCAGAAAAAAAAAAAAAAAAGAATACGGGGGTTGGAATTTAATAATTTGAAAATGTATTTACTTCCTGCACTCTTTTGTCAGTTTGAAGTTCTATACAATTACCACGAGAGGATTTTCCCACTATGTGAGGTACAGGAATTTAAATAAATTAACTTTAGACTTTGAAGACTCTTTTCACCTAAAATTATGGATTTTTGGTGTAGTCACTTGGCCTTTGGTCAGTTGTTTAGAGGTTCCTTTTATGGATAAGGAGAGAAGCATGAACTCTGACAGCAAACTTAATCTGATTTATGCTAAACACTGACCATAAGATATGACTCTCAGGTACTGCCAAAATATAAAGCAGCCCATTTTCACCCAGAGTTATCTTTCAGGGTGGCTTCATTCCCTGGTCTGATGAGACTCCCTGAGGCATTATCTCAGATAAGTGTATATTAAGTGATGTCCCCTTCCTTTTCTACATTTTCATTGCATCATAGAACCACAGAATCATAGAATGGCCTGGGTTGGAAGTGACCTTAGAGATCATCTCGTTCCAACATTGCTGCCATGGGCAGGGACACCTTTCAGTAGAGCAGATTGCTTAAAGCCCTATCCAACCTTGCCTTGAACATTTTTAGGGATGGCACACCCACAGCTTAACCTAATTCTTCTTTACACAGTTCTAAAGATCTTCATATGCTTCTTTGTGTTAGAAACTCTTAAATTCAACCAGATTGGTCCAGTTGGCCATCAAACCAGAACCTAGAAGGTTCTCCAAAGGGACAAATTATCTGTGCCTTGTGATGCATGTTCCTAATACTCAGTATCAAGTTTTTGCTGGAAAACTCTAGAGGTATGCTCTTCTCACTCAGGAGCAATTGAGAAAACACAATGATATTGAAAAATTTGACTGTAACTGATATCTAGATTATAATCTCAAAGTTCCCTCAAATAATCTTCATAAAAGCAACTTGGTAACTCAAGTACTTCATTCATAAACTCAATCAGTACAAACTGAAGTATGTGTTAATTTTGGTTCATCAGCTTTTCTCAGCTCTTAAACATAAACATATGACTGTTAAATTAATTCTACTATTATTATTGTTATTATATATAGATAAGGTACAAATAGAATATAAAAAGATTTTATTTTATTATAGAATGTTTAAAGGTTTAACAAAGATTAAAATACATTCAATATCTCATGATTGGAATGGTGGAAAAATTGTATTTCCCTGGTTTAGACACATTAGTCTTCAGACATTTCCTCTGTTATCTCTCAGTAGTCCATGATTCTAAACTGTTCTACCTGCAGGATCCTTAGCAGGAGAGATCTCCTAACATCTTTCTATCTTCTGCCTGTTGGGGTTTGGGTCTTCCTCTGTTTTTTGTTTCTCTTCACCTGTGGAATTTTTTCCCCCCATCAGTTGCTAAGGGACCATAATGGCCGGGTACTTAAGGGGAACAAAAGAAGTGATTGAACTGAGGGAAACAGGTATTGTGAAGCTGGGAGAGGTTTTTTTTCTCCCAGCAGGGTGGGGGTACCGGGGAGTGTGGGGCGAGCAAAAGGTTTGGCTGGAGGAGGGGCCGGGACTCTTGCTCTGAGCCGCCGGGGAGAACGGTTGGAGGGGCTGCTGCTGCTGCTGGACCTCGCCGGGAGAGCTGTTTTCTTCTGCTGTGGAAGGAGTCTCTGTCCGGAACCAGGACCTGTCACCATCTGTGTGGGTGCCCGGGATCCCTGAGTTTGCCTCTCCCTGCTCTGCTGGAGGCAGGGCTGCCGCTGCCCCGTCCCTGCCGCTGCTCCGGAGCTGCTCTGGGTTTCACGGCGCTACAGCCTCTGCACCCCCTGCCTACCGAGACACTGTGCCGTCCCAGCCTGCTGCCTTCCTTTCCTGAGAGCCTCGCCAGGACACCGAGATCCACTGCTCAAGGGGGTTTGTGAAAGTAAAACTTTTTTTTTTTTTTATTCCAAGGGAGGTCCCCTGCCTTCCTTAGCAGACACCTGTCCTTCAAACCAGGACACTGCCAAAAAAAGAGAAGCAATCTGTTCAGTGTCTGTAGTGGAAAGAGATCCCTGATGAATAATAGATAACATTGCAAGAGAAACACAGAATAGGAGAAAACACCTAGAAAGTTCACTGGGAAAGAAAGTTCAGGTGAGAAATAGAACTTTGTCCCTCATTATTCATCTTAATTTTGGTTAATTTCTGGTGACAAAACTTGTTTTCAAATATTGCCTTTGGTTCCAAAGTGAAATAAGGAACACAATTTCAAGCTAATTCAAACTCGTATTATATATTTTTTTACTTGTCATGGTTTAACCCTGGTGGGCAGCTCATAACACCCAGACACTCACTTCCTTCTGGTGGAATAGCGAAGAGAATCAGAAGGGTTAAAAAAGAAAAACCTTATGAAAAGTTGCTTTTCAACTGTCTTGTAGGCCTCCTTTAGGTATTGAAATAAAGTCTTTAGGTATTGTTAAAAGGCCTCCCTGGACCCTTTTCTTCAGGATGAAAGACCTTGACTCTGTGCAAGAACTGATCAGCAGTAGCTAAATCATCCCAATATTATCAACAATGTTTTCATCACAAATACACAATATACATTCTCTGTAAAGAAGTTGAATTCTATCCCAGCCAGGATCAGCAGATTAAATGTTGGGGTTTTTTAAAAAATAAATGAGACTTTCTGTTAAAACGGCACATATAAAATTGTCATAAACCAGACAGCACTGTGTTAAGGAGTAGGAAACATATTTCTAGTATTCAGACTATTCCCTTAAAAAACCCAACAAAAGAGAAGATAGCAAAAAAACTAAACCCAAACAAAACCAACGAAAACAACAACACCAAAAAACACAAACAAATAAAACCAAACCAAAACAAAACCTAGAAAACCAACCAACCAAACAAATAAACCCCCACAAAAATGAAAAACCAACAAAACAAACACACACACACCCACACACACACACAAAAGAGGAAGAAATACAAAGTAAACACCATTATTTTCATTCCCAATCATAGCGACCTACTTCAGGCTCTTATTAATTTCTGTTATTTTGTTGATTTCAACAGACTTTAGACAGCTTTTTTACAGGTAATTCTTGAAACAACCTTCTAAATTCAAACGTTAGTCTTTTGCATGCCTAATCACTGAATTATGCTCTGAAAGATAAAAAAAAAAATATCACCACCAAAGTCCTGAAAACAGAGGAGCACTAAACTCTGACACTTTCATTCATGAGAAGATTAATCTTATTCGCTCTTATTCCAATATTGACATCGTTTTCAAAGCAAATAGTAATGGAATTAACATAATGATGAAACAGAAATGCCATGGAAATAAACTCCTACTGTCATGTTAACTCTACTAAAAAATATTTCTAGAGATACAAATGCATACATAGTTTTATCTACAACATAATGGAATGAATCTATTTAGATAGCCACTAAAGGCAAAAAATCCAAATGAACAAGTGACCAAAAAAGACTCAAAGCAAAAATTATTTATCTAGCATATTATGCGAAGTGCTAGACACTCATAGACACAAAGTTTTGTTTTGTTTTGTTATCCTTTTATAAGACAGTCAGGTGCAAATTTTTGTTTTTGTTTTGTTTTGTTTCTGAACTTGTGTTCAACTTTCAGAAGAAAATCAAAAAGTTTTGTGAAGTACTGTTATGATTCAGGTACAACTGGTCGCTTTAACCTTTTTGCTTCCCCCTCACACACTCACTTTAGCTAGAGGACAATATTGATTGGCTAATTATAAAAAACTATATGGATAAAAAAAAAAAAGAACATAAGATTAAATTGTGTAGTAAAAAGGAGAATCCCATAACAGTGTCTAAATCAAATCTAGTCAAAGTGTTCTGGTGCTAACTACAGTAATATGAAAGCAGTAGCATTTTTTAACAACAACTGCCCAAAATATATATAGCTACAGATACGGAATTGCTTCAGAAGTAATTTGATGCAGTTAAATGCACTGCATGTTCAGTGTATGTTATGAATCCTAACTGCCTTGCCCCAACAAT
The DNA here is from genome assembly GCA_013400775.1 of Chaetops frenatus. Classification (NCBI taxonomy): domain Eukaryota; kingdom Metazoa; phylum Chordata; class Aves; order Passeriformes; family Picathartidae; genus Chaetops; species Chaetops frenatus. The sequence continues at coordinate 6,469 of VZTR01025632.1, forward strand.
TCTCTATGATTAAAATACTTCTTACTTTCTGGAAGGGTTGTTATGAAAACAATGTTAGCTGGTCTGCTTAAGATGCCTAGTTGAGGAGGAGACAAAATTTAGCTTTGGAAATTAATTCTTCTTCTTCTTTTCAAGGGAATTTAATTAACAAGATACCTGTAAGTTAGAAGAGCCTCTATTTGGTCAGATAAATCCTACAGTCTTCTTGAATATCACTGTTTTAGGAGAGCATGTTCCACATAAGTACATGTGGAAATTGATATCAAAGAGGGCATTTTGAAAACAGCACTCCCTTTCAAAAGGTTACAATTTCTGATTTATTTTTTAGAGTAAATGATACAATTTAATGACCTTTAAATTTGAAGGGAGGATACTTAGATGTGTTTTGGATTAACAGATGAAAACCACACTTTCATGACAGAGTTACTTCAGCATAAATTAAGCAAGCCGCAACACTAAACAGGTAGTTATCTGTAGCTAACCAGGGAGATACAGAGAGAGGGAGAAAAAGAGAGAGACAGAGATGGAGACAGAGGAACAAACTACAAAACTGCCTGTGTTTTTGGTGCCATGAAGTGGCTAATTTTATTCTAGAGTGAACATACTACAACACAGAGTCAAACCTCAGTAGTACTAATTATATATACAGGCCAATAGTAAAACTGCATCTACAAGTCCATGGCTTTTCTTATTCCCACACATTCCAGAAAGTCTGAAACAGCAACAGAGAAATCCAGTAAAAGTAGTCTGTGAAAAAATAGAAAAACTAATCAAAAAGGACTTCAGTTTTGACATTAGAGAAATAGTAGTGAAGGGGAAATATGTGTCTCATCTGAAAAACCAAAAATGGGCAAAAATAAATTTAAGTAAAATTAAAATTGGAGTAGATGTCAAGAACTTACTCAGGATCCAGGAAAAAGTGGAAAAACATTTAGCAAATGTTTGACAAATTTAAGTTTGCAAATAGACTTCTAATCTTTAGATTAGTGTGTTTAATAACACTCTGTACAGGCAAAGTGAAGCCATAAAAATGGAGTTTAAAATAAGCTTATGACAGGAATTTAACATATTTTTTTTCTATTTTTCACTACAAAATCCTGTATCAGAATTATTTATTGAGTAAGTAAAAGAAGTGAAAGCTCCATAGAATATCGGAGATTTTCTTATGAAATCTCAGTTATTTTCTGTTAGCTTACACTGGCAGCTGCAACATATTTTTTCTTTCTTTTTCAAATAACTCTAAACATAAATATTGTAGTTACACTGGGGCACTAGAAGTGATGCAGAGGGTAGGAAAACATATATATTAACTGTCATAAAACACAGAGAAGCAGTAAGCCAATGTTTTAAATGAATGCATAACAGTTTTAAAAAACAGATTTAAATATATATATTGATGTAGTATTCCAGAGACTCAAACCAGCTCCTAGACAGAGCACAATTACTTTAAGTTGGGTGCCAATTTTATTTAATTAAATTTTACTTTATTAGCTTTTCAGGCCCTTCAGTTATCTAGTTAATTTTAACTCTGCTTTCATCTGCTAGAAATTTAGCTTTCAATGTCTAAAACACGTCCAGTTACAATCACGTAAACGCAAGTTCAAATTCATCATTTTCACATAATCAGCTTGCCTACATTCTATAAACTTAAAATGATTTTTCAGAATTTTAAAATAACTTCCAGCTAAGAATATAAGCAGATAATATTTTTCCAATTAGTGCCATAAAAATTAAGGAACATTCTAGAGGTATGAAGATCTTCCATTTCCTTTTATACTTCAGGTAAAAATTTGTGAGTAAGCTAATATTTTAAACAGACTACTTGATTGAGTCATTACACTGAGATCATGAGAACTGTTTACAAAATAAGAGACTATTCAGTGTACCTCATGATGGCAAAATCCTTAAGTATATGGGAACTCAATTTTATATAAGTGACATATCACTCAGCTTTCATTTGTTGGGAAGTATGTTATAGTACAGCAGGAGAAATATGCAAAGGTTTTTCTTCAGTCATTATTGTACTGATTTCAAATTAATTGATGTAAAGAACTGAACTAACACATAAAAAATGAGGGTGTGCATGTGTAAGTAATATACATATTATCTTATTATTGCTGAATTCTATTTCACTTAGTTAACCAGAAGTTATCAGCAGTCCATAAATGAAAAATGCTTGTTGCCCTGACTCATGCCCACAATGCTCAGTGCAGCTCTTGGGAAAGCTCTGTCAATGAAGAGTGGAAAATGAAGATTGGTAGGTATATAGACATTTTACATGCAAAGTGAGTAGCTAAAGGTAAGCCAGGCAGCTAATCAAACATCTTTAAAGCCTGCATTTTATCTGATTGAGTCAACATTCATAGAAAAGAGTTAGACAGGTGAAAATTAGGGAGAATAGCTAGCTGTCCAAAGAAAATTGCTTTTTCAATTCCCTGTAAATTGTTGTGCTCTAGAACAGTATTAGAAGCAGACATTCAAGCTGAATATAAAAGAGGTTTGAGTCTTTAAAAAAAGGGCAAGAAAGTGAGTGGGAAAAGAAGTGTCTTCATACACTATTATTGTATATTACTGATTCTCAAGAAAAACACTTCAGAAATAAGATAAAAATATACACTTACTATACCAATTGTACAAGTGTGAATAGTATAACATGTAGGTCTTTTCTTTAAAATAAATACCTCCTTATTGCATGTTACTGCATATGCCTACTTTTACCCTTATTTGCACATTCCAGGTGGTTAAGTGTTCACTGACAAACTTTACTAACAAATGCATTTCTATGAAGTTTGTTAGATATTACATACCTGTCCAAATTATCATACTTTGTCTTCAGTATTCAGTAAGTAAATGGAGTTGTAAGGGTTTGTATTGACTGATTATCTAACTTCATCATATACCTAGACTGAGAAGACTCCTAGGAAAGGGCTTGAGAAACCTTTTTCTTTTCCTTTTTATTTTCTTAGTTCTGGAACACCAGCTAAAGGTCAAAGACAAAGTAAGAAATTGAACACAGACACTGCTATGCCATAACTGTTATGAGTCAGTAGTTCAGAAGTCAGTGATGTAGTTAACTGAGTATTTGAGAGCCTTCTGAATTTTTAGGCAAAATGACCATGTACCTATTTACAGCTTGGCAGTTCTGGGGAGAATTTCTGTCAGAAAAGAAAGCTGTTACAATTGCTCTTCCATCTACTGATATAATCATACCTTTGGAAACAGCTAAAGAGGTCTTGCAATATATTTTGCTCCATCAAAATTGAAATGACAGACAAGAAAGAATAGAAAATTTTAAGTAATTGTCTCCCAATTATAAAACATATATCAAGTCCATGCACTGACATAAATAAATAAATTTTGACCTATGTCAATGAAGATGATCATCTGACTAATAGAGGTGAAGAATAAGTGGGGACATTCAATGCTTTTTTTGCCTCAGTCTTTATTTATACTGACAGATTTTGGGCTGCCCAGTTCCCTAAATTGGAACAACGAGTGTGCTTCACTGTAAGTAAACAGCAGCTTTCCTTTTGTGGGCACTGAAATTGTAAGGGAGCACCTCTGTCAGCTGAACCTTCACAACACCATAGGGCCTGATGGGATTCATCCCACAGTACTAGAGGGCATGGAGCTAGTGGGTGTTATGGCTAAACCCCTCTCAATAATCTGCCAAAGTTCCTGGGACTCTGGGGAAGTCCCTGCTAACTGGAAGACAGGAAGTGTTATTCCAATACACCAAAAAAAAAACCCAAAAAAACCCAAAAAACAAAACAAAACAAAACAAAACAAAACAAAACAAAAAAAAAAAAAAAAAAAAAAAAAAAAAAAAAAAAAAAAAAAAAAAAAAAAAAAAAAAAAAAAAAAAAAAAAAAAAAAAAACAAAAAAAAAAAAAAAAAAAACCAAAAAAAAAACACCAACATGAGAGGAGACCCAGGTAACTATAGACTTGTTATTTTAATTTTATTTTCTGTAAAAATCATGGAACATATCGTACTGGTGCTAGTGAAAATAATTTAAAGAATAATGCAATCTTCAGACACAGTCAATGTGGGTTCCAAAAGGAAAGTCCTTCTTAAATAATTTGACACCCTTCTATGATAAAGTCACCCTCCTATTGGATGGAGGGAAGGCAGTGGATGTAGTTTCTCTGGATTTTAATATGATTTTTGATACTGTTCCTTTCAGCATCCTTCTGGAGAAGTTATCCAATAGTGGGATGAGCAGGTTCACCATGCACTGGGTGAAGACTGGTGGAAGGTCAGGGTTCAAGGGTTTGTAGTGGGGTGTCTTCTAGTAAATAAGGCTGGATGTGAAAGTTTCATTTGTAGAACACAGTGTTCCTTTGCATGCAGGCCGGAGGAGACAGCTCTTAATAAGAGGATTTTCAAGCAGTGCTACATTTCTTAATCTTAATCCGAATTTTAAAATTAATTTAATCTTTAGCTAAATTTCTCTTATGTTCACTTAAGGAGTTTTCAGATATTTTGATTGGTTTGGGGTTTTTTTCCTCTTTGTTTGTTTACTTATTTGTTTGTTTGTGACATTTTGATGCTTACTTAGTCTCCTTTACATCCTATGTATCAGCATATACTAGCTTTTTGCAGTCTTTTTTTGTCTGCATTATAATTCTCTCTTTTTGCAGTGTTTTGAGGGTTGGGGTTTTCTTATTCTGTCAGCTTTCAGCAGTGAGGAAAACAATTTAATTTTTACTGTTTTTTCATAGTACATATACTAGAGTCCCTACACCTTTTGTACCTCAAAGACTGTCAAAGAATTTTACTCCATATTTAATATCAGATATTCACAGTCAACCTGTGAATTCTGTACACTGAAGAGTGGTGAATGAAGTCTAAGATTTCTTCATAGTCATCTCTGTCAAAGGACTCAAAATTTTTCCTCTGTCTGCTCACAATGTAGCGTTCTGCCCAAGATAAAAGATACAGCAGTGTAAATAATGAGGTGAATGACACCTTTGCACCAGCCATGTGGAAGGGTGAATTCACCCTAGGTGAAAAAGCAAATAGGAAGAAAAAATGGTAAAGAAAGGCAGTGAAACTATTTAACCTTAAAAAAAAGCTGAGAGCTTTATCCTCTTATTATGTTTTTAAAGCACTACTGTTATAATATATTATAAGAGGTTCAAGGCTGTTAGATCAGCACTTACTGCTCACTACTAAACATAGAATTTCAGAATTTTTGATTTATTTATGTTTTTCTAGAAATTCAAGGAACTAATTCCAAATGTAGTAAGAAGTTGAGATGCTTAGACTATCAAATTAATGCAGGAGTGAACTGAACTCAAGAAAGTTTTGATAGATTATTCTGACAGCATGAGGGTTCCTAGAGCTGAGAAAGATGGCACAATGCATATATGTAAGTACATATATAACACGTGCACTTAGTTCAAACTCCCAAACACTTCCCATCATGTAAATATTCTAAGGGTATTCAGATTAAAGTTAATAATAAAGTTCAGGCATGATACAGAGACCAAATTATTGCTATTTAATTTTGGGCAGAAAATACTCAATAATTTTATGCTAATTTTAAGATCAACTACTAGAATATTTTTGAGGCTAGGTTTAGTCTTAAAATTATGTCAATCTATTTTAAAATTTAACACAATATCTCAAAGTTTCTATGTGCTCCCGAGTGACCAGATATTTTGCATTCAATTAGGACACAGAAGCTGAACTATGTTGCATTATTATTACATCTATAATTCCAAGATAAGTAATTCTTGGTGCATTTAAAGCTCTACAGAGATGTCATAGACATTCTCAAACCTCATTCTAGCTTGAATTTTCCAAGGTCTCTCTTCCTACACTGAAGGAATTGTCCTCACCACAGGGCAACAGTTTTTGTTCCTCCAGGTTTTTTGTGAAGCCAAAAAAACCCAAACACCATAATCCCACAAACCAAACCACTGCAAATAACTGCTCGTATTTAACTGAACTGTTAATGCATTTGTAGGTACTTAGATTCAGGCCAATAATCTCCATTTCATTCATACATCTAGACATTTAAATCTTCGTCTTCCTTGTCTATAACTTTTACATATTTTGTATATTTTTCTAACATGTTTGCAGACTGTTTAAGCCCCCCCTCTGATTAAATAGGAAAAAAATACATTTAGAAGAACTAAGAAAATCTACTTAGTCTTCTGAAAAGCATGAGATGTCAATTCATGAACTATATTATTCTACAACAATTGTATCAATTGCATAACCTGTATCCTTTTTACATACAGTATTTACCTATCTTTTCAAAGAAAATAGGTTTTTTTTCCCTCCTACATTCAACATTTTACTATTAAAGTGAATAAAAATAGGAAAAATCCCTATTTATTAGATTTGTCCAAATCTCTGAAATCTGCTAGCTGAAATGATGGCATTTTAATCAAGTCAAATTGCCTGTTTCCCTATGAAGACTACATGGCTTTTGAGATCCTTAGAGTGTCCAAAGTAATAGACTGAGAAGTTTTTCTGGGACAATGAAAGAGCAGTTATTCTTATGTTAATGGAAACTCTGTTTGAACCACTTCATGGTAGTGATCTACTTATTCATATTACTTTTTAGATTCTAACATTTTCTATCATAGAGTGAATTAAATAACATGGGCTTTCATAACAGTTTGTATTCTGATACTCTTATCCTGAATCTCTGTACAGCCAGATTAGACTATTCAGGGGGGAAAAAAAAATAAAAAAGAAGAAAAATATTGAAATTGAAAATTAAAACAGAAAGACATGGGAAAAGGAAACAAGAAGAAAGGAGGAGAAAGGAAAATAAAAGGCTTATAGAGGAGCAATTGTGTTTAATAACTTGAGAAAGAGTAGTTGATTGAAATACATACAATCATCCTGCAAAAATCCAGTTTGGGAAAACAGTAAAATTTCCTTATAATTTTAAGCTTCTCTTTTTTTTTTATTTAGTGTAAACTTTGCCACACAAAGTATTTTGGGATGTAAGACAGAGTTCTCAGGGAACACTGAGTTTAGTCTTAAGGTAGCAAGATAGTTATAATTTTCTGTTCAGAAGGAGAAATGAGAAAGACATAAGGAAGAAGGCTTGATGAAGGCCCACTCACAAACAATTTGAATTATGATCTAGTAGCAGCATAAAATTTGACAGTAGCATTATACCTAACAGATAACACTGTTCACTGAATAAATGTTATTTTCCCAAGCAATATAATGCATCATACATTAAAAAAAAAGAAGTAGGGATGGCGAGAAGAAAGGGGTTTTTTTTATATGTACAGAATTCCCTTAGATGTTTTCTTCCAATAGGTATAACTCTTTCTGAATCTATAGCTAAACAGTGTACTACAAGAGATAAAATCCTCAGGGTATCTCAAATTAATTACTCTAGTTCATAAAAAGAGCTCCAATTCCCAAATAAATATATGCCTCAAACCCATTATACAATAACAAATTGGCTAAGAGATCAACTTTGAGAATGATAAAATTAATGTAGTTTTTAATGAAACAAACTAGTTCCTGACTAAGAAAACAATAAATAAACCTGTGGCTAAAATCCATAACTGGGAATATGTTATACAGAAATAGATCACTAGATCATTTATATTATTGGAAGCCAGAGTTATTTCAAACTTAAGGGCTCTAGTGGCACAAAGCACATGAAGAACATGGTGGTTATAGCTTTTCAAGCAATTTGCTATCAGGATTTCCCCATAAGGATTATATCCTGGTTTTTCTGCCCAGGGAGACATCAGAGCTGTTCCTGACAGCATGTAGCCAATATGCAGAAGATGAGCTCATTAAGTGCATCTCTGGAACACCTTGCATTGTCAAATCTCCTGCATGCTCCTCCTTGGCAAAGACTTGCATTTTGCTAAACTGTGAGGATTCAGAAAGAACAGAGCATTGGTATTCCTGCTTGTCCGTGCCAACAGATTGGTACCCNAGGGAGGGGTTTTGTGGTTTTTGTGGGAGAGGGTGTGGTTTTGGGTTTTTTGTGGTTGCTTTTGGTTTTGTTTATTTGTTGGGGTTTTTTGTGTTGCTTTTTGTTTTGTTTTGTTTTTGTTTTTGTATCATAAGAAAGTACATAAACCAGGATGTCTCTGTTGATAAAGGCGAATAAAAAATTGGAAAGTCCATTTCATATAAATTTGTATTATCTTGATGCTAGTTCTTCCGTTATGGACTTTGTGGACACCTGTAGCAGTTTTACCTTTGACAGAGTTGATTTTCTTCTTAGTAACGAGTACAGTGCTGTGTTTAAGGATTTAAGCTGAGAATAATGTTGATAACATGTTGATAATATTGATGTCTTGTCTGTTGCTGATCAGTGCTTACCCTAAATCAAGTACTTTTCAGTTCCCCATGTTCTGGCAGTGCAGAACTGCTGAAAAACCCAGAGGGGAGCATGGGCAGGACAGATGACCTGAACTGACCGAAGACAGTGATTTCTGTGAGAATGAGAAGTATATGAATAGTGAAAATTTTCAAACATAGGAATAATTTTAGAACATAAAATAGATGAAAATATTTTTTTCTGTAATGTAATTTTCAAGTAATTAACTGAAATTTAAGTTTCATAGGAGTTTAAGTACATTATAATATTTTAAGATTTTTTTTTGGTTGTTTTTTTGCAACATATATTATATAGTATTCTTTTGTTGCATAATCATCTTGCTTGAGCTTTTCTTTGCTTTTCATAAATTATTTTAAAAGTCTTCGCACAGAACAAGCTGCATTTATTTTAGTCAGAGTCTTACCTGGAATCTTTTGCAGAAATATGGCATGTGTTTGGGGTTTTGCAGTTTTTTTGGGTATTTTAAGTTTGTTTTCATACCTGAGCATTGAATTAATGCTACTAGCAAGTTCTTTTCAATGTGTGACTACACAATTATACCAATTGCATTGACCCATTATATTAATTCAATTCTAAGCAATCAAGAAATAAATACTTCTTAAGTGAGATAACAGTGCAGGAAGGAAAATTTTTCTTTGCACTTCTTTTTGATTAAATTAACCTGTTGTAAAAGAGCACTTTTCAATCAAATGAAAAAGATACAGACTTAAATCCACACACTTTATAACAAGTAAACTATTTGCAGGATTTTCATATGACTAGGAATGACAGGAACAGAGTACTGAGCAGAAAAAAAAATTATGACCAAAATTATGCATAGTTTAGAAGTCTTAGAAAGAAAAGTCTTTGAATGAACTAATACTCTGACATTATGCATTCATTTTCTTTTTAAAGCAATTACATTCATTTAATCTAAATTCACAGTGACAGAAGTAGACTTCATATTTTGGCATAATTGAATACAAGATGGAAAATCACACAAATAAAACAAGAGAACACTAAATAAGAGAACTCCGGAGTTTTCCATTTCTGCTGAATCTGGCATTTCTTTAAGTGATACAGGTTGTGTTAGAAAAAACCAAACTATCTTTTCTTTTTTTTCTTGTTCATTTTAAATATTTTTCTTTTGTTCAGAAAGAGATTAATTGACCTCATCTAATGAGAAACAATTTTTCTTCCTTTTTGTTTGCTTTTTCTCAAAGAGAGGACTTTGCAGAGCTGAACGTCATAATATGATTTAATTGAAAAACCCTATTTTTTTAACTGTCCTGGTTTTCAGCCATGACAGAGTTCCTTTTTCTCATGAGGATGTGTAGTCTGGAGCCCTGTGGACATGGCTGGGTTGTATTCTACACCATCTACTGAGGGAAGAAATAAGGGATTCTCACTCCTGAGAAGGAGGGGGCGGTGGCTTTTGGAAGAAACATGTTGCCATAAAAGGTCCGTCCACCCTTTTGTTATTTGTCTTATGGTTGTGTCATGTCAGTTCAGGCTTGGTGGACAACTTTTGCATGTAAATCACCCTATTTTTGTGTACTTCTGTTATTGATATTGTTGCTGTTAATTTTTTTTCTTATCTCGTTGTTACCAGCAAATTGTTATTATCCTAACCCATAATCTCTGCCTTTTGTTTCCTCACGTGAGGGTGTGGGAGGAGGGGAGAGGGAGTGTTGTTCCTAAAGCACAACAATAATTGAGTGGGTTTTTCCCAGTTCTGTAACTGTGTTATTTTTATCAGTTTCCTGGAGCACTCCTAGGGGCTGGCTACCCTATTTCTTTTCTTCTCAATATTTAGTTACC
>VZTR01025632.1:27975-75341 GCA_013400775.1 Chaetops frenatus
TCAAGAGATAGTTCTCCCATCATTTAGTAAAACCTTTTGAAGATATCTGCTAAGGGGCATTATCCAGTGGCAAGGAATACATTTTATTTTACTTGTAAACGTTAAATAAAAGTTGATGATTTTATGTCACATTCACCCAACTTATTTTGTCCCACACATTTAGGTTCTTCTAATAAGACAACATATTTATTTTCTTTGAAGAATATGCCCCTTCAGTTAGTGATGGAATTTAAAACAGTCAGTGAAAAGTAACATTGCACTGTAAGAGGAAAATCTTCCCCCATCTTTACAACACAAATAGGAGCTCATCTCTCACCAGATCAGCTCATAGACTCACAGTCCACGCTTGGATTTTGAAGTCTGAGAAAGAATACTGGCTGCTTCTTTTCATAATTTCATTCCTTAAACATATTTTCAAGATTACCAGGGAACATACCTAAAGCCCTACACTTTTTCGATTTGCTTTTAGATAGATGAAAAATCACTTGACTAATTTTTAAATGTTTTTCAAATTCTGTAATTGTACAAGGGATTAATATAGCTATAGGAATAAAAGGAATTCTAGTGTTCATAGAAGAGAATAAAAAAGAAACATCAGGGTCTATACAGAACTTCTCAGTTAAAAGTCTGAAGAGCTAGAAGGCTTTGTAAATTATAGAGGTCTGATGTTTCAGAAATATTGATATAATTATAAGCTGATGTTTCAGTGCTGTGTTTAGCAGTGGAATGGCAGCCACCAAAGGAGTTCAACCATCTATATATTTGTAAGAGAGAAAAATTAGTATCTTTATGAAGACAGTTGAATTCTAATTTGGGCTATTACATAATATCTTTGCATCTGGTATGAAATTCTTACTAGATGATAGACAATTCAATTTTCATTGGATAAAAACTTCTAATTGAATAAAAACAAGACTTTTTACAGTCAGTATTTAATGACATTTTTCTCACTTTTTGGGTGCCTATGTTGAAGCTCAGAACCCTGATTACTAGAAAAATTGGAAACCCTGAGAAAGCAGGTTTTGCTGGAAAATACACCCTTAAATTGTGTGGGAAATTACCTTCCAGTGGTGTCATTCAAAATACATAGAATTAATGGAAGCATTTGAGTGAAATCCCTCTGTGCATCAGTTCTTCACATAAAAAATAACGATGTTAATTTGTCTTTGTTACACAGGATCAAAATTTTCATTTCAGTATTGCATGGATTATGGCAACACTCGAAGAACACTTTTGTACTGTACACAAAAAAGGTTTTATACTTCAATAAGTAATCCTCCCCATCACTCAAATTCTTAAATTTAGGTTAAACTAGAAATTAAATTAGATTAAATTAAATAGCTAAAATTAAATGTCTTTTAGGAATGGACTACTATAATCTGAAAATACTGAAATGGATTTTTTTTTATTTTTTTCTTTTTTCCATTTGTTTTCAGGAAAAATAGTTCATTTCATTTGAAGCATATTATAATGAAATTTGATAGAATGGAATATTAAACCAAAATTTTTCACTGTTGTCTATATTAACATTGTAAAATATAAAGGCCTCAGAGGAAATCAGCATTTTTTATTTAAATAAAGATTTAAGTGGGTAATAGTAACTACTAATTTCAGTAGCATTTTGAAACTCATAGTATAACAAAATATGAATGGGATACCTATATTTTGGACTTGGTCAGATTTGTTCATTCTCTAAGTAAAGAAACTTGATACCAGATTTAGTCTTCCTTAAGAAGGATCTCCTGCATAAGGGTGGCCCTGTGCAGGGCCAGGAGTTGGATACTGATGATTCTTATGGTCCCTCCGAACCCAGGATATTCCATATTTTCACTGTACTTTTTATATGGGTTATAAGAGTGCTTGTGCCTGTTTGTGTGATTACAGCAATCCCTAAGAAAAGATTAAGTGACAAAAAATAAAAGTTTAAAAGTCCTCATCTAAGTCACCCATTAAATGATAATAAACCATGTTTTATACCTTTTGTATGCTTTATAATTCTTCTAGTCTCTATTTTAGGTTTAACAAGTTTTACTAGAACCATGTATTTCTTATAGCAATCTTTTACATTTGAATTTACATAAAATGCACTTGCATTTCAAGAAAGCCTTTTCAGGTTTTTTTTGGTTCTTGTTGTTTATTAAACAATTTTTATTGGAAAGTTTCTGGAATTTCAGTTATTTTTCTACATACATGCAAATCAGTGTCTTTTAAATTGAAACAGATCCAATAAATGTATAAGAAATAAATATAAGTGGTTTACAGATAAATAATAGAGGTGTTTACAAAGCACAAAATGCTTATAACGTGCAGTAGCTTTTTTGCATAGATTTGTGATGAAATTTTAGAATTGTTTACCCAGATATTTCATGTATAGGAAAATTCCATGTGGATAACTCAAAACTGTGAAAGTTTTCCAAGAAGAGTAGATTTTTTAAAAAAATAAATAAATCATTAATTTGATATGTTAATTTTTGGAAGAGGTATTTTCCTGTTAAATCTGAAATTGCAAGGTAAGGAAAATTTTTTTCTGCCCTGTACCTTACAAAGATAAATAAACACTGAAGCAATTAATATAATGCACTGTCATATAAAAATAGGGTAACTTGATAGGGAGCTCATTATGCTAGGATGAAGGGATTCTATTTAGTTACTTTCCTAGTAAATTCAATGAGCTTCTTGCAGGTGTTTATTTTTAAGCTAACTGGGTCCAAGGTTTCTGTAAATTAAAAATAGTTCTCTGTGGGGTAGGCTTTAGATTTTCAGCTTCTAAATCCAGTTCTGCTGCCTTTGTTTGTGCTGAAAGACACAATTAGAATTCCTGTGCAGTAAAATGCTTCTCAGTATTCCTGATAAAGGAAGATCCATCTATTTCAGTCACAAAAACATAAATAAATAACTAGACCCTGTATTTGCATGTGTTTGTAGAGATTCAATTTGACTTTTAGATACCTTGGTTGAGATGCTCAATATTAATAGGCACTCAATTCAAAGATTAAGCTTTGAGCTCTGGTAAACAACAGGGATGGGAGTAGGAGACTGGATAGCACTCAGTAAGCACTCAGTGGGAGACTGCATAGCACCTGGGGTTATACCATGACATCATGGAAAGTAATTTCTTGAAGCATTTTCTAAACAAGGTGTCAGATAAACTCACAGACCACCTAATATCATTAATTTACTTGCTTTCCAATCCTGAAAAACACATTTATACTTATTCAAAAATAATAGTCTGTAGTTCATTTCACTAGGATGGGTGCTTGCAAATGCAGTGAAATGAATGGGATCACAGTTTCAACTCTCCTTTAACATTTCTTCCCACCCCCCACCAAACTGTTCATGCAAAAGGAATGTATACTTTCCTTTGCATTCCCTGGTTTCCTCTGGGAATTGAATTGAATTGGCTAGGTAGTGCAAACCCAGAAAACTCCTTTTCTCTGTTTTGAAAAGAAATTCCCTTTTGAGACTTAGGATACTGAAAATGGCAGCATGGGAGACCTCTATCTACTTCCCACTGTTGACTCTTTAGTGAAAATAAAAGCCACACAATGAACTAGCAATGCTCCTTCTTTTGCAACCTTCAAGTAGAGATATTTCAGCATACCTTTTTTTTTTCTTCTGGTGAAATGATATAGCTGTACCTACAGAAGGAACATAGTCCTTTCTTATTGAAGACACATGCCTTTGAGTTACCTAATCCCTGTATTGAACAGTGAAGAGAAATATTTCCTAAGTAATTCAGAGGGTGAGTTAGTAGCTTCTTTTTTTCTTCAACGTATGTGTTGTACTGCAGAGATACAAGGATATATAATAGTTTTTTTGTAAGCCTTTCTATCACTAAAAGCAGTGTTAGATAACTTTGTACTCCACTTAAGATATTATTAAGGTTGTAATGAGAAGTGAATCCTGATATTTTTTTAAAAAGAGTCATTTTCTTTCCCCTTTCTCCTCCCTAAAACAAATATTAAAATGTTCAGCAGAAATAATACACATTTTCCTATTAGAAACTTCATAAGATTTGTGTTTTGCTAGCTAAATTTCTTGCCCTTGAATATCTTGGAAAAGGAATTGATTCTTAAATGCCAAACTCATCACTAGGCCTGTCAGTTCCTGAAAGAAGCATCTACAGCATATAAACTGGTATGACGAGACAGATTTTCCAATTCACCTTGGATATGTCCTCTTACGTTGATACTTACATGAATAGCCAACAGTGCTTTTATGTGGATGATATATGACTTACATATAAAACTGTGCCAGCTATGTGCCTTCTGCCTACTATAAATGATATATTAGGCAAGTCTTTAAGATGTTGCATTTTTTTCATTTGAACATCCATAAAACTATTTTACTGACAACTGAAAGTGCAGTCATGCTATAAATGCAAACTTGCATTTATCACAGAAACAGAGATTTCATCAGATCAAGATCATATTAAAGGGTTGCTCATTGTCTTTTATCATATTTCAGAGTTTACGAAGGCTTATATGATAAAATGTTAATGAAGAACTATATTTGGAATGAAAACAGTAGCAGTTATTATATAACAAATTTTTATCCAAAATGGTGCTGTTTTTGAGATGTGGTTATGTATATGAGGATGTGATACTGAAATTTCTCCCTACCTCCAAAATTTGACTTTTTGTCAGAACATAGCTTCTTTTCAAGATGTTCTTAGAGTGAATAAAGTACAATTCAATAAATTCCCATTTAATCTCACAAATAAAATACTAATTAATCTAAAAATTCATAGAACTTCAGGTGTGTAAACTAAATTCTAACATTTCCTGAAACTTCTTCATAACTTTAGATATCATTTATCTCCATGAGTTTAGGTGGTCATCTCAAAAATCTATTTTAGACCAATTTCTAAACCATGGAAACATACCATGTCATCATGTAAGACTTTTGTATGCTAAAGCCCTCAAACCTCTTTACAGTGTTAAGCTTGGCTCAGTAGAAGTTTCATGTGATAGACTAGGGTTATTTAAATAGGGAAAGATTACATTAAGAAAGCATTTAGATGAAGTCATTCATGAAAAGAAGCAGCATGCATCTATGCAAAGGCTTTTGAAATATGAACAATCATGGTGGCACCATATGCTTCAGAACATGTTCACTTTCTGGTCAGTTGAATAATATTGTCTATATCAGTAAAAATCAGTGAAAGAAAAGATAAACACATACCAAAAGGAATCCTCTGTGGGGGATTTTCCTCAAGAAGTAAAAAATGCTAAATATTTCACAAAGTACTGCACTATATTAACTATTCTAACTAAATTGTTTAATGTGTCAGCACTGGGTCGCAAAGGCAAAACTTGAGACACGCAAACAAATTGGAAATAAAACTGTTGCTACTGCTCACCAGGTGAAGATCGTCATCCTAAATAGAGAATAATATAGTTTATAGTCTTAGAAAGAAAACATATCTACAGATTTCCCCAATGTAATGTTTTTAAAATATTATTGCTAATTGTGTCTAATGAAGTGAAGATGTAACAAGTTTTTTTTTTTTTGCTAAAGAATAGGTAATATTTACCTTGATAATCTGATAATGCATTTTCCACGTACTCAGAAATAGCTTAACCTCAGGCCATAATAATTTTCTAACAGAAAGGACAATTTTCTGCTTGAAAATAAGTCAGCAGTTCAGTAAAGGGTCCTATTCTTTTCAAGTCAGACACATAGGCTGAACTTTGTTTTTTTAAATAGGTTTCCTTTTCACCCAGCCCTGATGAAGTGAGTTTGTTTCTTTTTCTTTTCCTTTTCTACTATTTTGATTTCAGGAACACAGTAAGCTAAAAAATATGGCTTTTAATTCAGAATACATACATGGAAGAAAAGGCTATCTACTTATTTTTATATCAAACTCACAGTGATTTTCTTTTCACCACAGGACTTTATGTTACCTGAACCATTTCTACTTTATATCTTTTCATGTTATATTAAAAGAAACCTCTTTTCTCTTTTCTCTTTTATTTTTAACTCGGTTAGATCTATTTCTTTTGCCAGAAGTGTTTAGCAATTACTTTTTTATTATCCAAGGTGTGACATCTTTTGACATGTGTAAGATTTTCCAATGAATATTAATGCATATTTTCCTGAGAACATACATATCTCTTGTGGTAATTCTGTATCCCTGTAGTGGAGATTTTGAGAGATTACTTTTTTTTTGCAAAATATTCTCTGCTTTATCATTCCCAAAATTAGAGTAAGGACATCTCCAGTTTCATCTTGCAAGTCTTTTAACATCAGATGTTTATCTTGAGACAGCCTTTGACTGTGCTCAAACTCAGTCACATCCAATCATCAGCTTTTATCATCAGGGCTTCAGCACATCTGGCATGGACCTTGATTTCCCAGGTGATGCTCACGACACTACAAGATTCCAAATAAACAGAAAACAAGCTGCAACAGCATGTGAATGAGAAAACTAGCTCCCTTGACAATGACTCATGAATACTTCAGAGAACAGAAAGCACAGGTTGTTATTATACTTTTCTTAGAGAGTCTCAAGCATAATTCTTTTAATGAAATGACAGTTTGGAAAATAATTTTTTTTCTCATTCTGCAATGGCATAGGGAAATACAAACTGAATTTCTGCAGGGTTGCATAAGCCTGTTGCAATGCACTGAGCCATAATGAAGAAGCTTCATTTTCAATTCAACAGATACCTTCATCCAAGCAAATCTTCTTTTAGCAAATTCAGTAAATATGTTGATTCATATTCAGTGCAGTAGTAATTCATATTTGAATATTAATTCATACAGTTTGTACTCATCAAAAATATTGGAATACATTTACCAGAGATGCCCCTGAAAAGATAAGCTTGTTGTACAACTATGCAAACACACAGGTTACCCTTCTGGAGAGTGAGTCCTTCCACTTGGTTGCACATTTTCTAAGAGAAGAGGGAAAGGGGGATATGTTCCCAGGGTTTTGCTTTATGTAAAGATTTTTTTGAATGTTGTTCAGTGATTATCATCAAAATTTTCCTTTGTGAGGTTTATTTGGCTTCATAATCTAGCCTGTGTAAGTAAGGGATTGATTTCCCATAAGAATTAACTCTGCCCTTGCAAACACGTGCAAGTAGGCAGCTTGCAAGGCAAGATACAACAGGCACTTGTATCATTAATATCTCAGTGCAAATACCCATTCTGGAGTATTCTGCTTTGAATGAAAAATGAGTGAAAGAAGTGTATCCAGACCTTGAAGCACTAATGAAGAATTTTAATCCTTTAGGTTCTTAGGCAACCTATGTCTACTAGATTATTCTAGCGTTTCTTACTCCCACTTCCCTCCACAGTGATTAAAAACTCTTTTTCACAAACTATAAGAAAAATGCATTGAACTAAAAATTAAATTCCATGTAAATATTTAAAGTAAAAAAAAAAAAAAAAAGAAAATTAATTTTTTAACACAATTCCCCCAAATGTTTAAATCTGATTTTAAACTCCAAAACTCAATAAACTCAGCCAAGGAACATTCCCTTAATCTTAAATTTTATGCTCCACTTAATTCTCAGTTTTCACCTGCAAAAGTCATATTCAGACAAAAACTCTCATGCTGAAAATATATAGGACTTTTTATCTATGAAAGTACTTTTAAATAGATATCCATAATTTTTTCTATGGACACTGTTTGATGAAAATATTAGGAAGACATTTATGGATCCAAGCAAACTATGAAGGAGTGAAGAGTCTTAGCAGTGTGGAAGAGCTCAGAAATGAAATGTCAATGAAATTAGACACAAATATAATGCAAAAATAATGTACGGAAGATACAATACTCTTATTTTTATGCATTTGATGATGTTTTTAATCAGAAATTTATTGTTCATGAATGATATCCTGAAGTTATCAAAGAGCATTCTATGAAAATGTATCAGCTTGTCATAAAATGTTCAAAAAAAGAGGTACAGAGAAGAAAGAAATTAATGACAAAAACTGTTCAGAAACTAGCAGAAATATTGAAACAAGATTTAGAATCTATATTATGTGACCTCACCTTGAATATGTTAGGCACAATGTGTATAACACAAACGGGTCAGGCACAGAGTGGAAGATCTAGAACAATTAAAGGTAGAGCCACTGTAAGGGAATGGCTAAATAAAAACATTCTCCAGTATTCAGAGTGAGAGAAGATATGATAAGCATAAGATCATGTATGTCATTAAGAAACCAAGCAGTTACAATTGATCACTTTCTCCTCAAATGCAGAATTCTTCAAGGACACTGGCAAGCTTTAGATTCAAAATAGGAAGCCCTTCACAGAACACAGTATTAAACTGTGAGTAGCATGATGAAGTCATTACAGAATTCCAGAATCTGTATTCTTGGTGTTGAAAACTCAGCTAACTACACAAGACAGATTATCAATGCAGCCAGGGATATTGCATGGAAATATCAAAACAAATATTGTTGGCTCAGGAGGTTCCAGAGGAGGACCTTGCTGCGAAGTTCTTTATACCTTCATTAAAAAAAAAAAAATTGTTTTTCTTTCCTCCCCCAGTATTCTTTCCTAGTCCTTAAATATTTCACAGTGTTTTTTGAATGATATTGTTGAGCTGAATTAATCTTGTATCTAACGCAATACATTTATTCTTACATCTCATGGAAATTAAAATCAAGATTACTTAAGTTTATATTTTGCATTTGACAGAAAAAGATGAGCTGCATCTTTCCGTTCTGCCTAATTTTATAAAAGAGTTTTCTTCAGAGGTTCCTCAAAGGACAAATGTGAATTAAAGATAAATAATATAATTTTTCCTTATAGGCCTTTTCTCCAAATTTCTTCTGTAAACTGTAGAAATCAGTTTATGAAATATATGCTAGATATATATGTTAAGCTTTGGTTTTGCCTGTCTGTATAGAGCCCCTGGACAAGTGAGGATTTTCTGGAAAGTATAGAAGTGACAAAAGTAATCTGATCCTCAAAGTTTTGGGATGTTTCTTAGTCATAGATGTATTGAGATGTAGGATGACAAAAGAACTTGGTACATTATTTCTTCTGTCCTACAATTATTCTGTCTTTTTTATTGGAAAGCAAAGGCATTTTCCTAGGTTTTTAAAATTGTTTATTTTCCACAGAGAAAAATAAAGAAATGTAAGTATATGTACCTTCTATAATCCATCAACATTATCTGTAGAGATTTCCTAAATTAACAGTAAACCTAGAGCTTTGAAAATTTTCCACTTTTTTTCTATTATTCATAACTAATCAATTTTAAAATATTTTAGTTATATACAAAAAATATTATCGTAACACATCTAATGAAGACTTAAAATTCTAAACATGTGGTAACATAAGCAGCAACACACATGGTATTTCTATGCAATTCTAATTTATGTGCATCATGAAATACTGAATTTTAGTATTTTTTTATATTATTATCATAGATAACATTCTAGTAACATAGAGAAAAAATAATATTTTTTCAAGACTCTTTTCAAATATGTTCATCAATATCTTAATCCACTTGACAATACAGACAAGTTCATAAATGGTATATTTAATTTAGTCTTGCTAAATGCCTAAAGTTTTTGTACTTCCAAAATAACCCAAAATAGCCCCGGGCTCTTAGGGAGCAGCTGTGCTTTACTGTCCCTGTCCAGCACATCCAGAGCTTCTCCCCATCCCTGCTCATGGCTCAGGACTCCATTTCAGCCCAGCACCCATCCCTTCACCCAGCAATATTTCAGGAAAGTTGGTCTTTGTCTCCAGTCCCATCTCCCCTTGCCCCTGGCTGACCCCAGGCCCTGGATCATCACTTGCTGTGCCTGGGGACATCAGTGCCCCTGTTACCACGAGCCAGTTCTGCCTGCTATGGTTTCATTTTTGAGGTGTGATATTAACGACTGAGATTAGCTCAGGGAATGAGAGCACGGTGCTAATAGTGCCATGGTTACAAGCTGGACTTCTTTTCCAATTAGTCTGGTATTATACAAGACTAAAGTAAATGAAATATTTCCCTATGCTATTCTTATATCCATTGTCAGGTCATATACAGTGGAAAAGAAAAAGCTCTAAGTAGTAAAGTTTCATAAAATACAGATTCCTTTCCCGAATTTTGGGTGATTTTTTTAATGAATGATTGAATCACAGAAATATCATATGTTTTTTGTTACATTGATTTTTCATCCACAAAAGTCTCAGAAAATCAACACTAGCACCTACAATGTATCATTACACACTCATTCTCATTTTAGAAACAAAAGAGAAAGTATTTTTCAATGTTGTCCTATATCTAGCTTGTCAAATATACAACTTTTTTTTTTCAAATGTATACTAATTAATATCTCCATATGTAGAGAGTAGAGGATCTAATCCAAAGTTCATCAGAATTGTTTAGTCAAGGATTAACAATAGTTTTGAAGGTATTCTTTCCAAAATTAGAATGCACTTGCAGAAAACTCTTTCTCAATCTCTATAAAACTATATCAAAGGGAGTAAATTTGTTTTGAGAAAATGAGGTGGTGTAAAGTGTATGGCCACATATCTGAAATCTGGTCTCTAGTAGTCATAAACTAACAAAGTTTAATAGCTGAATGAAATGAATTTTAGTTTTATGGAATTTTTAGACTAACAAAAATCTTTTAGGATACAGTATCACCTTAACAAGAATAATGACTTATTTTCTTAATTTTTTATATTAGCTTGAAGCATCACTGATTGAATTGAAAATTAATTTGCCAAAATCTGTTTAGAAATACATAAATGTAGGGCTTAAAAGGCACTTTATAATACCAAGAGAAACACAAGCATTCATTAATCTGGAAGATAATGCTGAGTATTACTGATTGCTGCTGTTAGAAGACAATCAACCTAATGTAACATTCTTGTTGAAATAACGAATTGCTATATGACTGAAATATTTACGAAGAGTGGTTAAATTCTTACAGCTGAGTCATAGTGTAGATATTACTGCTAAATAATGAAAAAATGCTGGTAAAAACAGCCATTCAGGTCTGTCAAGTAAATAGATTGTATGTTACTTCTAAAAGTTACTCCTTTCAAGCCTTTTGAAACCATATTTTATGGGAGGATTTCTTACTCCTAATTAGTGCATAGAAAACCAAAAACATTGTGCACACCATCTATCAACTCATTCAATGCCTGATGAATTATCAACTCATAAACATTACAGCAGCAAACAATTATACTTCCATTTTCCATGGGGAGTACTTGCAGTATTCAGTCCATTAAACTGAGATATTACATGAAAGTGGAGACTTGCATTTTTCAGTAAAAAACTGAGGAAGAATAAANCAGCCTCATTGCAGATCCATTTGTGGTGATTATGACTCTCTTCTCTAATCCTGTTTTTCTCTATCTTTCTTTTCCTTAAACATTTTCTTAAGTAATGTTTTTATGTTTTCATATTGCTTTATTACTCTAGATGATAATGATAACATATCTGCTAACATACAGCTTTATAACATAACAGCTACATATCTGCTTTCTATTGCAACCTAATTGTTCTAAATAAATATTGTATATAAATACATATATATGTATTTACAAACACCAATCATTCAGAGTTGTTTCACTGTAATCCTCCCCAAGGGATCTATTAACAAGAACTTGAGTTTCTCTTGCCTTCGTGGGGAAGAGTGGCAACAGCTGGTCTCCTCAACAGCTACTCCTGGATCCCAATCTGCCCAGTTGGTGGCACCAGGGACATGTGAACCTCTGAGACTGCAGCTTCACTCTGGCTGTTCTTGTCACACCCATTTGCAAACAGAAACAACATCTCCAGAAGCTGCTCCAGACCTACTGTCTCCCCAGAAGCTGAGACTCAGGCTCACAGTTTCTGAGGTAGCAGCTCTGCTCTATGGTCTCTGCTGTACCTGACTTGCAGAGCCTTTGTCTCCATATCATATCCCACCAGACTTCTAGCCTCCCCTATAGCTGGAATTCAGACCTCTTTTGCCAGCTGCTACTGGTTGAAGTTTGTCTATGAATGACACATGCATACACTCACACACAGAAAATTAATGTAACCCAAGGAAAAATAGACACACCCCAGCATCTCCTGGTATCAGCACCCAGCTCCTGGCTTATGCACTAAGCACAGTGGCAGAATGGGTGCTCATTCCTCTCACACAGGCATGTCAAATGGGAAGCTCTTGCATGAAATCCTCACATGTGGAGTTTATTTAGAAGAGCAAGAAGAGGTTGCACGGGCTGATGAAGACAAAGACTGATGGGCCCCTGCTCACATCTCACCAGCCTCTTTATCCTCTTTCCACTGTTTTCCAACTCTTATCCCTCCTTTTACTGAATTTGCTTCCATAATATCCCTAGAAACGTCCTGTTAAAAGTTTTGCACAGTTTTCCCAAAATACTTTCTCCCAATCTCCCCTAGCATGCCCTGCACCTTGTTAGGCAATAATCTGAAGCCTGAAGGAGATTTTGGGGAGAATTTGTCTGACTCCTTGAAGTAGATTTCACAGCTGGGCACAGGGCTGGTTTTTTCCCCTTTGACAACTGCAGGAGTGGCCAAGTCAGGGTGGTCTGTTTGCACAACTCAGGTTGTGGCATTCCTCTTCTTTCTTGTCTTTTCCATACTTTTGGGGTTATGGTGAATAAGCTTTAAGTATATAACCTAAGAGCAACCAAAGAGAATGCAGTTTTGAAATCACAGGTCTATTCTTGAGCACCTCAAAATTACTTAAATCAATTTTTTTAATTTCAGCACCTGCCTGGGGTGTTGGATGTCACCATGGGGGATGGGGTGCTTTCCCAGTCTGGCTGAGGAGTGCCTAGATGGACAAACCCTGATGTTGCTGTAAAACACAGGTTTCAGTCTTGACTGTGTCTGTCTACCACTTCCTAGGAAAGACCACAGACTGCTCAGTCTACCAGAACAGGATCTTATCTGCCTAATTTAAGCACTCCATGTCAGCTCCATTGTCACTGCTGTAGAAAGCAGACCTTTACAGCAAGTGCCCAGGTTTCCTGTTGGAAATAATGGGACAGGGATACACCTTTGATGACATCAAGGGCAGGCTCTTCTGCCTGAGGTAGTTTCCAGTCACGGAATGTAGTTTAGTATTCTACTACACAGCATGAAAGTAATAAAAGGCTACTTCCTCATTGAAATAATTTTTATGGATAAATACTCTTCTACCTGTAGATGAAAAACTCAGCTTCTCCTACCTTTTATAGAGCTTGATCGTATCTCTTTCCGTTTTTGGTTTTTTAAGAAATTTGGGGTTTTTTTGTTAAATATTTCATTTATTTTATATAAACACTCTTCTGTTGTACATAATTCACTGTGCTCTTAAAGCTTGGAATATGACTACTCTGAATAAATATATTTGCTAAAATTATATAGTTGTTTCAAGCACTGTAGTGGACCTAGTGATCATTAAATCAGAAGAAATGAAATTATAAAGTAAAAGCAGTCCAGGGCATTAAATTTTAAACATAAAGAACCAGTAATGAATGTTTGCAGAAAGGCATGGAAAGTATGTTAGAAAGTAATTGCAGGTCTTAAAATGCACAGTATAAGTAGGGATGAAAAAGAGTTTGAATCTGTAGAAACACTTCTACCTCATAATGAAAAAAAGCATTTTACATATTTATACCATGCCATTTCTGATGTTTGATAATATTTCAAAATATCTGCTAGGGTTTTGATCAGTCAAGAAATTTGATATGATATTGTATAATTGGAATGTGAATGTGGGTTTAGGCCCACAGTGGGACATCTCTATCCTGTTGTGTGATTCTACTCAGAAAAGTCAGCTTAATACAGATGTCAGACAGCAGAACAGGAGTAATAACCTGGTTTTTCTTCTAACAAATATAAAGAAAAAAACCAGAACATAATATTTTCTGTAATATGATGGGAAAATATTTCAAGTGTAACATGCAGCTAATAAAATAACTGAAAGTAATTAGAGAAAAGCATCCTCTTCCATTTTCCTTATTCAAATGTGTGAATTACCCCTATGAAATGAAAAATATCCTAATTCTTTGCAATAAGTAAAAGCAGAAAGAAGAAATAGAAAAGAAATATGGAAACACAAATTCTGTGGGCAGTAACAGAAGTGTAAATGTGCTAATCTTCTCTGAAATCAAATGTGCTGTAGAGGATTTGTAGAAGTGGGATAAGGGCAAAACGGACATGAGAGCTTTGCAAAATCAGTGAGTTTTACTTTCAGACTTAAACAGGTTTCCATAAAGTTTAAACCTCATGGAAAATTAAACAGTGGATACATTAAGGTCAATCTGAGTGCTGGAAAATAGTAATTTTAATTTTCAAAATACTAAAACCCCACCATAAATGGTTTAAAAAAACCCTTTTTCTCTCTTTCTCGTCCTCCCCGATTTCCCCCACTTTTTGCCCCTTCTTTTTTGCATATTTTAAATGCAATAGAGACCTATTTTAATAAAATGCCAAAGCCTCCTGATTTGATGTACCAGTCATGTCACAGCCAGCCTGGTCAAGCTGTGTTAAAGAACGCAGACAAGAGATTCACATTCAATTTCAACCACAGAATGAAGATAAATGGCTTGGTGCATTTGAGAAGGAAGGTCCTGTGGGACGTGAACGTGAAATGCACTGGTGATGAGAATAGCTATGGCCTGTGGTCAATACAAAAAAAATGATGGAAAATAAATCTTCATGTTGGCTTTATTAAGGACACATAATATAGGCTGTGCAATATCACACCAACTGAAAATGGAGAATTCTTTGGAAAGTAAGCTGTGTAAAGATATTCTTTTCAGGGAAGACCAAAAATCATGATTCTATACCCTCCCATAAGAGAATAATAAATCAAGCACAATTATATAATCAATATAACTGGGAAAACATCCATTATTATTTTTGCATGAGATGTTGATATAGCAAACTCTGCCACACTTGTCACGTGCTGAAACAGGTTCTTTATTAAAATCAGAGAAAGTTCCTATTTAATACTGTCTTTACACCTGTGTCTGTTGTGAATTGCTGAGTGAGGATAAGAAAATAAAGACCAAATTTGCCTTTCTAATGCGATTACCGCACAGTTTCTGTTTTGTCACTGTGCTCTGTTGGAGTGTTTGAAGAATATGTGTTGGAATTAAAGATATTGAAAGGAAATGCTATACAGCATGAATAGTGATTGTGTGTATAAAACTACATCATACACTTTCAAGATGTCAGAGATCTTGGAAATATTTTTTAGAAGATAATACTCCTAGTTTCTATCCATGAATCATGGACAGCCCCCTGCAATTTCTAAATTATTCCTTCTTAAGTAATAAAAGTGGTTTTGGTTTACATTAGTCTAACTCATGATGGACTACAAGCAGCACTACTCAGTAAGATCTTGTACTTATATTAGAATAAATTTACTGTTAAAATAGAGCATTTAAAATAATTACTTGCTTAAAAAAAGAGCTGAATAGATAGAGGAATAACCTCTCTTTCCTATATGGGACAAAATAACTTGAATGCAGCTCTGTAAAAAATTAATTTAATTATGGGTTTCTTTTAAGTCAATTTTTAATTAAGTGCATACAAATATATATCTGCAGTATATCTTGCACAGTATCACAGAAAATATCTTTTCATATGACAGGTAAATTCATGTACACTCTGGGCTTTTAACCTCTATATTATCTTTAAAGTCTTGTTTTTCAATTCTCATGATTTTTTTTCCTTTCTTTGATTATTCATTTTTAAAACATATTTGTTCAGATTGAACTGTGTCACCTGGAAAGACCTGTCAGATAATCCAACAGCTATTTATTTTCCTGATATATCCAAGATTCTGCAAATGGAAAATATTGGCACAGGGTCCAGAACAGTTATTGTAGGTCATGGTCCACAAACAGTGTAGTTGCTAGAAAAATATTAGATTTGGATTCTAAGGAAGTATTTTAAAAGCTGTTTAGAGGAGACAAACCTCACAGTCATCTACAATTTTTGACCAATTGATTTCATTATAAATGCATACGATATTATATCTATTAAACTGTACCAAATATTTTCTCACTACTAAATTATTTGTTTTCTATTTCTGGTTTATTTTATATGTGCATAATTCTTGACCAAAGTATTTATTTTCTGTTTCCTTTTTTAAAACACTCAGTAGAAAAAAGGCAAAACAGAACAAGCCTCAACCTGGAGGAAACTGTACAGGGAAGCTCTCAAAACCAGAAATCTTATCTGCTATATATTTTTCTAAGCTCTTTGGCAAAATACATTAATAGTAGAAAAATTGTCACTCTTGTGGCTTTTATCAGTCAAAGAAAGTGACACACCATCATTCTTCGTGGGAGAAAGATGAAATTTAACCTTCATTCCAATCAGGTATGCTTTTAATGCTTTATTTCTACTCTTGTGTTCCTCTGCAATATTTGTCCCTTTTGACTTTTGGTCATGAAGTTTTTCTCTGTGACTGTAAGTTTTCCTAGATAAAGAATAATGCCTTAAAATCATAACTCTAATTTGTGTTCGCTTAAGCTAGTCTAAGCTAGAATCACCCTTCCAGAGTTATATTTTGAACACTTGACATGCCCCTTATAAATAACACTTCCACACACCAGTATTGGCAATGCAGATACTGACATCTGAAATTTCAGTTTTCCATGCTATCAGCTCCATACTCTGACTTTCATCTTAAACCACTATTAATTTACAGCATGTTTGTCTAAAATTTGGCAGGAAACTGGTGCACAGTGTTCAACAACTTACCGAATATTTGCAGTTTGTTGATATTCAAATTACTGTCTCTGGCAGATTAATAATTGCAGTTAAGCATGACAATATTACTTCTGTAATCTGCAACTGACATACTGTATTAAAAAGTGGTATTTTCTTTAATCATTGGAACTGTTCAGACAACAAGACTGTTAATTCACTTTTCAAACAAGCATTCTTCTGTATCATATTCAATCCAGTGACACAGTTTAAAATATAAAACCTACTTTCTCTTTTTATTTTCTATAATATGACCTGAAAAACATGTGAATATGTAAGTACTTAAGGATATGCAGCAATGAGATAATAGACTTAATTTTTTAACCATTTTAAATCAAATGAAGCCATGTTTTTATAGCATATAAATTATTGCAAAAGAGTTTAGAAAAGTTGTTTTGAATGTCATGGTCAGAATATAATGAAAACTTACATTTTGGTTTCCTGATCCTTTCCAGTGGAAATACACTTCTGTGTTTACAAGGAGCTGCAGAATAGTACTGCTTGTATCAATCTTTGAGATTCAGCTGGGGGAATGGTATTGCAAAACAGTTACTTTAACTGTCCTACAAAATTCCATTCCCTTTTTCCCTAAGGTGCAAGCTGTCCCTGTTTTGCAAAGCTGACTTTTGCTCTTTGGGAAAATTTTGGAAGCATGACAATGCAAACAGTGAAAGCACAGGATTATTTTGCTGCTAAAGCATGGACAATGGACAGACCCAAGACCACCCTGAAATAGCAGCAGCTATAAAGAGTGATGAGAGAATAGAACTGGTATTCCAGCCATAGAACTTTCCCTGCAGACCCAAGAGGCATATAAAAAGGAAGCCACTTCATAATTTTCTTCTGCACAATATTCACAGACCATGTCCTAAGAAGGGCAATGGTATCTAGTAGTCCAAATGTATGGCAATGTTGTCTTTTTGATAATTTTCTCTATGCATTTTGGGATATAGATCAAGGGATAGCTTCTTGGAGGCTGGGAGTTCAAATTTTGACAGTGTCATGGAAGGGACTCTTAAATGACTTTTCAGCTCAGGGAAAAAGAAAAGCTAGCAAACTTAAAGCACATGGGAAACTTTTAAATTTTATTTTAAAATTATTTAACACCATTTGCTATTGCTACTTATTATTATTTCAAGTATTTAAGATCAAAATTCAGAGTAAAGAAAAGGAAAAAAAGTATTTATGTGAATAACTTAGAATTTTGTATTACAAATCACAAAGTACTATACGCCTTTCCAAAAAGGACCTAGACTAGTTTAGTATAAAGCATCTCACAAGCAAACAAAATTAAAGTTAGATGGGGAAATTGAATTGTGAATTATGCTTGTTTTTCTTTTCCTGTACAAAAAGAATTTATATATAACTGGTGGATTTTTGCTTTTGGGGTCATATCCAGGAAGATTTTTTTCCTAGTGTTATGATATGATACTGCAACATATAATTGCCTTGGTCAAATTTCATCATAGGAAGGAAGAACAGCCATTTTATGTTTAAGAAAGCAAAAATCTATTCCAATTACTATTCTATGATATAGTTTTGGTAAAAGGTGGAATTACTATTAATCATGTGCAATTTTAAAATTGGTCTTCAAAGAGAGAGTTGTAAGATAAACAGGACTTCATTGAAAATGTCTTTAAAATACATAAGTGATGAATTTTAATCATCAAAGTGAACAACCCTTTGGTTTAAAATTATTGAGAAGTCTGCACATTTTATTTGGGAAGGATAGCTAAGAGAAATGTGACTGAGTAACTGTTTTAAGAAAAATTAACTATGAGGTTTAAATTCTCATAAGACTTCATGTATTTAAAATACATACTTGAAATTGATGGAAAATGGAAAATTGTGCTATGATAGGTTAGAAAAATCAGGGAGTTTAGATAATATGCAAACAGATTTAAATCTATTTTTCGTTCCTAATTTTAAAATGTTATGGAAAAATATTCAGTAAGTTATTTTAAGTCACTATCTGAGTTTCTAGTATTCCTATCAATGCATTAGGCTGAGATCAGTTGAGAAAAGTATGTTGCTGGAGTCAAGAAAGAGACTGACTGTGCAAGCTCTCTTCCTCTTTATTATACTACACCAATAAAACTGCATAATATGATCTACCTTGTTCTGCAGGGTCTTTAGAGGCTTGTGGATGAAATTTCTAGAGCACACTTATTAGATACTGCAATCATTTCTGATAATGTCTTTATCCAAAGGTGTTAGGTGAAAATGAGATCTAGCTTGTAAAGTGTGCAGCTGAAATTACATGCTACTAATAACATATTGCAACTAGCCACAATCTANCTCTTACTTTTCCCTTAATTAAAATTAAGTTTTTATCTCAACCGATGGATATTAGTTGTTGTTGTTGTTGTTNAGAAATTCTTATATTTTGAAGACTCAACCTTCTGTAGAGAATCCCTATAATCAAATATTTCTCAACATTCTCCCCTGTATTGAAAGCTATTCTCAGAAATAGGATGAGCACTTGAGGGGAAGAGTAGAGGCTGCCTTGACTAAATGAAGTTTGAAGTTGAAGCAGGTGTAAAAGGAAGTAATTTTAGTGAAAACTTCATCTTGGATAGATTTTTTAACCACTGAGTGTTGTTAATCTTGAAAACCTGTGGAGTACTTAACCTCTAAACCAGACCTACCATATTATCAGGACTTGCCTTGTATTTACCTTGTTGACTTTGGAAATATTCACTTGACATGCTTGTAGCTATGAAGGATGCTGTACCACTTAAACTCACTTTTTCTGCTGGAGACAAGCTATTTTTTTAATGTTCAAAATATTTTATACTTATCATGTCTGGGTATTCTATAAACATAATTCAAAATGGATGGTCTCATCATCTTTATTCACTTCCCACTGTCCAGGAAAAAGACAATATGTTTCAACAGTATCAATGTATCCCAAAAATTCAAACTAAATAGCTTATATTCCACTGATTTTGAAATTTTTGAATTCCCAAGTCACCTAGTGTTTTGTTCCCTCCACTTTTAATCTCATAAAGTAGAATTTGTTGTTGGTTCTACTTGTGTAAATCATTTTAATGAACTTTAGTTTAAATTTCATCGTACAGAACAACTTTTTGTTCCTGGGATTTGAAAGCCATTATTACTGCTATTTGGGTCTTCTATGTGAAATAGAGACACTTTTCAGCAGACTGGTTTCTCTATATCTCAATTAACCTGTCAGATCTTAAAATTCTTTCCATGTGATTTCCCCGTTACCAAAAGATTTATAGTTTTTACCTACAGTAATTCTTTTTGCAGAAATGGATCTACTTGTTCTGTCTTCCTCCAGAAATAGCTTGTAGATTTGGGATAAAAACCTGTCTTGGAAAGGGGAAAGACCCTTCAGTCTGAGAGCATCCTGGTTGCAAAACCCTGAGGACATTTGTTGTTGCTGTCAATGTCAATAATCACTTTTTGTAGCCAGGCATCTGATACTTACTCTGTCTATATTTAAGGATCTGATCATGGATTTTATGCCACAGTCTTTCACAATGTGTGTGTACTTTAGATATAAGCTCAAAATAAGATAATTCTAGAAAGATAGCTGGAAAATATACTCTAAGTAAACTACTTTGTTATAATTTGCAATTATCAGAACACTTCTAAGCAAGAGCAAAATGTACATTAAAAATATTTTCTTTATGGTTTTTACAATGTTAGAGGGTATATAGATCAAGAAAATTATTTTTTCAAGTAGTGATTATAACTAACTTATATATGATACATTAAAAATGTTATCATTCTTTGTTTTATTCAGTAGGATTCATTTTATAACATCTATTAAAGAGTATTTACTACCATGGTTGGAGATAACAAAGAGCATGGGATAAAGTGAGAAGCATTGTCATTTCTAAAGGTATTAGCCAAAGTTTTTATGGAATATAATGTAAATCATTGCATTATAACTGGAAATTAATTTCCATTTCCAGACTGATTTTTTCTTATTTTTATTTTTGAAATGAAAATTTAATATGCTCATATTAAATATTTATGGAGTTTTTACTATTAGTAATATTAATATCCTCTTAATAATTAAAATTATTTTATAATTACAGACCTAGAGATTGGTAGCAGGTTAGCTTTTGCACAATTTGCAAAGGTGAAAATAGACTCTAGTTCAATTTGTACTGGATCAAATTTTGTTAAGTGGGCTTATGGCTTGAGGGAGGAGCAATACTAGTCTACTTAAAGAATACACAAACTTGTCTCTTGTTTTTAAATATACATCTTATTTATCTGAGAGTAAGGTTCTTTCTAAGGGAGGAATTAATCATTGACTAAAGATGAATAATTCTGCCTGACAGAGGTTATAGAAAGATAGAGCTAGTGAGTTCCAACTTCCATTTGACCAGCTTTACATAAGCATTTTAAAATATTATTATAAGGTATTTTAAAATTTAATTAAGGTGATCATTAGTTATTGTTTGGGTTATACTAGTGCATTCCATGCTACCAGAGCTGCATGATCACTAAAGATTAATGCATTCAGTATTTTCAGTAGTGTTATAAGACATATAGGTCAGACCCACATCTTATAAACAGATAATTCTTATCTTTCCCTGCTTCTAAAAATGGAGGCTGTTTTCTTCACCTAATAGTTCAAACTTGAAGAAAAATCTTGTTGAACATCTGAAGCAAATGAGCTTTTTATTTGATACAAAATAACTGTAACATTTAACTTGCCATCACAAAATGAAACACAACAAGAAGATTTTAAATAGCAAACAAGTATTTTTTTTATATTTATATTAAGATATTTTCAGGGTTTTTTTTGCAAAATGCATCATTTATTGCTATAACCCATTTTCTTATAAATAAATTCCAGGCTCACTAAAAATCCCTTTGTCAAAATCCTACTGGATATTTTTTCCTTTCTTGCAAATTCATACAAGTATCCTAGCAATCTTTCGTGTCATGGAATGTGAACAGCAAATGAATACCCACAAGAAATGCTCTAGGGAGCAGCAGAGTATGGGAATGGCAGGAAAATAATGTATCAAGAAAAAATTTCACGTCATAAAATTTTTCATATGTAACTGGGCTATACGATTTTAGAGCAAGCTTAGCTAGTCTGGTTACTTTACATATTGAGAGCAGGACCTAAATTACAGAATCATAGAATCTCTAAAGTTGAAAGGGACCAGTGCTGGAGACATCTGGTTTAATAGGATGATGTCCAGATTGTTCTTCAAGATCTCCAGTGAGATCACAACCTCTCTGGGCAACCTGTTCCAGTGCATGGTCACATGCACTGTAAGTGAAACTTTCTGTGCATCAATTTCTGCCCACTGCTTCTTGTCCTACTGTTTGGCATCACCATTACTTGACAAAGGTCTGATTTCTTCAGTTTTTTGATTCTAATGAGTAGCACAAACTTCTATTTAAACAGATATCACCAATTAATTAATCAAATACCGTATAAAAGTGAATTCCCCCTGAAATTCCTCTTTGCCCTTGTCCACTGTCAACCTTCCCCAAATCCCTTTTAAGTTTCCTTGTTGAAGTTTCTTGCCTGGAGAACTCATCTCCTTTATTCTTTCCCTTTGTGACTTACAGCTCCTTTCCCTCTTTTATTTGTTTATATATCTGCTGCTTCGTCACAAAAAGAACAATGTGAAATTTACTGAGAGTTACACTGCTTATCGTATTTTCACATTATTTTGGCAAACGAGATCTCTTCAAGCTTTTGAACACTTTCCTCTGTATGCTCAAGAAACTGCTAGATTTAACAGCTTGTAGTCATACAGCAGACAACATAAAAAGCCAACAGATGAACAAAACCTTAATTACTGCATATATCTAACTTGGCAAAATGAGCAACACATACCCTTCTGTTACAATAGCTTTTTCTTACTTTTAGTGAGAACATACTTTATAAACACAAATTAGTAATTATAAAATATATTTATTACCAAGACTTCTAAAAGATTACCTTCTGAGGTCCCAAGTGATGTATTTCAATTGGGTTATAATATTTTTTTCTGCTACAGCTTACATCCTTCCTCCATCCTATTAATTTGATCAAGTTTCCAGCAAAGTGCACTGAGGAAACAATCCTTCCTTGAGATTAAAATTTGTTATGGCTTAGTGATGAAACACTCAAATATTTTGGAGAGACCATCTTCTTAAGTCTTGGAATTAAATACAATCTTAAATGGTGTTCAGATATTTTTCTAAATGAAGCGTGTCCTTAAAACTAGAAATTATTCTTGATCAGTTCTATTGACCATGTTTATTGATAATTTTTATTGGGTTTTCTCTCTTCTATTTATCAGCTTGCATAGAGAATTTTAATCTCAGAAGAAAAAGACTGATGATTAAGTGTGAATGTCAAGGTTAAGATGCAAACTTTTTTTCCTCTGCACTTGAATAAATTTTCTTTGACAGCTGCTATTTGAAACTGTCTGTAATGTACTAGAGAATATAAATATCACAATGTCCTGCTTTCTTAAGCCTCTGGTAGAAATTTACCCTTACTTTCACATGGAGAGGCAAGCTTTCCTAACATATCCTACCTATGAGGTTCTCATGGCCATATGACATACACTCTATGCAAACAACCCTCTAAAAACATATAAATTTTGAAAAATTGTTGGAAACTGCAACAAGTTATCAGTTTTGGCACTCATTTAATGGTATTAGATTTGAGTGACAAGGTTTTGGTAGCAGAGGACCTTAAGGGAGTGAGTTCTTTGTGGCTGCTTGTCCTGTGTCTGAGAGAGCCAACCTCAGCTGGCTCTAAGATGTGCCCTCTACAGGCCAAGGCCAAACCCTCAGCAATGGTGGGAGCACCTCTGGTATCATGTGTGTATAAAGGTGGTAAAAATGCTGCACAACAGAAACTGGGAGAGAGGAGTGAGGTTATGTGAGAGAGGCAGCCCAGCCTACACCGAGGCCAGGCAAGAAGGAGGGGGAGGAGGTGCTCTGGGTGCCAGAGCAGAGATTCCCCTGCAGCCCATGGTGCAGACAGCTCCCAGCACTGAGGACAGCAGATTAGCTGTTATTAGTTGAGCAAAAAGACTTTCCTCGAATATAGCATTGCAGTGCTCTTTGTATGAGGAAATACAAATGAAATTATAATAGAGTACAACTGCCAAGGGCGAATTTCCTTGCATGTTAGTTTCTGAAATGCAAATTTTGGTTATAATTGACAACAGCATAACTGCTCAACTATTTTTGTCCCTCTAACATTGATTCAGACTACAGGGTTTTTTTCTTCTTTTTTTCCTTAAGTTACCTGAAAGATACTGCTTCATCTTTTTTTTTACATATGCTGCATGAATTCCTGGCACTAAATTAATGAGTCGTTTGTAGGTCAGCTAGAGACAAGAGGCTACAAAGTCAAGTGGAATCCTGTGAAGACAAATCTCATGATGATCTGGCAACACTTTGAAGTCCTGTCTTTCTTGAATTCTTGAAGAAATGTTAGTGATTAAAAAGTTGGTTATGGCATTAATTCATTATAAAACCCAAATGCACACCCACATATACATGTTTAATTTGCACTCAAAAATGTCAAATTGTCTTTTAATATCTCAGTTTTCCAATTCGTTTCTTATCAAAGTTTCTTATCAAAACTGCACAAATTTGTACTAAGACAAATGTTGAAAATAGAAATTTTATACACAGGAATTCTCCCCCTAATTTCTACTACTGTTTTGCCTAGAAAATCTTTATGTATAATATTGAATTTTGGTAACATGACAAATTTTGGTATATTCACATGCATATGATTTTTTTTCTAAAAAAACACACAAAACACTTTATAATCTTTTTCTCACTTATTTACTTTGGAATTCAACGTGTATATCAAGCAAATATTTATAAAAATATTGGAGGATTGAAATAAAAGGTTTTCATATATAGTTTCTGAATCAAAAAAGGGAAGATAAAACTTTTCTAGCTGATTTGGTTTCACCTCTCTATCTTTTCCAGCAGTTTTTTTGCTGTTCCTATTTTATTCCAAGAGCATAGTCATGGAATACTGGCAAAATAAAAACCTGGGATTAAACAAATTTCCAGAAGAAAAAAAGGACTTTGGAAAGCACTACTGAAAGCACTTTGATCTATCTGTAAGATTGTACCTCAAGTTCACATTACTATTTTTCTCGTAAGATCTCCCCCTACAAAAAAGGAATTTGTAATTCTGATTGTGTTTTACATTCATGTGATAAAAATTATCTAACTTTTAGCCAGTGTATTGCAGTTTTTGAGATTTGATAACAACTAAATATAAGTAACCAGCAGGTAGCTTCTAAGCTGATATCAGGAAATATTTTACACTTTAATATTTTACACTTTAAAAATATGTACACTTTATCTGTAATTAAGTCAACACTCATAAATCTGTCTCTGCCTCTACCAAGAAAATTCTGCAAATCTTCTAAGTAAATGAAAGCCATACACCTCAAGGAAAAAAAAAAAAATAAAGTATATAAAAACATGGGAACAGGTGAAATAGATGAAGAAATTAAAGTAATTTCAGCAGTCCAGAAATGATGAAGAATTGGATTTCTGACCTAGAAAGTTTGAGTTCTCTCTAGAGCCTTGTAGAAATCTCAGGTATGCTTCTAGGTCACCAAAAAATCTTCAGGGACTGAGGGAAATCTCAAGAGATTAAGTGATCTCAGTACTATCTCTACATCCTTAATTGCATTATTTCAGAAAACTGCTGATAAAGCATCTCAATCAGCACAGCGTACATGGTGCCAGAAAGATGCACCAGTGTCAGTGGTTCCTATTAAGAATGAGTGCTACCCCTGAGTTTAATTAGTTTTGTTTATTATTCTCATTCTACTAAAACCTCTCTAGCAGTGCCCAGGCAGTGGCCTGGTTCCCTGTGATTTTATCTACATATAGATGCAGAGGTATAAACAAACAAAGGAAAAGATTATTGCAACAATTTAAATACAATTATTCAAAATAATAAAGTTGTTCTACCAAAATATTTGCCTATGTTATTTAAAAAAAAAATGTGCAGTAATTTGTTTAGGTTTTTTTTCTGATTCTTTTCCCCCGGTGCTCTGAAGGTAGGGAAAAACCTGCACGTGTTTGAATCTGATTTTTAATTATAAAATAGTCTGTTTGATTATAGACTGAGATAATAACCCAGATATTTCTCTATTCTCTATCTGTCTTCTCCCCCCACCCATATCCCCTGGCCCCTTCTTGTCTTTAAGTATTTTAGGTGTTTGATTATTATTCTGTTAGCAGTTCTACAAGTTTGTCTTTTGTCAGTATGAGTTATTTTAATTAATATGCTTTTAAAAATTCCTCTTTATTCATTTTCTCTGTCTATTGGCTATTGCTTATCAGCAAAGCTAAGAAAATTGTCTTTTCTGACAGTCATAGATTTAGGACTTCTCTGGGCAGCTGCCTTCAGAGCATTTCCAACTACTTCAGTGTGGAGCTGTCCGTGGGCTGCAGTGTGGATCTACTCTGATGTGGTCTCTCCATAGGTTAAAAGGGGACAAATGTCACCATCACAGTCTTCTCAACAAGGTGCAAAGCAATCTCTGTTTTGGCACCTGGAACACCTTCACCCTTTTTTCTTCCCTGATGTGGTTTTCTTCAAGTCTGTTTCCCTCAAATTTTTCTCACTCCTCTCTCCTAGTTGCCACTTTGTGAGAGGCACTATTTATCCTTTCTTAAGTAATTTTGTCACAGAGGGACTACCAGCATCATTCAGCTTTGGTCCAGTGGGTCTGGTCCATCTTGGACACAGCTGAAATTTACTCTATCTGACACATATGTTCCTGGTCTCTTCTCAATAGTCTCAGTAGTTTCTGGTCTCCTTGCACAGAAGCCATTGCTGCAGACACACCACTACCAAAACTTTGTTACGTAAACCCAGTGCGACCCTAAGTCCAACAGAGTTTTGGTACTGGTGTTTTACAGATCTAGACCTTTATAACAATGCTTTTTTTCATCCCTTTCATAATGTAATATTCAAATTGCCTATAAATAAATTAAATAATAGCACCCCACTGCACCTTCACCTGAAGCAGATGATGTTTTTGTTATCTTCTTCACTATTATTGGTTGTTGTTGGATTGGAGACTGGGGTTTATTTTTGTGATATCCATTGAAGTTCCAAGTTCAACACATTTTCACATTCACAAGCCACAAAGTTTATATTGAATTTCTTCTCTTCTGCTCTTCTCCAACTTGAATGAACTACAATATCACTTTCCAACAATTTTGTCTATTGGTTGAAAGTTTTCAGCTATTCGTTACTACAAATACCAATCATGTGTCTGGATCTTTATTTTCTCTGTCAATGTGCTCATCGTTTTTGCCTCCCATCCTTGGTTTTTAAGGCCATGCACAAAGACTATCTATTAGCAGAACACACAGCACACACTATAACTCTGGCTGGCATGAAAGTTATATGGGCTTCAGCAAGGTATGAAGCAGAGCATTGAGATGTTCCACCTGCACAAGGCACCTTACACACTTTTGCTGGTGTAGCAGCATCAGCCCAAGCAGAAGGTTCAACCACTGTGAGTCCTGGACTCTACCCTTCAACAGTGCTGCAAAGCAGTCAGCTGCCACCAGCTCTGCTGACATGGGTGCTTAATGATCTGCCTCAACAGTGCCTGAATTAAATTATTTTCCTTTTAAAGATTTTATACCTTTTCCTCTTCTTGCTTTTCCTCTTGAGTACCTGATCTACTAATGATCACATCTCAAAGGGTTCTCTCACAGAATCATACTATCCTTTAGAAAAGATCACTGAGTCCAATCTTTGACCAAATACCACCATGTCCCCAAAACCATAGCACTAAGTGCCGTGTCCTGTTGTTTCTCGAACATTTCCAGGGATGGTGACCTACTCTCTAGACCCCTCACCTGCTTCTTTTCCCTTCTCTAGACATACTCCAGCACCTCAATGTCTCTTCTGTACTGAGGGGCCCAAAACTGGATGAAGAATTAGAAGTCTGGTCTCAGCAATGCCAAGTGTAAGGGGGCAATCACTGCCCTGGTCCTGCTGGCCACACTACTTTTGATACAGGCCAGGATGCCATTGGCCTTCTTGCCCACTTGGGCACAAACTGGCTCATGTCCAGTCAGTTGTCAAATAGCAACCAAATAGCACAGGTCTTTTTCACTGAGCAGTTTTCCAGAAACTCTTCCTCAGCCTGGAGCATTGCATAGTGTTGTTGTGATCAAAGGGTGGGACCCAATCTTAGCCCTACTGAACCTCATATCACTGGCCTTGGCTCATGTATTCAACTTATCCACATCCACACTCCCACCAATGTAGTTTCATCTGCAAAATTACAGAGGGTGCAAGTAGATCCCCTTGTACAGGTCATTGATACAAATATTAGACAGGTCTCTCTCCAATTTTAAGTCTTTTAACCTTTCTGCAGGCCTTCTGATGCCTATTTCTCTTAACTCTTCAATTTTATCAGCTGTCTGAGCCAAGGTTGCAAAGTTGTGTGTATCAGATCTTGGGTCTTGGGCCCATGGAATGCAGGCAACTGAATGCTTGTGGCAGGCAGGGAAAGCAATCAAAAGGCTTCAGAATTGTACTAGCACATCTTATTTTAGCATCCAAGCTTCCCTGCCATGTCGTTGGGGAGCTAGACTAGCCTAATCAACTCCTAGTGCTGGTAGAAAGTTACCCCANAAGATCACTGAGTCCAATCTTTGACCAAATACCACCATGTCCCCAAAACCATAGCACTAAGTGCCGTGTCCTGTTGTTTCTCGAACATTTCCAGGGATGGTGACCTACTCTCTAGACCCCTCACCTGCTTCTTTTCCCTTCTCTAGACATACTCCAGCACCTCAATGTCTCTTCTGTACTGAGGGGCCCAAAACTGGTGAAGAATTAGAAGTCTGGTCTCAGCAATGCCAAGTGTAAGGGGGCAATCACTGCCCTGGTCCTGCTGGCCACACTACTTTTGATACAGGCCAGGATGCCATTGGCCTTCTTGCCCACTTGGGCACAAACTGGCTCATGTCCAGTCAGTTGTCAAATAGCAACCAAATAGCACAGGTCTTTTTCACTGAGCAGTTTTCCAGAAACTCTTCCTCAGCCTGGAGCATTGCATAGTGTTGTTGTGATCAAAGGGTGGGACCCAATCTTAGCCCTACTGAACCTCATATCACTGGCCTTGGCTCATGTATTCAACTTATCCACATCCACACTCCCACCAATGTAGTTTCATCTGCAAAATTACAGAGGGTGCAAGTAGATCCCCTTGTACAGGTCATTGATACAAATATTAGACAGGTCTCTCTCCAATTTTAAGTCTTTTAACCTTTCTGCAGGCCTTCTGATGCCTATTTCTCTTAACTCTTCAATTTTATCAGCTGTCTGAGCCAAGGTTGCAAAGTTGTGTGTATCAGATCTTGGGTCTTGGGCCCATGGAATGCAGGCAACTGAATGCTTGTGGCAGGCAGGGAAAGCAATCAAAAGGCTTCAGAATTGTACTAGCACATCTTATTTTAGCATCCAAGCTTCCCTGCCATGTCGTTGGGGAGCTAGACTAGCCTAATCAACTCCTAGTGCTGGTAGAAAGTTACCCCATTTATCTTCAGTTCTGTAGTACATTGACCCTGGCTGGATGCCAGGCACCCACCAAAGCCCCTCTCACTCCCGTCTGCAATTGGAAGGGGAGAGAAAATACAAGGAAGGGCTCATCAGCTGGGAAAAGGACACAGAGAGCTCACTCACCACATACCAACACAGACAAAACAGATTAGAATTAGAGATACTGATTGAATTTATTAGTAACACAATCAGAGCAGGATAATAAGAAGTAAAATAAGGCCTTAAAAACACCTTACCTCCTAGTCCTTCCTTCTACCCAGCTCTAACACCCCCTTAGTGGCTCAGGGAGACAGAGAATGGGGGTTATGCTCAGTTCATCACTCACGTTTCTGCCACTCCTCAGTGAGAGTGCTTCAGTGTGTGATCTCTCCAACTACAGTCAGTTCTCCATGAACTT
Source organism: Chaetops frenatus (assembly GCA_013400775.1). Classification (NCBI taxonomy): domain Eukaryota; kingdom Metazoa; phylum Chordata; class Aves; order Passeriformes; family Picathartidae; genus Chaetops; species Chaetops frenatus. The sequence continues at coordinate 57,650 of VZTR01025632.1, forward strand.
CTCCAATGTGAGCCCATCTCACTAGTCCTCCAACAGTCCACCATAAACTGTTGCAGTGTGAGTCACTCTTCTATGGGGCACAGTCCTTCAAGGACAGGCTGCTCCAGTGTGGGTCCTCAGCAGGGTCACTAGTCCCACCAGGAAACCTGCTCCAGTGTGGGCTCCTCTCTCTCCCAGTCTGCAGGTCCCTGCCAGGAGCCTGCTCCAGCACGGGCCTCCCACGGGGTCACAGGCCCCTCTCAGGCGTCCACCGGCTCTGGAAAAGGGTCTCCTCCATGGGATGCAGGTGGATCCCTGCACCTCTGCATTTGTCCATGGGCTGCAGGGGCACAGCTGCATCACCATTGGAGGCACCATGGACTGCAGGAGAATCTCAGCTCCAGAGCACCTCCTTGCCCTCCCTCTCCACTGACCTTGGTACTGCAGAGTCCTTCCTGTCACATATTCTGACTCCCTGCTTAACTGGCTACAATTATATCTACACAATAACTTTTTTCCCTCTTAAATATGTTAACATAGAGGTGTTACCATTTCTAATTGGCCCAGCCTTGGTCAGCGGCATGTCTGTCTTGGAGCTGGCTGGCATTGGCTCTGCTGGACATAGAGAAAGCTTCTGGCATCTTCTCACAGAAGCCACCCTTGCTGCTCCCCTGCTACCAAAACCTGGCCACACAAACCAAATACAAATATGTAGCAGGCAAGTAAAGAAACTGAGACAGAACTAGAAAAAAAATTAGAAAAAAATAATTTCTATTTAGCATATAAAATTAAGCTATTTGTATCTCCATGGTAACTAATTGCTACCCTCTATTTGATTGATGACAGGTTTACTGTCATAGATATTTTTTAGTTTTATTTGTAACTAATTTTCTGAAACATCAGTATTGCATTCAGGCCTCTAATCACTTATTATGAATTTGTAGAGATATAATTTGAAAACAAGCCTTTAAGAGTTTTCCCCTCATTTTAAATGCAGTTAGTATAGCAGATCTGAAAAACTGGTTTTTTTCTGCATTTGTACTGTTGATTGCAGTAATAATAAAACTAATTGCCTGTAATCCAGTAAAGTATAATTACACCTAGCTTGATTTAGACAAAGATGTAGATATTTCATAATTAGATCACATGAAGCATTATATGAATAATTCATAAGAAAATAGGTTTAATGAGATCATTTTGTAGACTTAGTTTAAACAAATATTCCAACAGAGTTATGGGCAAACTGTGTGAGATTCACCTTATCTGACTTTACCTGTCTAATAAATAGTAATCTAAGTCTAAGTTGGTGTCTTAAACGGGTGTCCATCACTAATGAAATGTAGCCAACAACACAGGAGGCAAGGGAAAATACTGGTCAAGTCTCTTGTTCAGCTTAAGATAGCATTAATTAGGATACGAGAACATCTACACTGTAAAAGTATTCAGTCAGTACCTGGCACCAGCATCAAACAACATTCTCCAGAGCTTTTGGAATGTTCATCAAGAACCAGGAAAGCATTACTTCACTGGTTTGTACAAATCATAAGGTTTTTTAGATTAATCAGTTGTGTATTTGATAAGTGCTTGCTATCACAATTAAAATTAAGTAAAGAGGCATTCATTAGATACTCAGTTTGAATCTGGTAACTGATATTAGTGATCATAACATGGACTCAAAAGAAACAGTTATTTTAAAAGGAGCCTTTGCTTTTAAGATGTTTTAATGATATATGCAATATAAGATATTTTGCTATAAAACTTGCCAAACTCAAATGTTTAGGCACATTTTAATATGAAATTTTCCTCTGTTTGTGTTTAAAGAAATAAGGTGTTTGCTTGTTTCTGTTTCTAAAGGAAAATACTTGGAAGGCGTGAGGGTTTTTTAAAATTTTATTTTCTAAATAAAGTAGATGACACATTATTTTAAAGACAACTAATTTTAAAATTATTGATCCCTTGATTGCATATTGAATAAGTTTCTAGGATATTAGAAAGATGAAAGAAGATATGTGAATATGCTAAGTCTGTGGAAGCATAATAAACAACATTAGGTGCAGATAATGTAGGAATAACATCTTATATAGACAAAGGGGTCAGCTGCAGTATTTTGCCTGGAAATTTTGCATTTAAACATGTATGTTTTCATCATGTTTTTCTCCAGGAGTATAAGAATTAAATCCCTATCCCACCCCCACAATACCTTTCTAATTCCTTTACTCTTTTTTGAATAATTTATTTTCATGCTTTGCTTCATTAAAAAAAAATTAAACAATTAACACAGTTGAAAGAAAAATGGGGCTTTTTTTTTTCAATATTGATGACTTGCACTTCTTACTGGAAGAGAATACAAGGTTTTCTGCTTTTGTCGTTTGCTATAGATAATCACAAATTCATTCAGTTTAGAAATCTTTCTTGTATATTTTGCAGAGATGTTCAGCTGTTTAGGAAGTCTGAGAAAAAGTAGGTATGTAATACTCAAATACAGGAAGAGTGAAGAAAATCTCTTATTACCCTTACTGAGCAGGAAGGAGAGGGAAGAAGCCTGTAACCTCTTTATAAGCAGCCCTAGAGCTGAAATGGATGAGAGATTTGAGATGGAATTTGGCTTGGAAATAATTCTCATTTAAAAGAAGTATCTTGCTTTCAGATAAAATTGGTTTTGACTTTTCCAAGGTGTAAGCTTTTGAATATTGAATACTGACTACAGTAATAAGGTTTTAATCCTCTCTTTCACCTTCTCTCTTCCTTCCCTCAGTACATAAAATTTTCGTTCCATATGAACATTAAAAGTGCAAAATATTTTTACAGCAAACAGTGAAATATCACATATTGCTTCAGATTGGTAGTATCTCCTGTTTATTTCCTAGATATTAAATTGCTGAAACCAGTTTTGATATTTCTGGTGGTTTATTGTTTATTTTGTTATAGCACTTACAATTTATATTCTTTTCACTGTGCTCACTGTCATCAAGGAATAACTGTCCTTTATCCAAAATGCCTCTTTACTTCCAAAACCTGTCAATTCTATATCACATGTGTCTAATTTGCAGGAGTATAAACATTCACAAAATTGAAACTCATACCAGTATTATATGGTCTCAACTGCAAAACCTCTTTTCTCAAGAGACTTATTTCTCTCACACAATCCTAGATTGGCTTCCAATTATCCTTCCAAATCAATATAGCTATTGCAGCAAACTCTGGCAGCCTTGGTTAACTCTCAGTCATTAAGAGTAAAGCACTCCTATTAAGTGATTTCATAACTGATAACACTCTTGCTATACAACAGGGAGATAGGTTGGATTCAAATTACAGTTTCAGAGGGCTGAAAAAAGTGACCTTTCCTGTTCAATTTTACTCTATCAGGACTCCTCTGTGTGAATCAGTTAGGACAAGACCGCATTCACTAAGTTTCCCTTGCATGAGAAACTTTAAAAGTGTGAATGTCTTTCCAATTTGAGGACCCAAGATTACCTCATATTGACTGGACCTGTCATTTTCCTCTTAATCAGATTTACCATTTCTCAAGAACTTTGAGAACTTTCACTTTCATTGATTACTTCAATTGAAGTCTGCTAGCATATCTTTTGGGGAATACAGTATTGTAGCTGCTGCAGCCACTAAGTTATTCACCTTTTAAACATTTTGCAGACTATTTGCTCTTTTTCTTATAAATCTGCATTTTCCTTTGAAGAAACACAAATTTAGTTCATTTTAATTAATTTAGCATAATATGCATAATGATACAAGTGAAGACTTTCAAATAGACAGAATAAATTAGATGGAAAAAATCACTGTACAGAAGTTATATTCAGAATTTCTGACAATATGTAGATTTTTTTTAAATTAAATTCAAAATATAGTCAAGCTGACACTTTTTTTTAACTATTAAAATTATAAATAAATGTATATATCAGGTTATTTTTTCAAAGGATCAAATGCCAATAAAATCTGAGGCTGAACTTCTAGAATCTCCTAGAAAAGTAGATAACTGTGGATCATTTAAATTTTTTTCCAAGTTTCCCATCTCTGATGGTTGTTTAAGATGTGTTCATTCAACTGCAAGACAATTAGCTAATATATATAGCTAATGACTTCTTACAGAGCTTTCTCTAAAAGGTATATGTACAGAGAGTTAAGAATAAACTGTAATTAGACACCTCACACCACTGATTTATGACAGTAGACTAAAGATTGGGTTCCTCAGTTCAGCATATAATACTGATACTGATGCAGAGGAAAGCAGTTCCACCTCTGCTCCGTTCTCCATCTCAGTCATCAGGGTAAACAGGTCATGTTTCTCTAGGAAGCCTAGGCCCTGTCCAGTCCACAAGGAATTCAAGGAGCAGCACAGAGAAACTAGCAAATATTTGTCTACTTTTTCCCTGAAGCATGGAGATTCACACAAGTTTTGGCAATAATATTGATTATTTTTTTTAACTAGACTTATTTGACATAAGAGTCTAATGAATATTCTCTGGGCAAATAGAATTGCCATTGCAACTTCCTTCTCCACTTCCCTGGTTACACAAGTTTTTTGTTATTCTTTTTAACTACAACAATCTGTTAAGAATCAGATCTTCAAAAGCACATAGGTTCTTTGTTGGGTAAGAGAGACACCTAAATGTGCCTGAGGGATCTGATCCAATGTTTGCTTCTTTTCCCTTGCTCCTAAATTGTATTTCATGCTCTCATTCCAAAACCTTATCCTTGTGGTGAAATTATAGACAAAACTGATACAAAAAATAAAAGTTAGATTTTTACATTTAAAATTCTCATAAGGGCTTCTATTCTGACATAAATAAATATAGCTTAATGATTTAAATAATTCGTGGAAAAAGGCAATACCTTTTATAAAACTCTCATAGTTAAAAGAAACAAACTTACTGTTAAAATTATTTTGGCTCAGAAAACTAAGCTTGTTTAAGTTTCAATGGTGCTGAGAACTCTAATTAGTAATTACCTTCCCAATATGTCCTACTTAAATATCACATCTTTCATAATCATCAAAGATCTGAATTTGACTTCTGAAAGGACCCTTTAACTATTTTTATAAATGTTCTTCTTTGCTAAGAATTTACTCCGTAAAGTACAGACGGGAAGGCTGTGAAAATAATTGATAGATTTGTGCTGCTAATGCATAAACTGATAGCAGAGTACAGCAGAAAGTAATTTTGGATAAGGACTCATGGATTTTTAAGGGCTTTTAAAGTTTTCTTTACAGCATCTTATACCAAGAAGTTACTCCTTTGTCTCAGTGCACTACCAACAGGTATGTTTAAAATAGCTCTGTCTAAATCTAGCTTTCATTCTACTTGAATCCAAACCACATATAAAAGTATACACCTTTTAATCACTCATTCTAGCAGACAAAGTAAATTAAAGGGTGTTGTTACTCCATTTATTGACAAGGACACAATTTTTTTAAATTATTGTTTCTATCTTGATATCTCTCTCTCCTTATTCTCAGTTACTTCTATTGTGTAAGAAATGTCATACTTACAAAATACTTGTCATTCTTCAAATCTTTGTCTGGGATTACACGCTTTCTCTCTATGATGATGAATTTCATGTTACATTAAAGTATTCATTAAAACAGACATAAAATAAATTATAAAAAGCAAAAAGGAGGAGGATAATCAAGATCTCCTACTTTTTATGCAATTATCCTAGAAAGTACCACTTTCTAAATGACAAGACAAATATTTGAGACAAAGAGGGGTAGCTGAGTCAAGTAGAATTCACAAATGTCTCTTCCATATATAAACATCTGCTTCCAGATATAAGCACCAAAGACGGTATTCAGGTACAGTGGTTTGAAACTGGCCCAATGCCAGGCACCCAGGAGAGTTATTTGCTTACCCTTCCCTGCCACAGCTGGGCAGTAGAGGGAAAGAAATTAATGAAGAGTTCCTGAATTGAAATAAGGACCGGGAGAAAACACTACAAGAGCAAAACAGGCTCAACTTGCTTACTGCGGAGTAAATTTATTACGAAAAGAATCAGAAGAGGATAATGAGAATTTTAAAAAGCCCGTAAAAACCACCTTTTCTCCCCAGCCCCTCCCTCCTTCCCACTGACAGTGCAGAGAGACAGGGCATGGGCGTTTTGGTCAGTTCATCACCGAGATTTTCTTCTGCTGCTCAGGGAGGGGAATCCTGCCCCTGTGAGACCGTGGGGTCCCTCCCACGGGAGACAGCTCTCTGTGAACTTGTCCAGTGTGGGTTCTCTCTCAAGAGCAGCAGACCTCCCAAAACTGCTGAGGTGTGGGTCTCACTTTCCACAGGGTTCAATCCTCCAAGGCCAGGCTGCTCCAGCCTGGCAGCAGGGGCTTCTCTCTGCATGGGGTCTGCCACAGGGTCACAGCCTCCTCCAGGCATCCACCCGCTCCGGCCTGGACACCTCCCCCAGGGGCTGCGGCTGGATCTCTGCTTCCCCCGGGGATCCCCAGGGGCTGTGGTTGGATCTCTGCATTCCCCGTGGATCCCCAGGGCCTGTGGATGGATCTCTGCATCCCCCGTGGATCCCCAGGGGCTCTGGATGGATCTCTGCATCCCCCGTGGATCCCCAGGGGCTGCAGGGGCACAGCTGCTTCACCATGGTCTCACCACGGCCTGCAGAGGAATCTCGGCTCTGGTACCTGGAGCACCTCCTGCCCCTCCTTCTCCACTGACCTTGGTGTCTCCGTGTTGTTTCCCTCACACGTTCTCACCTCCTCGTCTTCTCTAGCTGGAAGAAAAAACTGTGTGACTTTTTTTAAATTTTCTTCTCAAATATGTCGTAACAGAGGCGTTACTAACTTCTCAAACTGGCCCAGTTTTGGCCAGCAAGCAGCATGTTCATCTTCAGAGCCATCAGGGATTGGCTGTGCTGGACACGGTAGCTTCTGCTGCCTTCAGTACTTCATTAGCTCATTGAATATTTAAATAAGACAAGACAGCTGTTTGAGGTTTCTTCGTGTTTGTTTCGCAAGATATTTGGTATAAAAACTATGTAGTCAGAGGGGAGAGAACTGGTTGGATGGAATTAGAATCCTAGTCCTGAATTTACCCCATGGTAGGCACTAGATAATTCAAAGGAAAGAAAAATGTTTTAAATGTCTGAATCGTGAGAAAAAAAGTTTCATTCCGAGATTTTATTTATTCTAAAGCAGGTAGTACAAGGCAAAGTAAAATAAAAATGTGTAGCAAGAATTATTTGGGGTTTCTGAAGCATGAAGCATCAAACATGGCAGCTGTCAGTCCATGTCAGGTCCAGGCAATTGAGCTGCAGTCAGCTGCCTGACAAGAGTCAGTCAGGAGACAAAGCACCAGCCTGTTAGTCTGACTGGTGATTTTTCCTTTGTATATAAATTCCATCACTTGTTGACTTGGTGGTGGTTTTTCTTTTTCTGTGTGCCACTTGATGGCAGTTGGACTTCTAAGGCTTTCACTCCTATTCTTGTCTTAGCTGTTCTGATTTTAGGTTTTGGGGGTTTGATTTATTTGTTTGTTTTACCTCATCCTTGCAAACACTATCCATACTTTCTGACTCCTGTCTTTGCTTTTTTTTCTTTGCCCTAGTCCTCCTTGCTACTTGTCTTCATTGGTACCTTCTAATTCCTTGTTCCAGGAATGGGGACAGGCACTCCAACAATGTTGCCTTGTCCTTCTGTTCAGTAAGCTTTTGTTTCTAGAATTGCAACAATATACTTGTTAAGCATAATTAATAATAAGCCAGTACTGTAGAACTGACCAAATAATTCGATAACCCCTTGACCCCTTGCTTTACTTTCTATACTTCTTGTGTTGTTGGGGGGGGAGGGTTGGGTTTGTTTTAGGTTTTTTTTGTTGTTGGGGTTTTTTGGGGGAGGGGGGATATGCTTCTTTCTTTGTTATGTTGTTGAGTTTTTTTGTCTTTTTATTTTCCTTTTAGGAATTTCTATATTTTCACATTGGAGTCTTTGCTTTTGATGCACTGAATTATTGAAGATCCCATGTCAACAGTTTTCCTGGTGCCTATGATATTATTTTCTCATTCTTTGACAGGTTTTCTTACACTTCTTTTTCAGTAATCTCAGGCAAAACTACACACTTTTGCCAAAGTAGTGATGGGCCTTGACTCTTTGGTACTAAGTTGGCCAAGTGTTGTGGAATCAAGACTTTTCAGTGGGTTTATGGAGAGAAAGAGGTTTATGGTTCTCCTGCATCCTGAGGTCAGCAGTATCAGTGTTCAAAGCAGACACAAATTGTCTCAGACAGTCTTAAGCATCTTGAGTTTGCAGGAAGCAATTTTGATGCTCATAGCTCATAGCTCAGTCTTTTCCTACTTGTTCTTGGGTCTTAAAACATATTTCATTAATATATGTTTCCTGATAAAGAGCTGCACACTACGACACACAAAATCAGATTTCCATTCTTTATTATGCAACAACTTCTTAGGTTTATCAGACTATATGAGGTTATTCTGACCTTAAGGTAGAATAAGCTGGGTAACCGTCACTTGGCTACTAGACCATTGCTAGGTAAAACTGCTTCAGAGCAATGGAAGTCCACATAAATTTCAAGATCTTGTACTTTTAGATTGGTATAAGAGGCCTATAGCCTTTTAATCATAATGGCAAAAAAGCCCTTGGATTGGATTAAGAACAAGAGATTTAGTGTGTTTGTCATTTCCTCTTCTTATATTTCTATTCATATATTGGCAACAAAATCTAACAACTATTTGTATTTTACGTTATCTTCTAGTTTTCTAAAATTTTTATACCAGTAGGAAAAACATAATAAAAAATATAAGGGAAGGTGAATATGTTTGAAGAATTCAAAACAAATTATACTACTAAACTTTATTCAAATATTATTCTTACTGTATACAACAAGGAGGAAAAAATGCATACAGATTTAGGGTAAGTTACTTATGGTAAGCAAAATATTCTAAAAATATTTTAAAATATTTATAAAATTAAATAATGTATTTACAGCACGTGTGCTTAAAGTACATGAATTTAGATAAATTATTTTAGCTTAATTGACTTTATATATAACTTCGTATCTGCAGACACAAATTCTAAAGCACATGGATACAATATACACATCTCAAAGATGGAAAATTTTGCTCTGTGCAGAAGAACATGAACTTGTCTAGTTCAGACAGGATGTGATAGCATGATAATCAATCATACCCAGGCAAAGACCAAGTATTTTCTTAACATTTGGCCTTCAGTGCTTACACATAAAGGTCACCACATAATAGATATTTTCTCCTACAATTCTGAATTCCAGTCAGATATTAAAAACGTTATTATGATTAAGTATTTAATAGCAACTCTAGAGTGGTCATTGTAGAAGACAGAGCTAATAGCGCAAATGGAACTAAACAAGATTTGGAAGCTTGTTGTGAACCATTTAAAAACTGAAATGGTAGTCTCAAATGATTGATCTTTATAAGTTATTACAGACTTCCTTTTAAGGTTAAGCATTTAACAGTTCAGGGAAAATATATATTTTTAAGTAAGCTAGTTAGTGGAGTGGAATGGTGAAATTAAAGGTATTCATTCCTACATAAAAATAACTATCATTAGAATAAATGCAAAGCTGTTCCACAGATTGCTACATATAATAAATACAATATTTTTCACTTTTTCAACACCCTTATTATTTATCTAACATATATATTATGTGATTACAGGATATTCATGTTAAAAAAATTTTGAGTACTGTGCAAGGAAATCTTTTTTGGTTTATATGATGAGGAGCAGTTGAGGACTTGGGCTTGTCTATTTAAGACAGGAGCAGGCTGAAGGGTGACCTCACTGCTCTTTGCAGCTTCCTAAGGAGGGGAAGTGAAGAGGGAGGTGATGAGCTCTTCTCCCTGGGATCCAGGGAGAGGACACATGGGAATGACTCAAAGCTGCACCAGGGGAGGTTTAGGCTGAATGTTAGGAAGCATTTATTTACAGAGAGGGTGGTCATGCCTTGGAACAGGCTTCCTAAAGGGCTGGTCATTTCCCAAGCCTTTCAGTGTTTAAGAGGCATTTGAACAATGCCCTTAACAACATGCTTCATCTTTTGGTCAGCCCTAAAATGGTCAGGCAGCTAGACTGGGTGATAGTTATAGGTCTCATTCAGCTGAAATCTTTTCTCTTCTCTTCTCTTCTCTTCTCTTCTCTTCTCTTCTCTTCTCTTCTCTTCTCTTCTCTTCTCTTCTCTTCTCTTCTCTTCTCTTCTCTTCTCTTCTCTTCTCTTCTCTTCTCTTCTCTTCTCTTCTCTTCTCTTCTCTTCTCTTCTCTTCTCTTCTCTTCTCTTCTCTTCTCTTCTCTCTTTTCTCTTTTCTCTTTTCTCTTTTCTCTTTTCTCTTTTCTCTTTTCTCTTTTCTCTTTTCTCTTTTCTCTTTTCTCTTTTCTCTTTTCTCTTTTCTCTTTTCTCTTTTCTCTTTTCTCTTTTCTCTTTTCTCTTTTCTCTTTTCTCTTTTCTCTTTTCTCTTTTCTCTTTTCTCTTTTCTCTTTTCTCTTTTCTCTTTTCTCTTTTCTCTTTTCTCTTTTCTCTTTTCTCTTTTCTCTTTTCTCTTTTCTCTTTTCTCTTTTCTCTTTTCTCTTTTCTCTTTTCTCTTTTCTCTTTTCTCTTTTCTCTTTTCTCTTTTCTCTTTTCTCTTTTCTCTTTTCTCTTTTCTCTTTTCTCTTTTCTCTTTTCTCTTTTCTCTTTTCTCTTTTCTCTTTTCTCTTTTCTCTTTTCTCTTTTCTCTTTTCTCTTTTCTCTTTTCTCTTTTCTCTTTTCTCTTTTCTCTTTTCTCTTTTCTCTTTTCTCTTTTCTCTTTTCTCTTTTCTCTTTTCTCTTTTCTCTTTTCTCTTTTCTCTTTTCTCTTTTCTCTTTTCTCTTTTCTCTTTTCTCTTTTCTCTTTTCTCTTTTCTCTTTTCTCTTTTCTCTTTTCTCTTTTCTCTTTTCTCTTCTCTACTCTCTTATGTCCAAAGACAGAATCTATTTTATCCGTATTGATAATTATTGTTTTATTTTTTTCATTCATCCCATATATTTTTGTTTCATTTTCTAAATATAATAAATTAGGGTTTTTTTTTTTAATTTCTAAGATATTCCTAATACTGATAGTGAATTTTTCTATTTCTCTGACATTGAATTAATGTTACAAATGCCTGAATAAAAAAGTAGCATTTTCAAAATTGACAGAAATTGATATTCATTGTTCAGTCAGAGTCTTTGACATACTTCAGTGTCTATAATCTACTTGGTCTGAATGGAGGGTTCTATCAGTAAATTATTGCCAGATTATTTGTCTTATTTATTTATTTAACTTTTTATCTAAGTCTTTATCTGAAAGAGCAATTCTATCTTGTGAGAGCATCATGCTTAAAACATTCCTACCCTTCACTTTCTGATAGATCAGAATCTTGCATGGAATTTGCCCAGATAAATATTTTCCAGGAAAAAGGAAATATCAAGCATGATTCTTCCTTAATATTTTCTTGTTCCTCTTGGTTTCTTTGCTTTTATTTCAGTGCATTTCTGCTCTTGTAGCTAAAATATCTGGTAGGAACAAAAGCAGTGCCATGATTCTGGCATACTTGAAGAAACGTATCTGTCTAACCAAATAAAATTTCTTCAGTAATAAATCTTCCAGGGAGATTGGCACTCTCACTCTAAGGGCTTCAGAAGACAATCCTCTAGAAACACAGAGAGATTCAACTACAGTTAAGACTAAGAAACAAAAAGAAAGCAGTTTCTATACTCATCTTTTGAAAGAACCACCTTAAAATGCTCTAATATTTACCAATATATTTCATTTTGGTCCTCTAAAAAAATATTACTTCATTCATTACTTGACCACCTTTGGTTTATTTTCTCCTAGCAAAGGACGTTTTACAGAAGCTCTCTATGGCAACAATCTCATGTAATCAGTTTTTATAGTCCTATATTTTAGCTAACATAATCTAGGTAAAGATTAATTCCTTTGATTGCATTGTGTTAACACCATTTAGTCCCAGAAATGATATATTTATATGCATTCAGTAGGATAGCCTTTCTGCAATACATCAGTGTCAGACACACATGCTGCTGAGAATGTAAGCTCTACAAATACAGCATTAGCAGTTCAAGTGATAGAGCTACACACAAAAGCCCCTGTGGTTTTCAGTGCCGCAGCTAATTTTCTTTCCCATTTTATTTCACTTTCCACAGTAGCTTCCCTTTCTATCCTTTTTACTGCTTTAACTAATTTGTCACAAAATTTAATTTACATGCTAGTTTTAGACATTGTGCTAATAAAAGACTGCTTTTCTGATAAAGATACAGAATTTTAAATTATATTTCTTTAAATGTTGTCCTATAAGGTGACTCATGTAACTGATTTTTTTTTTATTCCTTAGAATTTTGTGAATGAAAATTTTTACAGTTAGAGAAAAGGGCTTGAATATGCATTGTAGAAACCAAATACACACATGACATATTTACTTTTGTAACATGCAATTGACAGCTTCAGTGGTAAATGTTGAATTTTGAATATGTTGGCAAATTTCTTGTCTTACACAAAAATTTATTTTCTTTGCTCCCTTTAGAGGAATAATGCAATAATTTCAGCTGGACTGATAGTGGATTCTTTTTATTAAACCACACTTTGGCTTTTAACTCTGCTTAGTTTTGTCCCTTGCAGACACAACTGTGAGGTCTGCTCATGGCCACTACAGAGTTGGAGTCTTTACACAAATTCTGCTTGTTCTTGGTCAAGATAAACAGATGTTTATAATTATTCTTTTTTCATTAAATATATTTAAGACAGATCTGGCAGTCAGTCAAATGTTTAAAAGATAATCAAAACTAAAGCCTCCATGTGTTACCCCATCTTGGAGAAAAGAAAGGGAACTGGCCCACCCTGCCTTCAATGATAAGGCTAAGAAAGCCAAAAGTTAATAAGCTGCTAAAACCTACTCTTCTAACATTTCATTCATCCACAGTAAAGGCCTGAGGAAGGTTTTAATTTATAATATTGCAATTTTATACCAATACCTGATGTACTACAATTACAGATTGTTGACATACTGAGGTAAAACTATTAAATTAGTATCTTAAATAAATTTAGGAAGTGCCATATTAATTTTTTTCCTATGGCTCTAAGGAAGAATTGTTTTATCTTATTTTAGCTCATTTTAAAATTTGCTCTCTTAAGGCAGCCTAGTTATTCACCTGTCTTCTCTTTTCATATGATATAAGCTCCTTCAGAAAGTAATTTACCTTATCCTAAAAGATGTTTCTGATCAGTGCGATGAGGACCCTCTTTAGTGTCTGTGGAGTCAACGTATTGAGGTGAGAACTTTAACTTTTAGATACATGATGTTAAGTGAAATGAATCTCAGCTTCAAATACCACATTCATACTTTCAAAGTTTTTTCTGTGTTTCTAATGTAATATCACTAGCTCAAGACAAATACATATTGAATCCCATAAGACTATATTCCACCTTCTGAAAAAATATGAATGAGTTCAAGTAATATCCAGTGTGACTTTGAAATTGAAAAATATTTCTTCTGATAATAACATGTATTTTTTCATTTATAAGTAATTTGAAAGCCTATGTGGTATTTATTTTCCTGGCTGCATTCATGACCAGCAATTTTATCTGTTAACAATAACATGTTATCTTCTCCTAATGTGTCAGAAACCAGAAAAATAAGTTTTATGAAGTACCATACACAAAAAAATCCAAGTTTATTTGCTATGAAATTTTTTCACATTATTTAATTGCACATATACCTGCACAAATGTACTTTCTATATGTCAAAATATAGATCATTGATGATTATTAAGGTTAAATATTGATTTTTACATGTTCCATATTTCAAATATTCTTTTTGTCTCAGAACTTCAAAACAGGTATTCAAAAAAGCTGTCAAATTTAAATACATAATCAATTGCTCTTTGCTGTATTGTTCTCAATACAATTTTTTGTGCCAAGAACAGCAGCAAATTTTTATATTGATGTAAACAAAAAATGAGCTGCAGACGCTTTGTGAAAGTGAAGAATTTAACATATCATGCTAAGAACTGATCCAATGCTTAAAAAAATTCTTTAGAGGCTGTGGATCATGCTGATAGTTAGACATCAGTCATGAAGTATAGCAATAGAAAAGGTTTTGGAATAGCTCCAGTTCTAAAGAACCAGGGATGACTGAATATAAGATGATAAGAAATCACTAGAAAAGTTTGTCTTGAAAAATAAGTCTTTCAATCCTAAAGAGAGGGTACCAGGAAAAAGGCCTGTTCCTATCATGGATTATCATGGAACAGGTAGATTTATTCAAAAAACATTTGGAGATAAAGAAATCATTCTAAGACATATAAACTTTAATTACATATAAGGCATATAAACTTTAATTACATATAAGACATATAACCTTTCATTATATACAATCATATATTGCAAACAAAAATTTCACTTTTAGGATAGTCAGGCTTTGGAATAGGTTACCCAGGGAGATGGTGGAGTCACTGCCCCTGGAGGGGTTTAAGGGGCATCTGGATCTGGTGCTGGGTGATAGGTTTTACTAGTTTAGGAATTACAGTGGTAGTGCTTGGGTTGATGGTTGGACTTAATGATCTTAAAAGTCTCTTCCAACCTTGATGATTCTACGATTCTAAGCCCAGATTGCTACAAAATTATTAGAAGATATTGTGTGCGTTGGCCTAGAACTCAAGAGTTATATCAAGTTGTGAAGCCAACTGTGTTAGCTGCCAACAAATTGACAAGTAATAAAATTACAGTCTGAGAAGAGAGAAAAAATGCCTTTCATCAGATACCAGCTATTAGAACCAAATGCTGTTACCTTCTCTTCAGAAAACATTCCAGTCCAAATAATTACTGGGGAAAATACAATAAATAAAATCCATGTTTCTTATCTTTGGTTTCTTACCTTCTGTGAAACCTTTCTATTTACAAATAGAAAGAGACAAACTAATATGTCTTTGATTTGAACAAAACTATAATCAGTAAATGAAAATTATTCCTAGATCACGTCTAAGAGATGTCTGAGTGATCAGTTAAGATGAAATCTGAAATCCTTCAGTGGGTTTTTACTGGTGAAGCCATATGGTAATGATGAAAGAAAACAGACCAAAAAACATTTCCTAGATACAATTTCCATTTGTTGCTGGCCTGAGTGAAGGGGAAAATGAAGCAGTAGGTGTCCCAATACTGATAGCAAAGTTTATATATTATTTGACTGCACTGAGAAATATCTATCACAGAAAAGGAATGCTAGGGTCACCAATGACCTCTACAGTTACAAAGACAGACAGAAAGCAAACACAGCAGATTATAATTTCACTGGGGGAACCTGCATTCAAATGCAGTATATTTTTAGATCTATTTTTGTGGCCAAACTGTGGAAGTATAACACTTAGCCTATAACCTAAAACCGAGAAAAAATAGGAGTAGATTCTATGAAAACGACCCAGTATGAATTCCAAATCTTGGTATAATGTAGAAGTCAGATATATCAGCTAGAATTATTGCAGAAGTAACAGATATATGGAAACTAAAACTTGTGGTTTGTATTTACATAGCTACATTCCAGAACTCTTTAATTTCTACTCTCTAAATCCTCACTTTATTTTTAAAGTGGCTCAAGTACTAGTACCTTTATATCTAGATAATAATTATAATTTATTTATACTTCAGTACCCTACTGGCCTATTTAAACTTCCAGTAAAAGGACTTAAAATATTTGTGAGACTTTCCATCAAAGCTTAGATGTTAAAAATAAGAAAATTCTGCTATGCATAAACACAGAGCAGAAAAACAATCAAAAATATAACTTATTCTATTATATCTATATAAAAGTTTTTGTTTATATCCAAAGGAGATTTTGGAAATAATAAGAAAATGGTGAAAAGTAAAAGCAAGTGGTAACAAAGAAGTTATTGTATTGTACATGGTTTTTCATCTATTGCTAGAAAACATCATTGGAACCACTACTGATCAACCTTCACTATTACTTCTCAAAAATGACATACATCCAAATTCTTAATTATTGCAAAATAATTGTAGAACTGTAGAATAACACAGGTTGCAATGTCATCTTCAGATGTCATCTAGTCCATCTACCAGCTCAAAGATGGGCCAGTATAGATCAGGCTGCTCACAGCTCTGATCAGCTGAGTTGTGAGCATCTTCAAGGGTGGAGGTTCCACATCTACAGCCTCTCATGCTGTTTGATGACCCTCACATTAAAACATCTCCAGGCGTAATTGGAAATTTTTCATATGGCAATTTGTGTGTCCGTTTCCTCTCATCCTATCACTGTGCACTTTCAGGAGGACTCCACACCTGCAAGATGAGTCTTTCTCCCTAACTTTTCCATTGCTCTTCAACTAATCTTTATGAAGCATCATATTTCTTCCTGCTAGCTTGCACACTCTTTTACTGGAACCAGTATCCATCCAGTGCAGCACTCCAGCCATTTGTACACTCTCATGAAAACTCTCTAGCCCCAGTGATATCATAACTCTGCACAATTAATGAATTTTTAATTTCTTTTCTGTTTTCTATACTGAGGCATCTGTGCTACAACACTTGAAATGGACCCCTGGTCATTGTATGTTCACTTGAGGAGTGTGAGGGACATTTCTTTAGTCTGTTTCCATATCTTCTTTTCTCTTTATCAACTTTCCTTTATCTAGTATCATTAAAAGCTCTGCTCTTTGGACTAGGAAATTTACTTCCAGAGATGATATCTCCTCACTTTGTCAAATGAACTATTGTCCAGCTCTCCTCTTTACTTAGGGAAGGTTCCCTTCATATAAAAGCTAAAAACCTGGCTGTAACACAACATGTACAACCTTGAAAGAAATGTCTTCCCTTTCATCAGCATCTAGGAAAATATCACCTACGTTCCTATTCCTTTCACCATTACCTCTTCCCTAGAGTTCTGTTCATTTACTGCTGTGGCAAAGAGGACACTCTTACAGCTTTCAGACTTATGGTATGGTCATATTTCTCCAGTGCTTTCTTGGCTTGGAGTACTTTTATCATCTTCCAAGCATCATGTCTACAGTAGACACAATTTGAATTCAAAATTCTAATAGAACTTTGAGTTATGTGAGTTGATTTCAAGCAGGGCTATTTCTATACTGTTGATGGAAGAAGATAAAATAATAGAAAGGACATGCACAAAGATGCTAAACAAGAAACAGGTAATAAGCAACCTAATCCTAAATAATCAGACCAAATTATTAAAAAATGTTACAGCTGCAATTGAAAGGAGTTACATGGTACTAAGGCATTTTACTGCTCATTTAAAAATTAGTCCCTTATCTTGTTTTTGTTTGGTTTTTAGTTTTTTATTGTTTATTTTTCAATGTGACCCCAGGAGGTTCTTAACTAATGGCACATATATACTTTTTGTTTAATTGGTGTTGAAAACCTGGCTATGTGTTGTGGTTTAAAGGACAACAACTTTTTTTTCTCCTTCCTGGGGGGGGTTTCTTTGTTTTCCTACTTCCGCCGGGACAGTTTCCAGCAGAGGTGAGGAGCCCAGGGATTGGCTAATTTTAAGATGGGCACCTCATGTAGCCACTTGAAATTAGAGGCATCTTTGCGAAGCTTACATTTTTTTAGGAGCGGGAAGTTGGAAGCCCTCTTCGACTTTCCGCCCGCGTGGAAGGTAACTCCGGCATGGCCCTGGCCGGCCGCTCTGGGCCCCAGGGCCTGGCGGCCGTGCTGGGGCTGCGGC
>VZTR01025632.1:75914-86685 GCA_013400775.1 Chaetops frenatus
GTGTCACATGTGAACTAATATCCTTTCTGGGCGGGAGTTCACGGGGACATGAACTCCACGAGCGACTTGTGTTTCTTGTGGGAAAATCTCCATAGTGAGACAAGAGAGACTCTTCTTCCAATTGGACTGATGAAAGCCTATTTTAAGAGTGGTAAATTGACCAGGGATTTTCTACGTTTGTTTCTCTGTGTTGTTGGTGAGAAGGATGGTGGTAAAGGAAGATAAATGAGGTGGGAGAAAGGAACCATCATGGGTGAGGGGCTGGGGGGAGGAAGAAGAAACCACCTGGGGGTTGATTTTGATTCTGTTGTCTTTTGTTAATAAACTATTTTTATCTTTAAAGTTTAGGCCTGTTTTGCATTTCTCTTAATCCTTATTCTCATAAAACCACTACACTACACTCTCGCCTGGTGTGAGCAGGCGAGCAGGTGAATGTGAAACCGCTACACTATGCCTATTGAGTGCCTAAATATTATTATCAAGAAAAATGTCATCTGGAGGTCCCCATTGAGACAGTCCTTAAAGTCAAATCATTAATTGCCTTATAAAGATATCGGCAATGATACCTTAAAAAAATAATAAAAGGTTCCTGTAGACTCTAGCTAGGAAGGCTGTGACCCTTTCATTTTGTCTTCATTGTGACTCACAACATGCTCTCAGACCACTGATTATCAGAAAGCTCCTATCTAGAGATAAATGTACATACATGAACTGAAGCAGACGCAGCAGTAAAAGGAAACAGCACTAAGGAAATGTGTCTATTATATTCAACACTTCAAATGCCTGTTAGGTACATACGTTTTACATGGTGAATAATATGAACATTATTAATATTTCACTGTTCTTTCTTGATTTAGAGTTGAGAACAAACAAATTAGTATTATGTAAAGAAGATAAAGACAATTTGAATGTTTGGTTTATGCACTCCAAGCTAAGGTACATTCTAGGATTTAAGCAATCTGTAACCTGAAGGCTGTAGGCAAACTGAAATGAACAAATAAAACAAATCTACTGAGGCTTAACACTCAGAGCATATTGATTTGTTAGATGTGACGCGATGCTTCAATATTCAAAATTATTTTATTTAAAGAGAGACAGTGTGTCACAGTTCAGGTCAAGATCTTTCCTGTATTAATTTTTAAAATGTTGGAAAAAAAGAAAAAAAATCCTCATTTTTGTGTTTTATAAGAACTGATACATTTCTGATCTAGAAGTGAAATAATTAATAGAAGGCTGTACATATGTGAAAAGCTCTACAGTCAAATTTTCAAAATATTTCAATTTTCTTCTGGACTTTTACAGTGGATTGGATGATCTCTGAGTCCCTTGTGGCATTTTTTTAAATCTTAATTGCATTTTATTTCTGTGCTTCACAGAGTGGAGAAGCTATATGGATTTACACACTGAATAAAAAAATTAGAAGTACTATAAATTTAAAATATTCATGAATATTTATATGTGCTGGTTTACAAGGGTTACTCTTGAAAAAGAAAAGTACAGGCTCTTATTCTGTTCATAAAAGGTCTGATTTGATAAAGAAATCTTCACTCCTCTGAACACTGGAAACTTTAAAAAATATTTAACCTTGGGCATTCAATACTGAAGTTACTTAATAGTCACACACAGATAATGTTATCTGCACTGAAAAAATACTCACTATTAGAAATATTTTCCCTCTATCAATTTTAGAAGGATTTTAGCAAAAAAAACCCAAAACCTCAAGAAACTTAAATTCAACTGACAGCCATGATTTAAAGAGTAGCCCAGAACAAGACGTTTCACTGTGGTCTAATTACAACAAAATGCTTACATAGTTCCACTAGACATACACATTTTCTTGGGTTTGATTCACCACTATACAGGTCTCTACATATTTACTGTCTCATAAGCAGAGACTAATAGAGAAAAAGGGCAAAAAACTACCCAAGTACAACTGCAATCCTAGACACCTTGTCAGATGCTACTTTCAGTTAAGGTTTCTCTTTGGATGACAACTACTCTCTAAACTAGATTGACCAAATCTTGTAGTAAAATGTTGCTGTGCAACTCTAGAATTTCTTGTCTTTCTTGTTCATTTGTTACTTAAGTCCTGAACTTCAAGAATGATCTGACACAACTGATCACCTAATAAATAGCAACATGAAAATTACTTCTGTAACTGTACACTAATATTATGCCTTTCAGTACTCGCAGGAGGCCTACAAGAAAACTGGAGGGGGACTTTTTACAAGGCCAGAAGGTTATAGGAAAAGGGGTAATAGCTTTAAACTGAAAGAGGGCAAGTGTAGCTTAGATATTGGGCAGAAATCTTTTTCTGTGAGGATCATGAGGCAGCGGAAAAGGTTTATCTGAAAGTTGTAGACTCCCCAGCTATGGAAATCTTCAAGGCCAGGTTGGATGGGTCTCTGAGCAACCTGGTCTAGTGGAAGGGGTCTCTGCCGATGGCAAGGGGATTTGAACAAGATAATCCTCAAGGTCTGTGATTCTGTGATTCTATGAGGTATCTCAGAGCTTGTTGGCTATTTTTGGGCAGGGTTTATAACTGTAAATTCTCACCCCACTCCTGTTTGAAAGATAGGGTTAATAATTGATACAAAGGAGTAACAATCAAATCGCAAAGGTGCTCTAGATTGACTCTGAAGTTGGAAAGGACTCCCTGAGAAGGTGAAAGAAAATGTAATGTCATGAAATTATGAAGTTCATAAATCAAAGAAAGGGAAGGGTATGGAAAGAAAAGGATAATAAAGCCTAGATATTTTTAAGGATGTTTTGCAATCTTTGGTTTTGAGAGTGTTCGGAAAACGTAGGCAAAACCCACCAATGCTTTTGTAGAACCTACTTTTGAGACAGAGTAGATGACCCTTTGAGTTTCCTTCTAGTCTTATTTGCATATCCATAGAATTTATGACTTGTGCAAAGAAATAGTATAACTTCAATTAGTAGTCATATGGATAATGTTACTTTCAGAAAATGAGGTTTTGCAAATTAGGATCAGTCTGACTCCAGTCACTGGAAGTGGTCACATACTTTTTCAGTGGGTTTTGTCCTGAGAATAGAATATATACTTGATCATCCCAAACAAGCAGGCAGATAATTATTTTTTTAAAAAAATGTTTTTACATAAAGCTTTTTAGGATTAACATTCCCTGGTTGTTCTGCACTTCTGCATAACTCTATTAACTAGAGATAGAACTGTTTAAAGGATAGACATAATTTGATCACTATTCAGCCAGGAATACTATATCTGAAAGCTGATTTTTCAGTTACAGTAAGGAAAAGGATATAATGTTCAAATCTGTTATCTGAGGTAGAAGCTTCCACATTGAGGTAGAGCTGTTAACATTATTGCTTGCTGTTTGACAAAAATATGTTCTTACACTTCTGTATGGCTGGCTCCACTAAAAAAATTTCAAAACAGCAGACCGAGGCTGATAGACTTTTAATCCTATTTGTAGCATAGTTTGCAAGGCTTTCCCAAGAGATTCCAAACTTTACTGGTTAATAGCACAGAGTGTACTTACTCTGAGCTGATTACATTCTGGTTTATAGTTACCAATTAGAGAAACCAATTACAGCTCCAAACTGTGTCAACAGCGTTTGACCTAATTTGATGCCAGTTAATCAGTTACATAAACAAATTCTGTTTATAGAACAAATTGAATCTGAGTTAAAGAATATACAATATAAACTCTATACCATATTTTAGATATAAAAATCGTAATCAAGTCTATTATTTAGAATGAGTTTATTGAAATGTAAAGGAGACCGTTGGAAAGAAAGCATTCTTGGAGAACCAAAGAGCTTAGCACAGTAGCTACTTTCTTGTAATCTGCTGAGAATCTTTAGCATTGAGCTGTTTTGTAAGAAAAAGTGAAGTTCCCCTTGAGTGTTTTTTTTTTTTTAATTTGAAAGGATCTATTCTTACAGATTTAATATTAACACTTCAAAAGTTGATTGTAGTATTAGAACTGGGAGGTGTACAGGTACCCATCTGCCAAATATGTGAGGTAGTAGACAACTTATTAATTTTTGTATTTTAGGACCATGGTGTTGTGGTTAACCTAATTACATTTTGGAATTCATGGCAGCTGAAGGCTTTCACAAATACCTTAAGTTCTGAGAAGCACAGAAAAGATAAAAAATCCACATACATTTGTTTTTCTTGGATATCAAGTATTAGATATCAACAGAAAACTGAAATCAGAAAAGGCAAAAAAAAGGTTTGTGGCATAGGTTTTTTACAGTGGCTGATAGTGTAACTGCCACATATATTTCCTGGATTCTAGATGTAGAATATATTTTCTACTTCAGGGTTATCTTTTTATCCCNATTAAGTTTCCAGTCCAGTTTCCCCAATATCCTTTTTTTTTTTTTTTTTTTTTTTTTTTTTAATGTGAGGAGTTTTTAATAGAATGAAAGATATTTCTGTGAGATATATGCACACCCACACACACACATACACATATTAAAAAAAATTAAAAAAAAATCCTCATTCTCTTTTCTAAGGTCTGATATAAAACCCATTGCATTTGATGAAAAACTCCTATAAGACTTAAAGTCTTTCATTCCAGTGTCAAGTGGCATCTTACCTGCATGCCTAGAACAAGTACTCTCTGAACCATTTAATAATGTTTCGTCATCCTGCTCACTTACTCAGCATAAAGAGTTATTAATCATATTCTTCATGTAGCAGCAAAACTATCTTTATGAACTGATTCTAGAGGATGAGGAGCCATGACACTTAAACCAGGAACTTCCTGTATTGTAGTACCAGTGCCCTTTCCTTCTGTGGACAACATACATATTTCCACTTGTTTCAAGGACTTTGAAATGAGCTCTACCTTTCTGTATTCTTCTCAAGTTCCACTGACTGTGATATATTACCTAGTATTGCCATCAGGGAGAAAAGTATCATGAGCTTATTTGTCACAACCATAAAGTCAGTAAACAAAGGCAAGTTCATAATGGTGGTTCTGATTCAGTTTCCTTTCAGTCCGCTGAGGAGAAAACAATGAAAATTTGTGACAAACATGAAAACAATTTTCATATTTTCGTTAAAATCTAAGGTTTACGTGTGTACTGATATTGCAATTTATAGCCTGTCTGAATGCAACAAAATATGGCATGCAGAGCACCTTCTTACTCATCTAGAATTTTATGCTTGTTTTGACTATGGTAGAGTTAAATTTCTTCATGGTAGCTTTTCTGGAGCTGTGTTTTGGATCTGTGCTGGAAATAGTGTTGATAACACAGGGACATTTTCATTGTTGCTGATCAGTGTTCACACAAATCCAAGGTCTTTTCTGCCTCTCATCCCACCTCACCTGTGCAGGGACTGGGGGTGCACGAGTCCAGAGGAGACACATCAGGACAGCTGATCCCAACTGACCAAAGGAACAACCCAGACCATACCACGTCATGCTCAGCATATAACACTGGAGGAAGCAGGAGTGATGGTGTTTGTCTTCCTAGAACTCTTAGCATGATGGAGCCTGGCTTTTTGGAAATGTCTAAACACCTGCCTGCCCACAGGAAGTCATGAATTAATTCCTTGTTTTGTTTGGTTTTCATGTGTGGATTTTGCCTTGCCTATTAAACTGTTTTTGCCTCAACTCATCAGTTTACTTACTTTTAACCTTCCATTTCTCTCCTCCATCCCAATGAGGGGGAATGATTAAGCAGCTGAGTGGGGCTTAGTTGCTGGCTGGGGTTAATTATGACAAATTGAAAAGGATGCTGGAAGGAAAACCAGTGTAACAAGATGATCTCTACTAAAGAATTAGTCTAATTTCTGAGTGTAAACAACTTGTTTACACAAATAACATTAGATCAGAGTCAAAATAAAGTGAATAAGCCAAAAATCTATACAAATGGAAAATTGAATAAAATAGGTAGAACTTCAGGTGAGAGATTTTAATAGTTGTTGCCCATGCTGACCTTTGCTTTCACAGTAAGTTTCTCAGACAATGGGGATGTTTCTTCCTACTCCCCCCACTGTCCTGTTTTTATCTTCTCTCTGACCACCAGTTCACAAAAACAAGACTTTGAGTCATTGCAGCCATGATTACACTAGGTTTCAGGGATTTCAAATCATATGAAATACCAAAATACCTTCTGTTGTGCTTGTATTCCTACACTATTTGTGCAGAATTTACTTAATGTAAATACATCTTACGAAGGAGCTACCCATATGGTATGTAGATATCCTTCTGAAACTACATGAAACACTAAAGGACTGTGACTGAATCATAGATTTTTACCCTAAGACTATAGGTAATCACCTCTGAAGGTAATAAAAGGAAATTCTGTTTCCTGTGTTACCTCATAGTTCAAGAAAGTTGTGTGAACTCCAATATTCTAATCATTCCAAACTTAACTACATAATTTGTCTCAGCATAGAGTGTCCTTCATCTCATGAAATGTTTTCTATCATTTTGAGAATCACTATTGTGGCTTGAGGCAAACCTTGTACATCTTAAAATAATAAGATATGTAAACTATTAGTGTTTCATCTGTCACTGTCTAAAAAATATTAATATAAGAAACAAATCTTCAAGAGAATAAGCCAAATGTTCATAACCTTCTCTCATAATGTCTCTTTCATAATATTGTCTTATTAAGAGCATTAAATTATTACATAAGGTGAAAAAAGACATGCCTTCAGTCATTTTCCTGGAGATATCACAGGTAAGCTTTCCCAAGATGCAATTATTTCCTCTTAGTGTCCTTCTACTTCACAGATAAAGTATACACTGTATTCTATTTCTCTGGGCCATTAATAATTCAAGGACTTTTACATTGCATTATATATAATATCACTTTTGATAATAAAAGCAATGAAAGAACCAAGATTTTATGTGTGGATACCATTTAATCCTTTGGTGGACAGAACCTTGAATTCTGAAGTTAGGTACTGCATAGCATCTGTAGCATTGAACCAACTCCAGCAATCAAGGCTGTGTCCATCAAAGGGTGAAAATATGGACACAACTGGAAAAAAAAATCAGATTAAATAGTTGGGTTTTTTTTCCATTTAAAATACATAACCAAACTATTTTCCTGAATATGTTCACAGAAACACAAATAATGGTTTCCACTTAAAAATAACATAAAGTAATTCTCCTTAAAAAGATTTTTTATAGTTGAATGGAAAACCAGTACTATTTACTGTGTTAGTGTTACATCTTCATGTCTCAATATGATGTTTCCTTTTACTGCATTTCTTCTCTGCAGTTTAAGTGTTTTCATACAAAGGAATAGAGATGCTCAGGGTCAGGGATATTTTCATATTAAAGCACAAATTAAGCTTCTACCATTTATCACTCCATCTCCCCCTTTTTCTAATGCAGTCTGGTCACTATTAACTCCTATTTTAAACATNAAAGAAATGTATAGTAATTTAATTTTGCTACAGGAAAGTCGCATTATTATAACCTGACCTAAAAATCACCATTATTCTTATAAGTGTTCAACATTTGAGGTAATAAATTGTAAAAGTGCTAACACAAACCATTGGTGATTTTTGAAATTATTAAAAGTAATCTACTCTATTCCTCTTTTGTTTTTAAGAGTTTTTACATGTGTATAACAGAGCTTGATCCCTGAAGCTGTAATCATATTAATTTAGACATATTCAGTCTGGAAATAATCAGAATATATACCTGAAAAATAATACCTGATATATATAAGAATAATACCTATATTACTAATAAGATAAATCTACTAATTTCATTAAATATTGTCTACCATTGTACTCTTTTATTGCTCTATAATTCTCACTACTGATATTTGGAAGAATTTTTCTACAAACCGAAGACCAAATTTATCTAACTTGAATTATTTATCTATCTTGTGCAGACTACAGGATTGTAGTAAATGTGGGGTTTGGTCTCCAAACACCATCTCCAACACTGATTTTTATGTATATAATGTTACCTCCCTCAATAGGACAGCACATCCATTGCTCAATCTGTCTGCATTACAGAGGTTGGGTCATATTGTCACATTCAAGTTCCTGGAACTTGATAAAAGCAGGGTGAATGAAATCACTGCTAAAAAATCACATAACATATAAAGAATGTGAAGTTTTGCCGTAGTCCCCTAAGTATTATTATTCTTAGCAACAGCAACATTCACTTTACCAATATTGATGAAATTAGTTCAACTCTGAAGGATCACTTCAGCTAAACAGGGGATTTCTGTATGTGGATTGAAGTAATAATAAAGGAAAAATATATAGTAAAGCCAAAACCTCAGTTGCAACATTTTATAGTTATTTTGGAAAGAGGCCATTAAGTATTCATGGTAAGAATTACAGTCATCTTGATTTATTTGGCTTAGTTTCCTAGAAGTGTCTCTAGACAGTAAACCTCAGTTTTGAGAGTATAAGGCAGTTAAGAGTAACAGCTTGCAAGTATTAAAGATTTTGCACTGCTTTCTGTCTTCTAGGGAGAGTGCTGAACCTAGTTTCTATGCCAACCTATGATTGAATTGCATATTGTACAGCAGATGATTTATTAACAGATATTTTTCTTAGAGATGTGTCACGTAAATTTGTGCCTCAATATATTTTAGGAAAAGGATTTATCCAGAACATCTGCAACCTTAAATTTTAGAATTAAATGATAAATTTTCAATGACCGTATATTTCAAAGGAGTGCAACCAAATACAAATTTGCATACATTGCAAATGTATGTAATTAATTCATGTATTCATTTAACTAACTTAGGGGTGTAATTGATACACACAACATTTCATGAAGCATCTAATCCTGGAAGCCATTTCCAGACATAAGAATGCAAGAAATTATCAAGGATAGTCAGCATGAATTCAGTAAGGGGAAGCCATGCTTGACCAATTTGATAAAATTCTGTAGGGAAATGATGGATTTGATAGACGACATGTCACAGAAACAGCACTAGATCACTTTCCAAACCTGAAAGTTTTCATATAATCATGTAATTGTATAATTTTAGAATATGTTTCATTGAAGTGGTCACGTAGAGAACATCTGGTCCATCTACCTGCTCAGAGAAGGGCCAGCACAGATCAGGCTGCTCGCAGCCCTGATCAGCTGAGTTATGGGCATCGTCAAGGATGGAGGTTCCACAATTTCTTCAGCAGCATGCTCATGGTGTTAGACCACTCTCATGGTAAAAAAATCTCCAGATCTTATTGAAATTTGCTATATGGCATCTTGTGTCTCCATTGCCTCTTGTCCTATCTCTGTGCATCTTCAGGAGGACTCTGCACCTGCAAGTCTTTTCCCCTTAAGCTCTACCACTGAGTAACTGGAGCACAATTGTATCTCCTCTTACCTTAGACCCAACTCTCAGCTTCTAGTCACACATCATGTACTCCAGCTCCTGAGCATCCTGGTGATTCTTGGCTAGATTTGCTCCAGTACATCTCTGTCCTTCTTGAATTGTGGAGCCCAAAACTACCCTCTCAAGTGCCAAATGGAGGGGAGGAATTGCCACCCTGAACCTGATGGCATTAATTTAACTGCTTCATCTTGTGATGGTCAGGCTAAGTTTCTCCCCTATAAAACTACACTGAAGATTCATGTTTAACTTGTCCACTGGGATTTCAGGTCCTTTTCTGCAAAGAATAAAATGGGAAATGAAGAGTCAGCTTCATAGAACTAAATACAACCCTTTGAGTTCTGCAACCTGTCCAATTCTTCACTTCACTATCCTTCTTTCAAAACAATAGCTTTTTATTTTGATTTTAGGGATAGTATGGGGTAAGATCTCATTATGATTTTGCACCATTAATAAAAATATTATTAACTTCAGTAGGATGATCTGTGTTATTAGGTTCTTTTATTATGAGAAACAAAAAAATGAGAAGCTTCCAATAGCATTGGAGCTATCCACAATTATGAAAATATTCACAAAAATGTGTAAGACTCAGAGGAAGAGGACAATAGTTGCACTCACATCTTCATGATTGTCTAACACAGAATCCTTAATAGCAATTTAGACATCTGAATTCTATCAGGCTCATCTTTCTTTGGCCTGAAGTTACTGAGAATCATAAGAATTTTTCCAGCAGTGAAGAGTTGAGCTATGTATATTAAGCTTATATGCCTCACCTGTGCTAAGGCTACAGCAAGAAGGGAGAGCATTCCCTGCTGCGTTTACAAATTTGTAAGGTCTGGATTATGCTCACATCTGAATATCTTTGCCCTACTTGAGTAATGTAAACCATTGTAACAACCATTAGAAGAAACCATCAAGGACACCTTGTCATGTTTTTTTTTGCCTGGATTTTTCTTGCCGTTATTCAAGAGAAAGAGGAGGAAATGGATCCCCTGACACCTGGATAGTGTCAGATGGCAGTACACAGAACTCCAGCCTCAGCATACACTGTGGATAAGCTCATTACTCAAGCAGTCTCAGGATTACAATGTGGTTTTATATCCCCACACCTTTACTGAGTGCTCTTAAGCTATGGCAAAGTATTAGAATTTTGCCATGTACAAAAAGAATAAATGAGCCCTAAATACAGCCTATATTCCCTTTGATGCCCGTGTATCTCCCCTTGATGCTGACAACAATTACTTGTATACATGAAAACTATCTCCATAGCCAGAAATATTTTACCTAGCCTTTGTGAATAGGCATAAAGAATGCAAAAGAGAACTTGAAAATTGAATCAAAGAGCAGAATAACATGGAATTGGCAACAGCTTTATTTGTAAAATGGATTTCTTCTTCTATATTTGTCCCTTCCCTTCCCTTCCCTTCCCTTCCCTTCCCTTCCCTTC
>VZTR01025632.1:123628-135750 GCA_013400775.1 Chaetops frenatus
GGATGTCTATTGGAGGGTAAATAATTTGTATGATGTGCCTGCCATAAAAATTAAAAGCAGGTTTTAAGAGCAGACGATGAGGCAGAAGCAACAGCCATAAATGTTCTTTTAATGATAATACAGCAGTACTTCTCTACATTGCAGTACAGCACAAAATTTCTGAGTGACCACCTCTACCCACCTATGAGATAATCTGGCAAATTCATTCTGAAGAAAAGAGGGAATTGCACAGATCAGCAAGGTTAGATACAGCCTTACATACCAAAGCCTGAAACAACTCCATCAATGTCATTAACTTACAGTCAATTTCGTGGCTACTCTACATTGACAAAATGAGAGCTCTTTATGAAGTTAATTTCTACAAAAGACACAGTATTTTGTTTGTTTTTTCATTTGTTTTTTAAGTTTTGTAACACATCCATTCTACTAACTTATATTTTCTCTGTTAACCTGTACATTTCTGGACCATATTTTGTATAGCTGGCTTCTTTATCTGTGAACTATTGAAATTACTGGTCTTTTAAGATGCTGCAAGACATGGATGTTTTTCCAGGAATGTCTCAATACAGTCTTAATACATTTTTGCCTACATTCTTATTTACATTTTTACTTTAGCATTTCTGAATTTCTCAGGAGACTTTGAAACTTATGTTGCATAGCAATAATAAAAAAGAAAAAAAAGCATAATTTTTTTTATGTATATGTGTATATATATCTCCCAAGTTGTGTATATATATATATAAAATACCTTTCTGATTACTTATTATTATTTTAATGTATTTTTTTCAGCAATGTATTAATATTTAACAAATTATTTTCTTAAAGCTATTAGATGATCTTCAATCTACAGAAATACTTTTAAACATCCTTAGTGTTTCAGGTTGAAATATGCTAAAAGATAGCATTTTTATACCTACTATGTTCTTATTAACCTACAAGTTATGAAGCTTTATACAACACTAAGAAATTTAATATTTTATCCAAATTGTGAAGAAATGAAACATAATACAATGTTTATCAGGATTAAGCAGCTTTCAATCATTTTGTGACAGTCCAATACCCTGCTCTAATAGCCAGTTTGGCTATGAAATACCCTGATAATTTCAGTAATTCCCTTCATGGTGTGGCACCAGGAAGAGTTCTGTTAGTGGAACTAAAAAAGTGATGAGTTGTCGATGAAAAAGATGTCTATGGAAAAGATGGAATACAAGATTTTGAAAATGAAGATGGAGGGCAAGAATCAAGAGTCATCAATTAATTATTAACCAAAGATGTTTCCCCCTGTCTAGTACTGTATTTGTATACATGCTCCCAGGATTGAGGTAGCCAGCTCCCTCATCACCTTAGGATGAATCCCATCGGTCCCAAAGTCTTGAGAGCATCTAAGTGTCTCAGCAGGTCATTAACTACCTCCTCATCCATTACAGGGGTTTGTTCTGGCCCCCATTCCTCTCTACCACTGTCCTGAGGATAGCCTGTCTTACTGTTCAAGACTGAGACACAGAAGGTGTCAGGTACCTCACCCTTTTCCTCATCTTTGGTAACTATTTTCTCTGCCATGTCCAATAAAGAATGGAGGTTTTCCTTGGTGCTGTTTTGTTATTAATGTATTTATAAAAATTCTTTTTATTATACTTTACAGAAGTGGCCAGATTGTTTGCCTTTCTAATTCTCTTTCTACATGACCTAACAATATCCTTTAACATTTCCTGAATTGTGAGCCCACTTTTCCAAAGGAGATACACTTTTTTTTCTTAAGAACCTGATACATTCCGTTGTTTTATTATTTTTTTTTCTTTAAGAAACTAAAGCCTTTGCTACTGCATTTAAACCTGCAATTGTTGCTATATTTCTTCCTGGCAGGAAGGAAATGGTTGTCAGATCTGTGCTGCATTTTGATCTAAACAAACAGTAGGTAGGAGTTTACTCAAAGACTTTATCTTCTGTGTCAACACTTTGTGCATGGATAGCTCTCAATGTTTGCTACATACATTTTGTGTTGACATTTATGCTTCAAGCAAACTCCAGCAATAATACTTTGTCTTTTGATTATATCACAGGCTCTGTGAGTGTTGGATTATCTGAAGTAAAACTGTGGGTTTTGGTTTTGCTTGAATACTTAGGTAGTTGCTTCTGTTTTATGGCTACATAAATGACTTTTCATGGACCCAGATTTCTTGAATGTTGCAATGGCTTAAGATTCAGTTCTGTTAACATTTGCCTTTAAGAAAACATCATTTGCAGTCAACTCATTCTATGTAATATCCATAGGAATGCCATTTAAAAGGGTGCATAAACATAGCCAAGTATACTGCTAATTTTATTCCAGAAAATGTTTGCCTAACTTTTTGTGTGTGTGTTTTCAAAGGCTCATTTCTTTTCACAAAATCCATATCTATCTTTCCATAAAGGTACAAAAATATCAGTGATGGTCTATGACTGATGTACACTGATTTCTCCAACTCCACTTGCTCTCACCCATTCCACAACTTTCCAAAACCCCATTTTTACATAAAATTTAATTCTTTTTTTAAAATTTATTTCTCTTCTTCACTTTCATAGTCCACTGAAACTGTAGAGGAGTTAATACATTTTTAGATTCCCATGTAGTGAAATTTAGCCCTTAATGTTTTAAAGGATTTGATTTACCCAACAGGCACTAGACAAATCAATGGCACTATTTGAAATACATGGATTTACCAGGTAACTAAAAAGACTTTAATCTTCCTCTTACCACTGTTTTCCGTGTTTCACATTCAGTTTGTTCTTTTTGCCTTCACAGATGACATGGGAATGGGATAATTTATCTAGGATTTTGGGGTTCTGCCTGCCTCTGTAGGGACAGAACTCCAGCTGCCTGCCTGCAGCTCAGAAAGCCCAGCTGAACCAGCAGCAGACAAGCACAGCTCCTGTCCAGCGGCTCTGAGCTGTGCAGAAAACGCTGCACACACTGACCATCTGCTCTCGCTCTGGGAGCAGAGCTGCTGTGGCCATCAAGGGTAGGCAGCAGCTGTTACAGCTTTGTCCAGGATAAACACAAGAGCCACAGCACTGTGCAGAGTGAGCTCTTGCACTCACTGTGGGTGGGTCCACGTAAAGCAGCAGCCTCTTCAGTTACTTTTTGGCTGTCCAAGAAGCCAAGTGGCTCCTATTTGCCATACTTTGCTAATTTTGTCAAAGTGCCCGTCATACTTTCTCTCTTTAACCTGTTCATCTTCAGAGCATTGTAAAAAGCTATTAAACCACTGCCTTTACACAGGGAGAAAACAGAATTCTAAATAGAAAAAAAAAAAAAGAAAGAAAAGAGTGGGATTTAGACAAAGTTCAGGAAAAAGAAAAATTCTGCTCCTCCAAATATGACCAGCTGCTGTCTCTTCTGCAAAACTCCTGATTTAACTACATCTCTTAAAGTTGCTTACTCTCTGTCCCTAGGAACCTATAGACTTTGCAGGACTGAGAATTTATCAGATGGTCATAAACAGAAGTGGTACAGATAATAGTAATGTTTACACCTATATTTCCTCAGCTGGAATTTTCACAGATATCCATTGCATTTGTCACCAAAATGTGGATACACCTCCCAATTTTTTGTAAATAACAGAGAAATAGAGAGGAAAATAGTGAACATATTATCAAGATATATATATACACAATAGATTGGTAGTGTAATACAATGCAGAAGTAAGAACATTTGTCAAGTATTTGGCTGCAGTCTTACTTTTTGGTTAATGACATTTAAAATGATCCCTCTCCCTTCTCTGAAAGAACGCTTTCATTCCATTCCTCTATTCACGTAGACTTTACTGTATAGAGGGACATTGTCCCTCATGTTAAAGTCCATTTCTCTCGGCAAAAAAAATGAAGAAATAGCAAGTAAAGAAAGCAAGGAAACACAACAGCCTAATTCTTCTGGTGTTTATATTTTTAAGTATTGACATTTCAATTATTTGCACAAGTGTTTAAATATAGATAGGATATGTTGAAAATGTCAGACTCATCCAGTACAAAGATTGCTATGTCCTTAATTCTAGGATGGGGACTTTGTGTTGTTTTGTGTTGTGGTTTTTGTCATTTTTTTTTTTACTACTGAGAATAAGAAACAAATATGATTTCTGGGAGATGACTTCATATCTCAAGCTTATGTTTTAATTACTAGATGAAAAAAAACCTTTCCTCATCCTTCAGTGCCAAGAGAAGGAAAGTAGACAGACATCTAACTGCAGGAGACTGTTCTGGGCTAGGAGCTCTGAGAAGTCTTCCAACTAATCTTGAAACATATTTGAGTATTCTTAAACTGCAGTAGGCAAATGGTAGCTATATCTTTGTGCCATTTTTTCTAACATTTTTGTTTTATATGTGCATTTAAGACCAGTATGAGGGTCAATATCATCAAATTCTGGATTACCTGCATGATGGATGAAGGTAACTCCAACCAGCTTTTGTTGGAAGCCTGAAACAACTCCACTGTGAAATCTCCTGGTTTCCCAAATGTGTCATAAAACTGAAACAAAAGATACTTCTTGGCTATAAATGCTGTCATTTCAGTAGAAAAACAGTCTTTATAAGGAGAATATGGTCTTGGAAGCAAAGGAACACATATTGTGCATTTAAATATGCATCCATGTGTGTATATTTTAACTGTGCCAGAGAAACCAGTATACATCTCTACTCTCCCTGACACTTTTTAAAAAATGTATACCATTATACATTATATATGTGACGTTGTTTATAATGCATATCATATAATGTATACATAGGATATAATGTATTACCCAATTTTTCAATTTTTGTTTAAGAAAGATGACCTCCATATCTCAGAAAATTAGTTATAAATATTACTGTGTCCCTTAAAAAATATATTTTCATCCCAGTTTAATCTGCTACACTGAATTTCTGAGGAAGGACCTCTCCTTAGCTAATATAGTCATTGCATTGATGCAATGATAGAGTTTTGGGATGCTTCTCTGGAAAACTGTGATGCTGTATTTATTATATTCTGTAAGATCCAACACTTTTTAACGACCCTGCTACATTACTTGTAATATGGATCTAATTGCAAAGATAGCTGTTCCCTTGTTGCACCATTTATTTAAGTCTTAATAAAAACTACGTTGTGAACATTGAGATTTTGGAACTAATATCAAACTAAGGTAACTGCCTGAAGAATGGTATGAATTATATAATAATTAGCATAATTTAAGTGAAAAAAATACAGGAAAGAATGAACAGAATAATTTTAGTTGCAGCACTTCAGATCTCACTGGCTACATAATAGAAATGTAACTTGCCTTAATTGATCAGAATTCATTATAGCAGGTACATAGATAAGTCAGATTTTTTTTGACCTTTTCATTGTGTACCTCTCTATATAATATCAAAGAACCTTGTCAATTTAACCCAAAGGGAAACATATGTTACAGAATGCAAGTGCTAATAGATTTCCAAGAAGAACATAATGCTTTAGTTATCTGCCAAAACACTAAGGAGTTAGTGGTAAAATATTTTCTACAGATGCAAATAGAAAAGCTGAATAAACAACCCAGTTCAACAAAGGAAATACTAGACAAATTTAATTTTAGAAGCACAGGTAATTGCACTGTGACATCCAAAGTCTTGAGAAATTATAGATGGCTTCCCAATCCAAGAACAAAGCACAAAACTACTAATTACTTGAGTGCAGATTCACTATGAGGATAATTCAGGGAGTCTTTTATAAAAATAATTTTGAAATTGACTATCTCGTTTAAATAAAGAGATATACAATTTTAAATAATAGTTTTTTGAAAGTTTCACATATTTGGGCTTACACTGGTAGGATTATCATAACAAGCAAGAGAAAAATCCACAGAGTGTCTAAAAATACGCAGAAGTTCACTCATAAATGGAAAAAAATAATTTGAAACCTCCCTATATGTTTTTTCCATGCAAAAAACTTAAACAATAACAAATAGAGACACCTCAAACTGTGGGCTTTAGACTCACTGAGCCAACAACCAATAGTCCCTAAAGTAGCAACAAAAGTTATATTCAGAGAAAACAGAATTGGGGAGCCTTCTAGAAACTCTCATCCCCTTCCTCACTGTGGTGATTCTAGATGCCATAAAATAGCCAAAATTTTACTGTTTCACAACTGACTCATTAGCATAACATTCAGTCACCAAATCTCTACTGTCTCTCTTATTTTTGACCTTAAATGAATGACCTAAAGATGGATTGTTGACCCACAATTCCTATCAGACAATGGGCAGAAAGATGCATCACTCAGCTCACATCTGGTTGTCTATTCCTCAGATGCAAAAGAGAGTAAGTTAGCTGATTCTTATAGCCTGTTTCTAAGGCCACTAAAGTTTAGAAAAAATTTTAGTTTTGTAGCAAAATGTCTGAATCACACCAATGAAATTGAAAGCCTGAGAGGAAACCAATGTGAGTAGAATAAAAGAAGGATATCTTGACAGAGGGGTCAGATTGCACCTGTAAAACATGTTTTATAATCATATAAGCCTATTTTTAAAAAAATATTATTTGATAATTATAGAGAAGGGGGAAAATTGAACAAATAGATGTGAAAAACTGAATTAATCTTCACTATTAAACTGAATGATATAATAAAAAAAAAGAACAGCTACATTCCTGAGATGAAAACCAGTAATTATATAAAGTGATGTTCTGGATGTTAATTTAGGCAAAAGATGGGAGTAGATCAGTAAATTTGAAAGATATGAATGCAAAATGGAAAAAAAGAAGGTACTCTGCTTGACAGTATTGTAAAAGTGATTGAATAATAAAACAAACAGTAGACTCCACTCAAAAAAATATTATCACAAGTTTTCTAAATTGAATATTGATGATATCAGTATATAAGAAGATGCAATCTCATTTCATGGAAAAAGAATACTTTGGAAATAAACACATTCATGGTTGAGGTACTTTTTCCTCTAGTAAACTACACAGGAAGGAAATGTCATTTCAGTAACAGAAGCTGGTACTTGGTTAATTGTGCAAATTATTTTTAAAGAAATTAGTTTTCCTTTCAAAGTTTGTTATTTTTTCAGCAAAAATTGTCCTTATTAAGGATCTTGCTGCCACTGAAGCAGAAGTTGTAACTACTCCCCTTGCTGGCCTGACCACATTATAACATGAAGGACTAGAACTTGTCACCTTGATGCTGTTCTGAAATATTAGACATTATTTTTCCTTAAACTCATTGTCATGTTCCTATAAGAGGCATTAATGCCCCTAAGGTGGATGTAGGAGAGAGGAGAAAATAAACTGCCATGAAACTTTTAGATCTTTGGCTCAGTCTGTGTGGTGTGCATGGCAAAGGATCTGGGGGCTGTCTGGTTTGGGTTGTTTCAGAAGCTCTGGGATGAGAACAAGCAAGCAGATTTGGGGCATGAGGATGACAGGTTATGTGACACTTTCGAAAATCTGATAGATATGTGCACTGCAGATTAAATGTTTTGGAGTTAATGACACAAACATGTTGGATGAAGAAGAGATAAAATAAAAGAAAATTGCCAGTTCTCTTAGATCACATATGCATTTCAATACTGAGAGTTTACAAATACTGTAAACAATGACAAGTATGAGTGAGTAGACTTACTGTAATGGTGTGAAATCCAGCCAAGGAAAAGATGTTCTTTTCTTTCAAGGCTTAAATTTCAAGCAAATGTATAGCATAAAAGTTGCTATTGTGTCTACTGTACTTTTATGGTACCCACAGATGTTTTGGAGAATGTTAATTTATATGATTCATTAAATTAAGCATAATTGGTGCTTTATTTTTTGTTATTTCTTCATACAAAGAGACTTTAATTAGCACAAAATTGCAATTTACGTAACAAGTAATAATATATAAAAGTTTTCTTGTTTATTTTTCTCATATGAATGACAATGTTAGAAATAGCATTATTGCTGTATTTTGGAATTGTTTTTGCAATTTATGCAAAATCATTTACCTTCTGTCTATTACAAAGAAATATTATGTATTATGCTTACACTGACCTTTGTATATCAGTATATTTAAGAATAATTCATATCTCCAAACCCTTTCAGGTTTTAAGTAATTACATAATAATTTAAAGTGCTATTTATGCTTATGAACAAAGACTATTTTTTGTTTGAAAACTGAAATGAGAAGGTTTTGACTGTTTACAATCATGCATTGAGAACTTTATGTTCTAAAACAGCGATACAAACATGTACTCTATGACGAGTCTAACGGTACAAAGATTACCTTATTTAAACATTCACAAAGGAAGACCTGTGTAACAGCAAGACCTTGTGATTCTATTGCTTTTGAAAACATACATGTGAATGTTTTAAAATATAGTTTGAGGCTCTTGTGACAAAATTCATTGAGTCTGCATGGTTATATGGCTAATTAGCTAATGTAGCTAATGTACCATGTAGCTAATCACTAGAAGTTACATTCTATCAGCAATACCACCCTCCATAAGTGGAACACACACCTCTTATATTCTGGAAAACATTTGGAACATGAGAAAACCGAGCCTGAAGCAGAAAAACTCAAACCAAACAAACCTCTTACAAAACCCAAATGCATGATCTCCCCTTCTCCTCAAAGTCCATATAAAATCAAATGTTGCAGTTGCTGTGGGACTCAATTCTACATGTCTATTTCTTTGCCTATTCTCAAATTCCCCCCAGCCCTGCTCCCCTTAAGTCACTGAAAATGCATGAACAAAAGCTGCAGTAAGGCTTCTCTGAAACATTTCTATTTAATGCAATGAAGTCTGTTCAGAGTTTGAGTTCAGTGTACCTGTAGTTTTGTCTTTTTAACAATTTGAATTCTTTTCCTTCTGTAATAGTATCCTAAATTTTAAGAATAACAATAAAAAATATTTTAAATGTTATCAATGTATTGCAATTAAGCATTACTCTCTATCACTTTAATATTTGATTTTTTAAAAAATCTAAGGCAATTAAGAGTCATTTTTATCTTGATATCAAAAGACCAACAGCACCACCACCACTTGATCTTGAATTAAACCAAAGGAAGTAAAACCATCTACAACAGGAAAGTCCACAGTAGGAAACTTTCTTAAACCTTTGTTAAAACATATGTAATCAGTGATTAAATTCTCAGAAGATACAATTACATTTTAGATCTTTACCATGGTGACTATGAGCATTTCATAGTTCCTAAAACAAAACTCATTAAATAATATGAAAAATCATAAAATCTCTGAGAAATGTGTCTTTCATTAATATGATATAAGATATCACTACTTATATTTTTAACTGTTTATAAACTCATATATAATGTTGCTTTGATCAAATCTACAAGAAAAATTATAGTTATTTTATTTAATAGGTACTATGAATTTTCTTGGCCTATTCTGTACAAGCATTAATAAAAAAAAGAAATTCAGATTCTTATTAGTAACCATCTTTCTATTTTTAACATTTCATCCATCTTGTATTACTTAGCTATTTAAGCAGGACCTTTAAAAAACATTTTATTTTCTTTTTTATTCTTATTCATTGGTTACTTAACTTCTTTTCTTTTCTTTTCTTTTCTTTTCTTTTCTTTTCTTTTCTTTTCTTTTCTTTTCTTTTCTTTTCTTTTCTTTTCTTTTCTTTTCTTTTCTTTTCTTTTCTTTTCTTTTCTTTTCTTTTCTCTTCTCTTCTCTTCTCTTCTCTTCTCTTCTCTTCTCTTCTCTTCTCTTCTCTTCTCTTCTCTTTTCTTTCTTATGGATAAAATGCGGAATTATTGCACAAGACCTAGGTCACCCTACTTATGTGACATAACTTATATGTTTTATATATATGTTTATACCCAAAATAAGCTTGACAGAAATAATTGTCAAGCTTATTGATATTGTACCCTCAAGTTTTAAATGTGACATAATATTTCACTTGTAAACTAGACTTTCAGAATTACCTAGAAGAAATGCTGAAATTTTCCAGTAGAAGGCTGCTCTTGTCCTCAAGGAGGTGTTCCCTCTGGCAGGCAGATGTGTAAATCTGAATTTGGTCTTGCATTGTGGGCATTCAACAGGACTTACAGAGACAAAACATGTGACAGGTGCTCTTGACAGAATGTTAGGTACACGGCTTGGCTTTTTAAAGTTTTAAAGTTTAATATTTAATTCATATAGTCACAAAATATTTGTACCCAGTCTTAATCACTTCCCGCAAAATCAATATTTTCTCTGTGAATTTAATAATAGACACTTGAAATAAATAGGAAATCTGTGATAAAAAGCAGTGACATTTTGTTTACAGCTTTATTCATAGGACCTTCAAGCTCACTGCACCATTCATGACCTCATGGGCTTGAATACACTCACTGAAATAAAAATTCCTATTTCTCAGCATTAATCTGAACCCACAGTGTTTGTTAGCATCTCCCCACGTCATCCACCTCCACCATAAAAAATGTTCTTTTATCAACAGGAAACTCTTACTTCTGAGAGTAATGTATTTTTATACTTTATATATCATAATAAGCAAGACAGGTCACTAGGACAGACTTTCAGAGATCTTCGAGATTAGCTAGGAAAAACTCTTTTAACAGTAACATTCCAAGATGTGCAAATATCTCTATAGCGCTCTGTAACACTGATTTCAGATATAAGAACATATTTTGCATCCCCCTGGCTTTCTAAAAGTGCATAGTATTTGTGTGTAGACATAGATCTGTCTAATTAATAAAGTTTTTTATGTTTGCCATGCATGATTGCTAGATAGTTTGTACAATGATTATTTTAAATTCCTGCCTATTTCTACCCACCCATGTGTCTAGTTATCTCCCTAGTTATGTATATATTGCTTTGTATGTATGAGGAGGATTACCCCACAAACTCCAAAGAATCAATAAATATTTTTGTACAATGCATATTTATAAAAACCTCTGTCTTACTTGCTGGAAATGAAAACAGGTGTTGGGGTAGGCACACAGAGTACCATATCCTTTAATCCTAAAATCCAGAATGCTTTTGCCATTTTTTTTTTTCTGACAGGAAAGAAAATACTGTGATAATCCCAAAAGCTGTGGGTGTTTTTCATGTAAAGATTTTCTTTTAATTCCTCCTTCAAACCCCAGCATGCTTTATGACTATCCCACAGATGTTATTGTGTCTAAAGCTGTCCTTTTCCATTGCTATTTATTTATTCCATAATAGATTTTGTCTTATAATAGTTATTCTCCCTCTCACCTCCTCTCTCCATATCTGTCTTTCAGTGGTGTGTTGGTAGCCTAAGAATGGTAATTTGTCAGATTAATAATTAATTTAAGATTACAGGCTCTTCATGCTCAGTCATGTCATAGAGACAAACTGTGGCTATATTAAGTATTTGGTGGTAGGTTTACAACAACACAGTCTGAGCTGACTATAGATTATATCTTTCAAGTTCTTGAATGTTCTTCTTCTGTAAGTATTACAGTTGCCTCTCTTGTATGTTGTTCTGCAGACAGCCATCAACATATTCTAGAGGTTGCACATATGATTCATAGCCACCTCAAGGGACAAAACAGTTATACCATCCCACTACAGTCTGTTCAAAAAAAAAAGCTCTTCTCTTGTTCCAGTCATCAATGATATCTCATGAATAACTGCACAATTTGTCAAATTTAATACATAATTTGAAAGAATTTCTTCTTTAGCTCTAGAAATTAAAAAAAAAATATTTACAGACAAGTATTTTGTGCTGTTTTATTAGGCTTATTTACATTTTAATTACTATATCTTCATATCATTACTAATATTTAAGCTTCAAGGACTTGACTTCCTTTGGAATATGTTACAAATCATAAATTAGTATCTTACTGGATAAACATGATTTCAACATCAAGTGTTTTCCTTTTACGTACATCCATGTAAACACAAGATATCCACATTGAACAAACACCGCTATTTTCCATTACAGAATTGTTTAGTGTCTCAACAGATACAAACGCAGGATGTGTTGGCATTACTGTCAGTGGATCTTTGCATGTGTAAAATGAGTCTGAGGCAATATTAGTCTAAGACCTGACACTTTCAAATGTTATGTTTAAACTCCTTAGCTCTTGGCAAGATCTTCATATGAGCCAAGATACCTCTCTTCTCCCTCTCTCTGTGAAATAATCCATGTGAATTCACACTGAGTGATTT
>VZTR01025632.1:140953-171623 GCA_013400775.1 Chaetops frenatus
CTTGTATAATACTTCATTCTTTGAACAAACCCATTGGATTCACTTTAAAGGCTCTCAAAGACTTCAATGAGCTGTGAAATTAAGCTCTACCCTTGTACTCTTTTCAATCTGAATTTCATTATGGACATTTGTACAGCTGTTTTGTTGTATGAATGTTTGTGGAAGAGCTTTTAATTCACCTGAATCCCTGATATTCACAGATGAATGACCATATTCATAATCCCACCATATAAGCATGAAATTACTAGCAGATTTTGGCAAGGCAAAGTTGAATGAAGGTTGTGCAGGATAGAGAGTCCTTAGATTCAATTCAGCCTCGAGTCTCCCTATCATCCAATTTTTCTACTTTTTTTTATGTTTGTTTATTTTAGTTTGTTTTGCTTTTATCTAGGTGAGAATCTGTATGTACTATATATAGCAGAATGTCATGGTTTTGTACTTACAAATACCCACTACTAATTGTGAGATGTTCCTGAAATACATACAATTCTGTTAGTTTGCAGTAATTTACAATTTTCCCCTTTGGATTAGAAAAAAAAAAGACCAATATTTGAACAGATTTAATCTAAACACTAGAAAATCAAGAAAGAAGTGAGGAACAGATTTGGCTGTTGAAGAAATGCCTTACTTTAGGACAGTATCATGATTTTTAGGAAACACAGTTGTGATTTATATTGTCATATCCATAACAATGATGTGTTTGAAGGCAACAGTCTGGCACTGNCATATCCATAACAATGATGTGTTTGAAGGCCACAGTCTGGCACTGCAGCACAGTGATGTTTACCACACCAGCTAAGTGTCCTGCTGGGTCCTAGTTGGAAGCTACAAAGAGAAGACCAGGGACACCTGCTTTCAAGAAATACTGGAGTCAAACCTAGTAACTCTAGCAATAGAAACATTCATGAGAGGGAAGACAAAAGATGAGTATGCTAACGACACATGAAAAGAAAGGGAATAAATAAGCTTGTGCAATAGCACAGACACTCCTTCCTGCAGCACCCATTATTTACAACTATTCTTTTCAAAGCCTGCTTATATTTTGTCATCTGGAAGGATGGTGAGGTACTGGATTACAGAAAGAAAATCATACTATGTGAATAAATGGCAGCACATACGAGGTCACCTGGCATGATAAGATAATAAATCCTCTCAGTCTGTCTTAATACATATTAGAAATCCTTCAAGTGATTACAGCTAATGAGAAAATAATTTCAGCTCACAACTGGTCCATAAGGAAAATGAACAAGGAGACAAAAAAAAAAGGGAGCTCCTATAATAAATACATACTTTGATCAGCTCAGAAATGCAGTGCCAGTTGAA
The DNA here is from genome assembly GCA_013400775.1 of Chaetops frenatus. Taxonomy (NCBI): domain Eukaryota; kingdom Metazoa; phylum Chordata; class Aves; order Passeriformes; family Picathartidae; genus Chaetops; species Chaetops frenatus. The sequence continues at coordinate 142,277 of VZTR01025632.1, forward strand.
TGACTTCTCTGTACTGGAGCTGAGGTAGAGTTATTTTTCTTTGCAGTGGCTGGTATTTGGCTATGTTTTGAATTTGTGTTGAATATAAAGAGATTATAATATAGAGATGTTTTTGTTGTTGAGAAGAGCCTATGCACAGCCTTTTCTAGTTTTTTTTATTGCCATACTGGCAAGGAGGCTGGAGTTGCATGGGCAGTTGGGAGGACACACAGCCAAGACAGGTGATCCCAACTGACCGAAGGGATATTTCAGACCCCAACTCAGCAAACGGAGATTCAAGATCATATGGCATCATGATCAGTGTATGAACTGGGGAGAAGAAGGAGGAAGTGGGGGATCTTTGGAGCATTTTTCTTCCCAAGTCACTAGTACATGTGATTGGTCCCTGATCTCCTAGACATGGTTGAACACCTGCCTGCCCATGGGAAGCAGTGAACTAATTCCTTGCTTTGCTTGTGTGCACAGCTTTAGCTTTCCCTGTTAAACTGTCTTTAACTCAATCCACAAGTTTACTAGTGTTTGCCCTTCCCATTCTCTTCCCAATCCCACTGGTGGGGGATGCAGTGGAGTGGTCCTTGGTCACTGGCTAGAGTTAAACCATGACACTATCCCAGTTAAATTCAGTTCTTCCTGATGATGAACAAAAGAAAATCTAAGATAAAAGCACTTTCACTTGAAAGTCATCTTAAGGGTGGTTTTAGTAAGCAGAAATAGCAAATTTTGACTCTTTCAGATGTATCTTACTCATTATAATTTTTGCCATTATTTGCCTGAACAGAGAATAGGCTAAAGTATAAAGATTGATGAAAAATGTACATAGGTTTGTTTCAGAGAATTTTTGCCTCATTAGAGCCAAAGTCCCCCAGCCACACACTGTAAAGCATTTCAGAACATGGTCAGAAGGGATGATATTAATCCTGACAGAAGTGGATGATTCTTAGAGCAGTGTTTAGAAGAGCATTTTCTTATGGGAAATTGATCATCTTCTAGCATCTTCACAGTCTATAAAAAAGTTAGAATATATTTTCTAGCACCATTTGTGGATTATGGTATCTTTTATTTGAGATAGTTTCAGATTCAGTGCTCTGTACAGCAATCTTTCTATCATCTGATATGCCACAGGTATTTGTAAACTCATTATAATGGTACTAAAACACTAGGTAACCAGTGCCCCTTTTTTAAAAAAAAGTCAGCATATTTGAAAAACATCAGAAACAACAAAGTTTATTTGGATATTAAGCTTTTTCATATAGTTTATTGACAAACTATAAATGAGAATATTTAGTCCCATATGAAATAGAGTATTGGAGATCTTTGTCCTGGAAATTCAGTTTAGTAATATCATAATGCTGTTGGTGATTAATACTTTTTCTCCTTACAGTATTAAAACATATTTATTTAATGCTTGAAAAAACAATTTATTATAAACTGAATTGTATGGTCTGAAATTATGTTTGTTCCACACATACCAGTCCTTGCAGTCTGAGGACCCTCATTGTCATCACATTAGATTGTATTTAATTATTTGTGGCCTTTCATCCCTAAATACAGATTTGAAGGGGTGATCTTTGAATATCTGTATCAATATGTATAACAAATATACATGAATATTATAAAATATTAGAAGGCATTTTTTTACAAACATTAAATTTAATTAGATGCTCTCAGAATACTGAGAGATAATACATTCATGCCATTTGTATGGAAATATTGGCTAGCTTTTCATAACAGCATGTGTGGCTACAGCAGGTATTAGCAACACTACCAGCCTGACACCTGCACTAAGCAACACTCACCCTAATATAATTTAATAAGATGTCTTTTGTTATTAAACCAAGAACTGTATGTTGCCAGCTGAGGTGGAAAATAGGTCCCAGAGGTTTTTCTTCTTTATTCCATCTGCGGTTATTTTTAGGGGGCTTTAATATTTAAAAGTCTATTACTAATTTCAGCATTGCCCTTAGAAACCTGCTTTGTAGTTCCATTGCCAAATTATCCCTTGAAGGCAAGTGCTGTAAATAATTTCTCAGTTCTGTTCCTAGACACTTGCCAAGGTCATTATCCGGCTTTCCCACAGTCCCTGCATTCTGAATTTGATTGTGAGTGGTAACTAAGAAACAGTTATGAGATGAAATCACAAGCTGTGGCAGTCTTATCAAAAGCTGAAGATGGTCCCCGAGCACTCTGATGAAGCCAGTGGCTCAGCTGCTCTTGCTTCTTTAATATTTCATTTATCTTTCAAATTGGTCAACCAACAGAGAACAGAGAGCAAATATAAAACAGGCACAATGAAGCAGGCATGACAGCCAGAGAAAAAGGAGGCTCCAGGAAATGAGTTGGATGGAGCTGATTATAGAATTCCAACATTTAGTTTCTAACCAGCAATAATTTGTTCTCATGTTTTTATACTTTGTTTCATCTCTCACAATGTCAAAAATATGTCATTTCTTTTAAAAACTTAGACAATTATTCCCTGACAAGTTTCTCTTGAATTGAGCTGATGAGGCCCTCCATGGACAGATTGGAACAGCCTCACATTCACAAGGCCTAATCCACATGGAGGATTTCAACTACCCTGAAATCTGTTGGAGGGACAACATAACAGGCATAAAAAGTCCATGAGATTCCTGGAATTCGTTGATGATAACTTCCTCCTCCAAGAGATACAGAAGCCAACAAGGAGGGGTGTTATACTGGGCCTTGTTTACACCAAAAAGGAGGCCTGGTGGGGAATGGGAAGCTCAAGGGCAGCCTTGGCAGCATTGACCATGAAATGGTGGAAGTCAAGATCCTTAGATTGGTAGAAGAGCACATTGCAAGCTTCTTACACTGGATTTCAGGAGAGCAGATGTTGGCCTCTTCAAACATTTGCTTGGTAGAGTATCATGGGACCAAAGAAAGCTGCCTAATATTCAAGCATTATTTCCTTTAAGCTCCACATCAGTACATCCTAATGATACAAGCAAAGGGGGTAAGAGACTTGTATGAACGAGCAAGGAGTTTCTGGCTAAATTGAAATAGAAGATTTTAGAAAAAGGGAGAGGTAAGTTGGGGGGAATATAGGAACATTGTCAGAGTATGCAGGGATGCAGCTAGGAAGGTTAAGGTCAGTTTGGAATCAAATGTGGTAGGGGATGCCAGGAACAAGAAGGGATTCTTCCAGTACATCAGTAGCAAGGGAAAGACTAGGGAAGATGTGGTCCCACTGCTGGATGAGGCAGGTACCCACTTGATGAATACAGCAAAAGCAAAGTTACTGAACGCCTTCTTTGATTCATTCTTTCATTTCTAAGCCCAGCCCTTAGGAATCTCAGCCCCTAGAGGCAAGAGAGAAAGTCTGGAGAAAGGAAGAATTTCCCTTGGTCAAAGCGGATCAGATTAGAGTTCATTTACACAGATCCAGGGGCTTCAATGGGATACACTTATGATTCCTGAGGGGGACAGCAGATGTTATTGCTAATTCTCTCTCTGTCGTCTTTGAAAGGTTGTTGAGAATGGGACAGGTGCCTGAGGACTGGAAGAAAGCTTATGTTACCACATTCTCAAAGGAGGTCAAGAAGTATAACCCGGAAATAGCAGGCCAGTCAGCTTCATCTCCATCCCTGGAAAGGTGATGGAACAACTCATCCTGGATGAGTTCTCTAAGCCTGTAGAGGAAAAGAAGGTTATCAGGTCGTTCACATGAGTTCACTAAGGAGAAGTCATGCTTAACTTCGTGATAGACTTCAATGATGGAATGGCTGGCACTGTAGATGACTGGAGAGCAGTGGATGTTGTCTACCTTGACTTCAGCAAGGCTTTTGACACTGTTTCCCATAACATCCTCATAGGTAAGCTCAGGGATTGTGTGAGATGAATGAGCAGTGATGTAGGTAGAGAACTGTAGGAATGGCAGAGCTCAGAAGAATGTGATCAGTGGCACAAGATCTAGTTTGATATCTGTAGGTAATGATGTTTTACAGGGATCAGTACTGGGTTTGGTCACGTTCAATTAATCAGTGGCCAGGATGAAGGGGCAGAGTGTACTTTCAGCAATGATGATACAAACTAGAAGGAGTATCTTATACACCAGGAGGCTGTGCAGCATCATCTGGACAAGCTGAAGACTAGGGCAGAGAGGAGGAACATAATGAAGACAAATATAAAGATCTAGGAAGTAATAACCCCATGCACCAGTACAGGCTTTAGGGGACCTGCTGTGAAATTGCTGGGGGAGAAGCATGTGGGAATCCTGGTGGACAGCAAGTTAACCATGAGCCACCAATATGACCTTGTTGCAGAAAAAGGCCAGAGGTATCTTGGGCTGCCTTAGGAAGAGTGTAGCCCACAGGTCCAAGGGATGTTGTTAGGCCTCTTCTGGAATCCTATGTCCATTTCTGGGCTCCCCAATTTATAAAAGACAAGGTGGGTCCAGTAGAGGGCTACAAAGATTATTAGGAGGCTAGAGCACCTCACTTATGAGGGAAGCAAGGCTTGTTTGCCCAGAGAAGAGATGACTGAGAGGGAATCTTATCAGTGCATACACACATTTTAAAAGCAGGTGTCAATGGGGATGTTTACAGCGGTTCCCAGAGACAGAGCAAGGGGCAACCAGCACAGACTGAAACACTGAAAGTTCCATCTGAATATGAGGAAAAAATTTTAAGGGTGACTGAGTACTAGAAGAGGGTCCCCAGAGATAGTGTGGAGTCTCCTTCCCTGGAGATGTTCCAAACCCACGTGGATGTGATCCTGTGCAACCTACTCCAGGTGAACTTGCTCTGGCAGTGGGATTGAACTAGCAACTCCAGGAATTCTTTCCAACGCCAACCATTCTGTGAAACTGTGAGGCATGAGTTTCAGGATCAAAAGGATTGAGGTGTAAATCTTTCCTTGTTTTATATACCCTAATGGTGAAAAAGCACACCAAAACCGTAGTATCAAAGGCAGCTCCTCTGTGAAAGTCACAGGTTTACCTGCAGCAAATGTAGGACAAAAACATGTAATGTGGTTTGGTCAGACACCTAGTTATACTCTGAAAAGTACCATAAGTGTCAATGTGAAGTTCAGATCCTTAAATTTAGGAACCAAGCAAAGAGATACAACTGCAGTTATGCAAGTTCATGTATTAAGTATATTGCAGAATCTTTAGCAGATCCTAACTTTCAGCACCACATCCTGACATCCTTCAACCCCTTGACTTTCAGTAATACTGTTTTTTTAACTGAATATTTAGCCTCTAAAAAATGACAAGGAGAAAATTAAAATGCTTTGCAAGTTCCTGACATTTCAGAGTGGAATCTGGTCCCAGTAGAAAAACAAGGTTTACCCTATTTCAAAAGTTCACTTCAAGAAAAGATGCAAGGGAAAAAAATAAAAGGAGAAAAAAGTCAAGAAGAAAAAAAGGAAAAAAGAGAGAAAGAGAGAGAAAGAAAGAGAGAAAGAGAGAGAGTAAGAGAGGAAGGAAGGGAGGAAGGAACAAAGGAAGGAAGGAAGGAATGAAGGAACAAAGGAACTAAGGAAGGAAATGGAAAAAACAATAAATGTCAGGCTTCTGACTTAACACTTCAAAGCTGAAAAGAATTGCATGACATTCTTTTATTTTTTTTATTGAATAAATTATGTATGTAGTATTTTAGTCATAGGCTACTTTAGATTCAAAAGCTACATCTCTAAAATTAAATTAGAGTCCAACTGTATTCCTAGGAGATGGAACTTGGTTGTGCATATTGTTAAATTTTTAAGGTAGGATCTCACATAGTTCTTTGTCTCAACGAGTCGGTAGGCTTCTAAACAACTTTTGGTCACAACTATAGGTGTAGAAAAGTAGAGGAAGCTTGCTGTTTCTGAATAAGCAATTTGCATACAATCATCTTTTAGAAGATGAGGGAGTGTAATTGCATTCCTAGAAAATAATCCTAGTATATTTTTAATTTGTTTTGATAGATAAAACATTGTATTATTTGAAAAACAAATGCAATTCCATTATATAAAATAAATAAATATTCTATAGAATAAGATTATATTCAACCCCAATAAATGGTGGTTTTTTGAGAATTTCATTTAAAAAAAAATTATTTAAACCATGCAAACCAGTACCAGAATTACACCAGCATAAGTTTTCATTTGTATTCACCCATGACTCAGAATGGAGCTGCACAGTAATTTTTTTCTGTTTCAAGAACCATTTTCGTTTAACAGGTGTGGATTTTTCATTTCATAATTTTAACTATTTGTTTAACCAGAAAAAAATTTATACAAGGAAAGAAAAATGTTTTGTACTTCTGTGCTTCTTGCTGCATTACTTTGACCCTAATTAGAATTATTTTGGTAAAAGTATATCCAAGAATTTTCCTCATACAGTTGGATAATTAGTTCTTTGTGAATTTAAAGTATCAAATTTTCCATATGAAATTCTTACACATTATAAAGATATAAATTATAAATACATATAGTATATTTATAATTTGAATATCAATATAGAAACATACACTCAACACAGTTCAGAGTTTGGGTTAATTTGTTCCTTTCTCTTTCTATTAATTTCTTTATTCTCTTTTTTTAATTGAAAATACTTTTATTAACTGAAAAATACAATTTTAAACCACTTAATAAATTCACAAAATATTTCTCTCTATAAACAAGCAACGAATTTAAAAAAAAAGAGCAAAAAAAAAGTAAATTTTTTCAATTGAGTCATACTGAATTTAAAAAGGAGAGTCATAAATGGTCCACAAATACACAAGGGAATCTTTCCTGTTTCAGTACCTTGAACTCTATCTTAACTAACATTCTCCTGTGAATTCTTGTTCCTTCTTTACCAATTCAGATGTTCCCCCATCACACACACACACACGTACACACAAAAAGCCACAGGTTAAAAAATGGAAAGCAAACAATTAACAAACAAATCACACACACCTTTGGTAATTAATTCTACAGCTGCAAATAAAAAAAGCTGTGTGGTTGATTTCATGTTGTATACTGCATATGCTGTATTTCAATTTGATTTGTCACTCAGGGTTTCATTGCCTTTGTACCTCTTCTAGTTAGTAAGCACTGATGAAATTATATTACAAAAGGTGGAAAACAGTAATGGGGATTTTTTTATTATCAGTTAGAAATCTCATGATTCAGACTAGGTCTAGCCTTTAAAGATTTTCCAGAGTGGTTGTGGCAGCTAGAACTTTTAATAAAAAACAATTGTACTACTAATTTAAAGCAGCTACTGCCTACAATTAATACCAGCTCTAAGTCCACAACTTTGATGTAAGTTATACTGACATGAACTCTTCTGCAGTCACATACTCAATTATCTTGCCTTCAGTGAACAAAAAACCCCCACCTCTCTTGGGTGACAGACAGGAACAGTCTTTCTCCAAACAGGCTTAGCTGGCATAAACTAAACAGTGTGAAACACCTAACTTTTCAGAGAAGCATAGAATCAGAAAGCTTTGAAAAGACCTCAAAGATCATTGAGTCCAACTACTAACCCAGCATCCCCATGTTAACCTCTAAACCGTGTTCCCAAGTTCCACATTAATATGCCTTTTAAACACTTACAGGGCTGATGATTCCACCATTTCCCTCGGCAGTCCTAAACCTCCCCCAGTGCAACTTAACACAATTTTCTCTTGTTGTGTCACTTGTTACTTGGGTAAAAAGACTCACCCCCTCTTATTACAACCTCCTTTCAGGCGGTTGTAGAGAGTGATAAGGTCCCCCCTGAACCTCCTTTTCTCTGGGCTAAACAACCTCAGCCCCCTCAGTCACTCCTTATAGGACTTGTGCTCCAGACCCTTCATCAGCCCTGTTGCCTTTCTCTGGATGTGCTCCAGTACCCCAGTGTCTTTTTCGGAATGAGGGACCCAAAACTGAACATAGTTTTCAAGGTGTGACCTCAACAGTGCTGGCTACAGGGGGAAAATCACTGCCCTCACCCTCCTGGCCACACTATTTCTGACAGAAGCCAGAATACCACTGGCCTTCTCGGCTGCCTGGGCACACAGCTGGCTCATGTTCATGTTCAGACAGTGACTGACCAACACTTCCAGATATTTTTCTCCTGGGAAGATTTCCAGCCACAGGTAAAAACAAAAATTGAGTCTGACACATTCCATCTTTTACTTTTCAGTTAGAAAAATCAGAGAACAATGGTCGTAAAGAACTGTCTGTGACCCAGCACTTCTTCAAAACTTTAGGATTCAAACTTACTTATGTACATTGCATTAGTTTTATAGAAACTCAATGTCTTTCACCTTTGTGTTATTCAGGAAATTTGAAAGAGACCCTTTATATAGCAATTTTCAGGCATTAATTGACATTAGACTGTTCTCTCAGTGAGCTCAAAACAATGTCTCTACCTAAGGAGAAGATCAAATAATTTTTGACTCAAGTAATTATAGGACTGTTTCCCATGCTTGTTCAATTTCCCACGGGGTATCTGGCAATAGGTTGAATATGGTGCAACGAAGGCTTGCCTATAGACTGGAGAAAACATCTATCATTCATTTCATATTCACTCACTAAAGCCTAACATATGCCAAAGTAGATTTTTAGAAAACTACAGAAACAACCCTGCATGTGTGAGAGGACCTTGTCACATTTCAACTGAATCATTCGACCTATTTCACAGAAAAATTTCACCTATTTATATTTTTCTCAACAGTGACAAGCAACATAATATTACATTCCATTCCTCACAGGAATTATTGAAATGGTAAACTCTCAACAAATGACTTTTCATCTACTCCTTCCTTGTATGGAAAAGAGGGGAAGGTTAATTTCTCTTCAGTTTTAATTTGGGAAGGGAAGGGGGTTGTGTATGTGCTTGTGAATAATTATCCTTATTACCTCCCTGAATTCTGTTAACATATTTGGTCATATTAATTTTTCCCTAAAAATTGTTATGTTTCTTTCAATGACTGTTTTTGTTTGTTGCAATTTAAAAAAATAAAAAATAAAAAGACAGATTGTGTCTGCTTCTTCATGACCTAGGCTCTCACCATTCTATTAGAATGCAGTTTGAGTCTTCGTTCAGCATTGCTCAGTAAACTTTCAGACATCTCAGTGGTTGTATCATGATGAAAAAATTAGTGCCTCTTCAGCTTTATTAACTGCAATATATCACTGAAATACCTCTTTCCTAAGCTGTGCTAGTGCTTGTGCTGTCCCACAGTAGTTAGCCAATAATGCCTCAAACTCATTAATATTGAACAAGATTAATGGTCTGTTTTCACTGAGGATTTACTTCATGAGGATTTCTTTCTGACGTGCTGCACATTTAAATAATAATTCCTACTTGCTCCCAGATCTGTGCTAGGGGATCCCATGTCCCGTTTTAATATCTGTATCCAAACCCTGACTGAATGGTAACTTTGCTCGATGCTCTGAATTCAAAGTTGCTGAAAGAATTGTCTGTTTCTGCTACTCTTTAACAGCATAAAATGAATGCCTGCAAAAACCTCTCACCTAGCATCAGTATAACCAGAAAACTGCTTCAATGCATGGATTTTGCCCTGAAGCAAGAAATAACTACAATTTGGGAATTTTCAAAAGCACTACAGAAGAATGTGACACATAATATCCTATGCCAGAGAAATTTATGGCTAATTTCAAGATCAACATGACTGGATATCACTCTAGGAACAAGAAAAAAACTCAGTGGATATATGAAAATGGGTAAAATTAGGAATACATACGTTTCTGTTTTATGAGGAGCAGCCTAGCTTGCCCTGAACAGCTCAATTGGTTCAAATACCTCCAAGAAGTGTGTTATTACCCTGATGCCAAAAACAGTCATTTCAATACAAAACTTACCTATCATTCAGCCACAAAAATTATTATAGAAAGCATGACCCACATCATGGGTCATTTTCTGCACACTGAATAGGCACAAAGAATAGATAAGATGACACTAGACATTTACATAGAAAATAAATATTCTATCATGCTAAAGATTTATGAGGACTTCAGCACTAACCCTGAGCAGTTTTACCAGAAAAATGCCTGATATGTATTGAATGAAACTAACAAGCTCTCTCTCCACAGAATAATGGCTATACAGTCAGAGATCTTTTTCTTCTTACATTTTTCACAAGTAATAGGACTGAGTTTTCATTTCTTAGAAATGCAAATAGTCTATGAAATTTCTGACCAAGGGAAGTCCACCTGCATTCATTCTTAGGCACTCTATACCCATCTATTATGCATTTTCTGATACATGATACAGAAAGAGTTCTCTTTTATAGCAAGACATTTTTCACAGTAAGGTCTGAGTAAACAACTCCCTCTGCTAGTCTGGGATAATGTCATTACCTAAAAACAGTACAGTCCACCACCATCCTGCTTCTTCAACAGAAGAATAAAATATGAAAATATAGTGACAATTTAAGCAAGCATGGATAATCAAGTAAGTCACCATGCTTTCCCTAGGAATATTAGTGAACTAAGGTCATAATCTAACAGAGGTAAAATTAGCTTTCTAAAGGGAAGAAATGAGNTCCTTCCTTGTATGGAAAAGAGGGGAAGGTTAATTTCTCTTCAGTTTTAATTTGGGAAGGGAAGGGGGTTGTGTATGTGCTTGTGAATAATTATCCTTATTACCTCCCTGAATTCTGTTAACATATTTGGTCATATTAATTTTTCCCTAAAAATTGTTATGTTTCTTTCAATGACTGTTTTTGTTTGTTGCAATTTAAAAAAATAAAAAATAAAAAGACAGATTGTGTCTGCTTCTTCATGACCTAGGCTCTCACCATTCTATTAGAATGCAGTTTGAGTCTTCGTTCAGCATTGCTCAGTAAACTTTCAGACATCTCAGTGGTTGTATCATGATGAAAAAATTAGTGCCTCTTCAGCTTTATTAACTGCAATATATCACTGAAATACCTCTTTCCTAAGCTGTGCTAGTGCTTGTGCTGTCCCACAGTAGTTAGCCAATAATGCCTCAAACTCATTAATATTGAACAAGATTAATGGTCTGTTTTCACTGAGGATTTACTTCATGAGGATTTCTTTCTGACGTGCTGCACATTTAAATAATAATTCCTACTTGCTCCCAGATCTGTGCTAGGGGATCCCATGTCCCGTTTTAATATCTGTATCCAAACCCTGACTGAATGGTAACTTTGCTCGATGCTCTGAATTCAAAGTTGCTGAAAGAATTGTCTGTTTCTGCTACTCTTTAACAGCATAAAATGAATGCCTGCAAAAACCTCTCACCTAGCATCAGTATAACCAGAAAACTGCTTCAATGCATGGATTTTGCCCTGAAGCAAGAAATAACTACAATTTGGGAATTTTCAAAAGCACTACAGAAGAATGTGACACATAATATCCTATGCCAGAGAAATTTATGGCTAATTTCAAGATCAACATGACTGGATATCACTCTAGGAACAAGAAAAAAACTCAGTGGATATATGAAAATGGGTAAAATTAGGAATACATACGTTTCTGTTTTATGAGGAGCAGCCTAGCTTGCCCTGAACAGCTCAATTGGTTCAAATACCTCCAAGAAGTGTGTTATTACCCTGATGCCAAAAACAGTCATTTCAATACAAAACTTACCTATCATTCAGCCACAAAAATTATTATAGAAAGCATGACCCACATCATGGGTCATTTTCTGCACACTGAATAGGCACAAAGAATAGATAAGATGACACTAGACATTTACATAGAAAATAAATATTCTATCATGCTAAAGATTTATGAGGACTTCAGCACTAACCCTGAGCAGTTTTACCAGAAAAATGCCTGATATGTATTGAATGAAACTAACAAGCTCTCTCTCCACAGAATAATGGCTATACAGTCAGAGATCTTTTTCTTCTTACATTTTTCACAAGTAATAGGACTGAGTTTTCATTTCTTAGAAATGCAAATAGTCTATGAAATTTCTGACCAAGGGAAGTCCACCTGCATTCATTCTTAGGCACTCTATACCCATCTATTATGCATTTTCTGATACATGATACAGAAAGAGTTCTCTTTTATAGCAAGACATTTTTCACAGTAAGGTCTGAGTAAACAACTCCCTCTGCTAGTCTGGGATAATGTCATTACCTAAAAACAGTACAGTCCACCACCATCCTGCTTCTTCAACAGAAGAATAAAATATGAAAATATAGTGACAATTTAAGCAAGCATGGATAATCAAGTAAGTCACCATGCTTTCCCTAGGAATATTAGTGAACTAAGGTCATAATCTAACAGAGGTAAAATTAGCTTTCTAAAGGGAAGAAATGAGAGTTTTTATGTGCAATTTTATCTAACTTCTGGACAAAATAATTGACTTTATTACTAATCAAATCACAGTAGAATAAGATATCAAATAAATCTTAGAACGCCTCCCCCTCCACCTCCCCTCTTCCTAGAGTCCTCTTTACTCACAAATTCTCTACCTTCCCCCTCTCCACCCCAGCAGCGCAGGGAGATGGGAAATGGGGCCAGCAGTCAGCTCCTTCCCCCTCATGGGGAGGACTCCTCACAGTCTTCCTCCAGTGCAGGCTTCCCAAGAGTTCACAGCCTCCCTCCCATGGACACGTGCTCTGGTGTGAGGCCCTCCATGAGCTGCAGGAGGATCTCTGCTCTCCCACTTGGAGCACCTGCCCCTCCTTCTTCACTGCCCTCACTCTTTGCAGGACTGTCTCTTTCACACGTTCTCTGTTCAGCTGCAGTTGCCCAGGTTTTTTGCCTCTCCCAAATCTGTTGTCCCAGAGGCTCTACCACCATCACTTATAGGCTGGGCATTGGTCAGTGGTGGGTCCATTCTGGGGCCAGCTGCCTTTGAATTTGTCAGATATGGGGGAAGCTTCTGGAAGCTTCTCACAGAAGCCACCCCTGAAGCCACCCTGCTATCAAAACCTGGCCACACAAACACAATCTATTACTCGAGTGTGGAATGTTGCAGCCAAGAAATCTAGAAACCATTGTTCCCTCCTATGAGATTGATGAGTGAAAGCCTATCTACACCGATAGGTAATTAATCTCTTCAACTTTTTTCATGGCTTACATGGAAATTGACAAAATTACATCTATATTTTCCATGCTGGATCTTTAAAAAAAATAGAAAATTCAAACTTAAAACAAAACCAAACCTGTTTGCAACTTTCAGTAGCATGCCCTCTCAATTTTCTGTTCTACACAAATGCCAAATATTTTCTTTTCAGAGGTAGCCTGAGTGATAGCTATACACTTTTCTACAGTAATCTCAAAACAGGCACCTAATATTTTTCTGCCACTAAATGGCTTCTGACTTATGCCTGTCTGCCTCCCCATACTCTTTCCCCAGGTTTTTAAGTTCCCTGTTCTGCTAGAAATCCTGTTGCCTCCTCAGCGTTCAATTCCAGCTATATTTCTACTACTTACAACAGGAGCTAGCTTCACTACTGCATTGGCATTTCATCCTTGTTGTACTCTCTATTGGTTAATCACATCTCTAAGAGTGTCCTGACATGGATCATTGCCCAATTCATTTCAGCTTTTTACAATTACTTTGTAAAACCATAGAATCACAGAATGTCTTTGGTTGGAAGGGATCGTCTCTCCTAAAAATCTAAAATTACTTATTTTCTATTTGATGGCTTTTTACTTCTACATTTAGGTACAGATTCATTACCATAGTCCACATTTTTCCAGGTTTATTACAAAAATGTGGAAGGTGTCACATACTTTTAATGGACCTAAGAAACCTACTATGTTTGGGTTATTTGTTATGTTTTGAGTCTAATTTTTTTATTATCCTCAGTATTGTGAGATTTTTCATACAGCTGTACTTCTACGCCTGGGCCATGCTAGCAGCAATTGTATCAGCCTCAGATCTTAACAGCTTTGATTTACATTAATCCATAACCAGCAGCTGCCATGCCTACAATTCTCCTTTGTCTTTTATAAGTCTGCAGTACGCCTGCATTTACTTGTGCTCGGTCAGACTATTAATCTGAACATAAATAACCGCATGGAAAGAGAAATACATACTGATAATACACCTCTGTTCTTTTAAATAAATATTTCTCACCAATAAATGAGACATTTCACAATTTCAAAAAAACCCCAAACAGTATAGTACATCCTGATTAAAAAATTTATGTCTTTTCCTTTGTATAAAAGAATTAAGTAGATTTGCTATATACACATATTTGATATAGTCAAATATGATGTTGTAGTTTGCTTGTAGATTTCAATAGCAGGGTTTAAGGATTAGTAAATACAACTCAAAAAACCCTTAATTCAGTCCAGGATAGGTCCCCAAATTGGAAATGTGGTTTTTACCTTGTTCTTACTCTAAATAAGTGTTTGGGATGGTTCTTTCTTTTTTTTTTTTTTCCTAAGACTGATGTTTTTTTTTAAATTAAGTCAGTTTCTTAAACTGATACAGATTTTGCTGTCTTTAGTTCTCTGCACAATAAGCCATAAAGACTGAGAAAGGGATGGACTCTGGAAAACGAGTAAGAAAACCTGTTGGGGCAGGTTGCATCTACAGATCCTGGGCATTATATTATATGAACAACTGTTGCTTCCCTTACTCCACCAGAAGTAGATTTGAATGGCCCAGAAGTTCCCACAGTAGCCAGAAGGATGCAACTAAAAATTTTGTGATCTGGATGTGGCTCAAGAGCAAATTTGGCCTTCTTTTGGACAGCATGAAAGAGCAGGGGAGTTGTGCAATGTATTGGCTTCACAAGGCTTCCTGGTGAGACTTTTCCAAACTGCATGGGATGCCTTGATTACTGCTTGATCACATGGTCCTCATTTTCAACTAAAACAACATCCAAGGGTCACACAAACAGAGAAAACATGCAGAGGAAAGTAATTATAACCCTGATCCCTAAACGGGTTGCTCTAAGATAGAATTTTCTTAATACACTTTATGAGATGTAACAGACAGAAAATTCAGGCACAAAAGCGTTTCTCTCCATTGAAAATGCTATGCACATGATAATAATGTAATATTTAAGTTAAAGGCACAGGATTCCTGCAATATTCTTGCGAGGTCTAGGGCAAATCTATAGAAATTAGGAAAGACAGGAAATTTTAAGAAGATAATAAATATACTTTATTTACAGATAGATTAGGATAATGATAAGAGAAATAATAAGGGAAATAACAGGAAAGATCCCCTCTTTGTTCTTTTTAAGTAACACAGAAGAGCAATGAAGAGAAAAAGGCAGTTTTCAAAATATAGGTATTTTTCTTAAAGATGTGTAAATAATTTGTGGAATGCATTAATCTGCCTATCTGTCTCTACCTCTGGCTGTATCACTGTCTCTGTCTCTACCATATTTCCGCATATTTATATATTAAGACAGCAAATTAAAAATTAAAATATCATCCTATCACACAGAATGATAACATACAATTTACACATTTAAACAAAGACAAAAAAATTTACTTTTTACAGTAAAAACGGATCAGTCAATTATTTGGTATTAAATAAAACCCATATTTTGCATCTTTCTAATTCTGCTTAATGGGTGACTCGTGGGTAAAGAACTGGTTGAAGGGCAGAGCTCAGTGTTGTAGTAACAGGGCTACATCTGGCTGGAACCAGCCAGCAGTGGTGTTCAAGGTTTGATTTTAGAGACAGTTTTGGTCAGTATTTCTATCAACAATCTGGATGCAGGAGTTGAACACACCATTAGCAAGTTTGAATCAAACTGGGAGGTGCTGTATAGACGGGATAATTGGGCAATGAATAATGAGATAACATATAGCAGGTCTAAGTGCCAGATTCTGGAGCTGGGATGGAATAATGTAGATACAAGTAGAATTGGGAGAGAAGCAGGTGGAGAGCAGCCCTGCAAAAAGGGGATCTGGAAGTGCTGGTCAACAGCAGGCTCAGCAGGAGCCAGCAGGGAGCCTGGGCAGTCAGGAGGCCAAACCCCAGCCTGGAATGCATCAAACAGAGCATCACCAGCCACTCAGAAGATGTGATTATCTTGCTGCATTCAGCATTTGTACTGCCTCAACTCAAGCGTTGTGTGCAGCTCTGGGCTGCACAATTTAACAGGGAGGTGAAGGTCCTTTAATGCATCCAGAGAAGGGCAACAAAGCTGATGAAGAGGCTTGTAGGCATGTCCTAGGAGGACTGAGGACTCTGAGTTTGTGTCGTTTGGAGGAAATGAGGCTGAGGTATGACCTCACTGCCCTCTACAGCTTCCTGGGAAAGGGAAATGGAGAGGGATGTGCTGAGCTCTTCAGCCTGGGATCCAGTGACAGGATGCATGGGAGTGGCTCAAAGCTTCACGAGGAGAGATTTAGACTGGACTTCAGGAAGCATTTCTGCAGAAAGAGGAATGTCAAACCCTGGAACAATCTTCCTAGAGAGCTGGTCGGTGGCCCAGGAGGGGAATAAAAAATCAGTCCAAGGGCCAATATAAGATAACCTATACATAGACAAGCATATACAAAAATATAGAAAAATAACACTTATATCCTTAGTAAATGGGCTTAAAATGTCTTTCAAAATTACAACCCTGATTTTAAACTTACACAAATGGGTTTTTTTATATATAAATAGGATGCTTAGCTTATTCTAAATGTGACAGAAGTCTCTGAGCTTTTCTTCACTATGTGATATGATGTGTAAATAAAGCAGGAAGATCTTTAGTTCAAAGGAAGGCTATACAAATTCAAGAATGGCTTTTCCCAGAGCAATTTGTAGGTGTGGAAACCAAATTTGTCACCTGGTTGCACCTTGTCAACAAATTTCCATCTGATGCCATAAAGAGAAATAAGTTTTTAAAAAATATTGTGTTTTTTGAAATTTACATTAGCTCTTTCTTTGGTAACAGTCCTCAGGGAGAAAAATAAGGAGTTCACACATCACTAATTAGAAAGTTTCCACCAGCAGCAGATGTAAATATATTTCAGATAGAAATCTCTAAAATTTCACTTCAAAAAATTTAAATCAAATGTCTCATTTTTATTATCTTTTTTTTTTTTCCCTGGCATTTTCATTTATGATCTCCAGAACTGATTGAGATTCCTACCTGGATGTTCTGTAACAGTGAGGGAAACACTTTGTTATAAAATGAATAGGACTTCCATCAATCACAAGTCAATGCATTAACTTATCTTCACCGAAACTTGTTGTGCAATTCCTCAGCACCCATGAAAAACATACTGAAGTATGCTGCTTATGCACTCACACACATGCCCCTGATCACCAGCTAGACAAAAGCTATATCTAGCACAAATCTGAATTTTATCCTTAAACTGAAATTATAATGGTAAAGCCATAGCTTGCAGCAGGGTAATTATGAAGTCAGGTTGAGAGATGACTGATAACAAACTTATTTGAGACTATTAGGGCTTGTATACAAGTCTAGGTCATTGTAGTACTTCAAAAGTGGGAGTTTATAGAAAATTTTTTCAAGTTATCAATATAATTTCAAAACAGTTGACAGCATAATTTTGCCAGCATTATTTTCTACTATATTTTCAGATACTAGTGACATTATGATGAAGCAATGAAGAACAGTAGCATAAATATCTACCTCTCTGAAAATAGATTCATCATATGCTGTCGTGGGTAACCCAAAACATTATTGTATGCCATCTCTAGCTGTGCCCAAAAAACGTTACTCTCTTGAAGACCCAGGATGGCCAGACCCAGAGTTGGGGGGCAGTCGGGAGTTGCCAGACCCTTTGAAAGATTGAGACACCCAAGCCAATTTCCTCTTTTGCCTGGCAGTGTTTGCTGGGGGCGGAGACTCCGCTTTGGATGGTTGTTTTCTTTTCCTGGCTTNCATCTTAGGGCAGAGTGCTGACGCTATTTTCCTTTTGTCTCCCTACAGGCATTTGGCAGTAGGGGCGGTACCCCACCATTTTGGGGCTCTCTATCCTTCTGTCTGATTGGTGAGATTTGGCAATTCTATATCTAGTGATTATTTACTGTTATTTTTGTTCTGTTGCTGTTTTGCCTCTTAGTAAACGGATATGGTTTTTACTTACATCTACTTGTATTCGTTCCTTATTTGTCAAAAGAGATTGGTTGAAACTAAGGGAGGTTACTTATTTTAAAGTGTTCATCTCNCCTCTCTGAAAATAGATTCATCATATGCTGTCGTGGGTAACCCAAAACATTATTGTATGCCATCTCTAGCTGTGCCCAAAAAACGTTACTCTCTTGAAGACCCAGGATGGCCAGACCCAGAGTTGGGGGGCAGTCGGGAGTTGCCAGACCCTTTGAAAGATTGAGACACCCAAGCCAATTTCCTCTTTTGCCTGGCAGTGTTTGCTGGGGGCGGAGACTCCGCTTTGGATGGTTGTTTTCTTTTCCTGGCTTACAACAGTAGCCAATTGGAAGAACTGCGTTTCACATTCAAAAACTGCTGAAATGAAATGGGAATGAAAACCTATGGGCAGCGCAAAGCTGGGCCGGGTCACCCCGGATCGGTGCTGACAGCCCGGTTTGTCCCTCACAACACTGCCGCAGTGCGAGGGGACGAGCAGCACCGGCACCGGTGCCGTGCGGGGGCGGCAGGAGGAGGCAGCGGGTGCCAGACCTGACCCGACAGGTGCTGGCACTGCTCATCTGCCGCTACAACTGCTCCGAAAGCTCCTGCCTTCCTNTTCTGTTGCTGTTTTGCCTCTTAGTAAACGGATATGGTTTTTACTTACATCTACTTGTATTCGTTCCTTATTTGTCAAAAGAGATTGGTTGAAACTAAGGGAGGTTACTTATTTTAAAGTGTTCATCTCTTTATATTGTCTTAAACTAAGACATATGCAGTAAGGTGCGACTGCTGTGGTTTTACCCCAGCCAGCAACTCAGTATCACACTGCTGCTTGCTCACTCACACCTCTTCCATCCCCTGTGAGAAGGAGACTTGCGAGCAAGAAGCAAACCATGGGGCTTGAAATAAGAAAAAAATAAAATATAATGCTGGTCCTACTACTACTACTGCTACTGATAATAGTAATAACTGTAATGAAAAGGATAGAGGGAAAGTAATAGAACCCAAGAAAGACAAGAGATGTACAATACAGTTACTGGCCACCTGCTGAGTGATGCTCAGTCACTGATGTATCCGGAGCAGCAACCAGCCCCTCCCAGCCAACTCCCCCTATTTTATATACTGGGCGTGATGTTCCACAGTATGGAACATCCCTTAGGCCAGTTTTGGTGAGCTGTCCTGCCCATGCTCTCTTCCAGCTTCTTGTGTACTTACTTGCTGGCAGAGCATGGAAAACTGAAAAGTCCTTGACTTAGGGTAAGCACTGCTCAGCAACAGCCCAAACGTCAGTGTGTCAAAATATTATTCTCATTCTAAATCCAAATGGCATCATTATTTCAGCAGCTAAGAAGAAAATTAACTCTACCCCAGACAAAACCAAGAAAATCACAAATTACTTGTTGACTGCTGTTTTCCTCTGAAAGATTACTGAATAAACAGAATATAGAGGTATTACATTTTAATTTCTATTTTACAAAAAGAATCCTTAATTAATTTGAATGAAAGGCAGCAAATATTGACATTATTCAGTCAAATAATTTTAGTAGATAAAATAGTATATTTTTAAAATCCCAACAAAACAAACCAGCAAAATAAAAAACAGCAAAAAAGAAAGTCAAGAGGAGATATCTTGAATGAGAACCTTTTTACTCAAATATTGGAGAGCCTTTGACATCAGTGGAAATGCTGTTACTGTAGTGACTAAGGAAGAATCTTTTTTCAGGGAAAAGGTACTGAATTTTTCTGATTGACTATGTGATTCAAAGGTGTATTCAACCTCTTATTACTTGGAAGAACAACATAGTAAAATTTAGAATAACTTTCTTTAGATTAAATGGAGCAGTTAATATCTTTTAAAACAATATAAATGTGCTTATTATATCTTTGGTAAACTATGTTAAACTGTTAGAAATACTCTCTATTGATCAGCATAACCACAAAAAGTGTTTTATAATTTGATATGCTCACTAAAGCCATTCTATGTAATTTTTAATTGAATTCATTATTTACTTTCCTGGAACATTTTAATAAAGATCATCTATTGTCTTTTTAATAACCTCCTGCAATTTCAAAATATTTTCCTCATTAAAAATAGTCTGTTAAATGTGTATACTTCCCACAGCATTAAATTAATCCTTTTATAAAATACCTTAATAACAAGAATTTTAACTGGTGTTCAATTTTTTGGTATTTTTAATACAAAGAAGGAAAAGTATTTTTCCTTTGTGTGTAATTTATGTCACTTTAAGTCATAATTAGTCTCACCATGCAGCCTTTTTCATTATTTAAATGACAGTGAAAAATAGAGTAAAACTTCTTTTGTTATTTTTTGGTTTTTTGCTGTTAAAACACACCAATAGAAATTGTTCTGCTGCTACCCATTTATACCAGTTTTGTGTTACTATGTAATTGACATATCAACCCCTGCAGATACAAGGCACAAGTATTGCTTAAATATAAAATGTTTATATAGCATATTCTAAAAATATTTTTATTGCTTATCATCTGTAAGGATAATTAAAATAACTGGATGATCATAATTAGTAGGTCTTTACTGCATATTGCCTGATTTGGGCATTAGAGATCTTATCTCATGACTACAGATATTATTGTACTATTGTATCCTTGAGGCATGTATATACAAGGAGATGCAACGGTATATGGAGATATTTTCAAGTTAGATACAGGAGGCATAATTTAAAAAATAAAACAAAAAGAAGTGTAACTTGTCCAGAAACATTGTGGGGAAGAGGGGGAAGGAGGGATTCTAGTTTTTGTGGGTTTTAGTGGCTTGGGGTTTTTTTTTTGTTTCATTACTTATTCATTTTTATTGGTCACTTGTATCTTGAGACAAGTGATATGGATTCACATTTCGTGGAAAGTACGCCAAAATGAAGACTGATAAAAAAATAATAAATCTATAGAACCATTAAGGTTGGAAAATTCTTCTAGCAATATTGAGTCCAGCCATTAGCCTACCAGGGGACGCTTAGATTGGATGCTAGGAAAAATTTCTTCACTGGAAGGGTGGACAAACATTGGAACAGTCTGCCCACGGAAGTGGTGGAATCACTGTCCCTGGGAGTGTTCAAAAAATGTGTATATGTGGTGCTTAGGGACATGGTTTAGTGGTGACCTTGGCAGTGTTAGCAGTGTTAGGCTATAGATTGTGCTCAACGATCTTAGAGGTCTTTTCCACTGAAAAAATAAATGAAAAACATACACATGATACCTTAATAGAAAGTTCGATCTGTTTTGAAGACAAAATACCTGTAGAAAAATGGACCAGTACCTTTGGAGAAATCAAGTTCTTTAACATGATTTCCCTTTTCTAAAGGTGCTGAAAAGGCTGTTTTGAAAAAATCGTGGTACTGGCTATAAAGATCACTTTCTGTTGGAAGTTCATAAACTGGGCATAGAAGAGGAAGTGCATAGGTTACTAGAGATTTGGGATGTAAACAGTATTTGGAAGATTAAAAGCGTGAGCTGCTTTGTCAAATGGCAGCAGACTAAGCGTGTATACCAATAGAAAAGGAAGCTTTCTGCAGTGGCTGTATCAAAATTAATATTCACTGAAAGAGACAGGAGTTGTGGGCTAAAATGTTATCTAATTGTGTATGCAAAGGCTGTATCAAATTGTATTTGCACAGGCAGGCAGATCGAGAATGCTGTCATCCTTAATTCTGAAATCCTTAACTTTCAAACTTTGACATACTTTTAACATAATTTTTCAGTATAGTGTGTAATGTATAATGCATATATGCAGAAAAGGCAGTTCTGGCAGCAACGTGTTCTCATTTTATCTGTTGCTAGCTGTTCCTTTTCTCAGAAAACTAATCAAACCCAAAAGCATTTCATAATTTGCATCAGAAGGGAATTGACTTTCTTCTATCAGTCTTAATTCTTCCTTTTTGTTACTATTAAAACAGTTATCTGTGTCAGCTAATTTGACTTTGACTTTCATTTATATACTACAATCTTATATTTGATTGTCTGAAAGGAAAGGGAAATCAAGTACATAAAAAGATTCAATCAATCTCTGTCTATTCTGCTCTCACAGGTATGGTAAAAGGGGATGCTTTCAAAAGATCTTCTCTTACAAAGACAATCAGGACCAAAGTGCACTAAAATAATAAAAATTCCCTGACTACTAGGAGCAACAATCAGAATTGGCATTCAATTTGTATTCCACCAGAACATTTTAGCATGCCATCTTATTTCAGCAAGCAGATGGTGTAGCATTTAGTTCTCAGCTGTTGGGGACGTTGATGGACTCATCATCTTTGGCACAGTTTGTGTTGTACTTTTAAAATAATAACACTTTTCAGTAATTGACAGAAATTGCACAATTCAACTATGAACCCAATGCTCAGCACAGGATGATGCATTTTGTGGAGTTAGTGTTTTATTCACTTCAGTTAGTAACTTCAGTTTTCTGATAATCTGAGAGATTTCATGTCAAAAAGCATTAGTCATTTCATGCATTTGATTTACCTGAAATTCTTCTAAGAATAAATGTCTGAGCTAACTTTTTCTGTTTGTCTGTTTGTTTTTTGGGTTTTTTTTTGTTTGTTTGTTTGTTTGTTTTGCTTTGTTGGTTTTTTGGTTTTGTTTTCTTTTTTTAATATAAAATATGTAGATTGTCCAGGCTCTTTGATGAATTTGCCTTGTTTAAGGGAATCCTGAAGATTTATATAAATATCAGTAAGAAAATACTGGAGTTGCCAAAAAAGTGTTCTTCTGTATCTTTTATGTGATCTTAAAACTAAGTTAAGAATAACTGTTTTGGTTTTAATGACACAACAGTTGAGACACTGAGTCCCAATTTTTCCTTTCTCTTTCAGGAATTTCCTTGATATTGCAGACTTGTAACTTTTATTTAAAAAAATAGAATTATAGCAGTCAAAGCTCTGTTCCACTTGGAAAGCCTTCACAATGATAAAATAAATTCTGTTTTCCCCAAAATACTTAATTCTTGAAAAAAACCAAATTAGTATGAAAGAGGTTGCAATCACTCGTTCAGAGTCATAGCTAAAGTCTGTTTTAAAAATTATTTGCTGACTTTAAATACAAGACTTTTGGCCAAGACAAGCCATTGTTTAAACAGTGAAACATAAAATGTAAAATTTCACTAGACGAAAGAAGAATAAAGTATGATTATGTCACTGCTTCATAATGCTTTATAATCCAAGAGTTCAAAAAAGAGATGGTGTAGCACACCAAAAATATCCAAATAGTTCTAAATGAAGCATTATTTTTGAAAGGATTAACTATCAATTTATCAGAAGCAGAATATCTAGAAGTTCTTATTCAACTAGTTCAATCTCTGTTGTTCATATTTTCTCATCACGCAGCCATTTTATATAGGTAATTTTTTAAGCTATTTTCATGTGACTGTATTATTAATCTTTTCATTACACAGCAAATTATATTGTCTTTACAAAACAGAATAGGCTGAATACTAACTCTTCAATAGGCAACTTCTTGACTTGTATTAAGATAAGCTCTGAAGCACCTAAATTTCTCATATTTCCTAAACTGAGAAATTTATTGTGCAGAAATGACTGCACTGTTTGGAAAAAAAAAAAAACCTCAGCAAAACAAAATAACCCTGAACAGCTACATGACTTTTCCAGGAGATGATTCACCTATTAATTAACACAGTGAAATTACACACAGATAAACATAATTTTTTCTCAGACATCAGAATGACTTTTTTTTTTTTTAAAGATAATTGGCAGGTTAAAGCTAAATAGATTATAATAGAGAAGATCTGTGAGCAGAAGAAGAGGAGAAAAATTATAAGAATGGCAGAAAGAGGGAAAAAAGGTCTTTCAGTAACAAGATGACACAATATTTTGCACAAAATTTAAAAATCAAAGAAAAAAATATTCTCTCTGTGTAGACTGCTAGATAGGCCTCCAAGCATGTTCGGAAATCAAGACTTCTTGTTGAATTCACTATGCAGTTTAAACTCATACTGATTTCAAGAGAAGTGCATGCAGCAGAAGTTGAATTAGAGCTTTAGGATTAGTCAATCAATAATTCAGAAATACAAGTTACTAAAGAAAATATAATATGATTTTGGTATGGGCTATGGTTGTAGCATTTGAATTTAAAATAAGTTTCCACGGTAAATTTCCAATTACCCCGAACAATTTCTCAGCAATATCACAAAAAAAAATCCCAAACAACTGCACCTTGTCTTTTGAGGATTTCATTGCAAGCCTTCGGAGAATGTATTGGGCTCTGAGATAGCACAACAATGTATTCAGGTTTTAAGAGTGCTCCATAAAAAGGTATTACAAGGTAAAATAAAAACACTGAAAGAAATTCAATGTTAGTCTTTCATTGTTTTGTTCATCTTATAAATCTCTGTAGGAAGCAAAAGAAAACTAATAAATTTTTAGAGCATCTTTTTTTCCTTCATGGTTTTCACATCCCAACACTTGTTTTTGAAGGGTTGTTTGTTTTTTTGTTTGTTTGTTTTTTGGGGGTTTTTGTTTGTTTGTTTGTTTGTTTGTTTGTTTTGTTTGTTTGTTTGTTTGTTTGTTTGTTTGTTTGTTTGTTTGTTTGTTTGCTAAGGGTTCTGCAATGGGATTCAGCAAGCAGCTCAATTTCAACATGCTCTTACCTTAGAGATTATGAACACTATACAAGTCAGTATGACTAAAGATGCTTCCAAGTACATGCTGTAATGGTCCATTTTTGACAACATTAAACATTTTAAAATATGGAATACATTTTGTGTGACAATACAAAGAAATTAAGAAGATGCTTTGGTTGGTAATGTAATATGCAGAAGTTCTTCATGGCCACTTTTATATGGCCATCCTGTCAATATAAATTCAATCTATTCTGTTATAAATATGTCTGAAAACATGACCTCCTAAAGTTTTCTTTAATAATTTATTAATTGTGTATATTGTTTATATTAATGTGCTTCTCTTCAGTATGTGTTGAATGGACAAATGGTCTGAAGAAATAATTAACATGTAAATTAACATGTAAATTCCACTTAGACACCACTACAATTTGCATTCCAGCTGGTGTAACTGGAACATAATGCTTTTCCTCTCTCACTATTTGTTTTTACTTTCTTTTGCCTGAATTAATATTGCCATTTCCCTCCAATAAATTTTTTCCTAAGAATAATCTCTCATTTATCTTAATGTTACTTTCTTCTCATGATGAAGCATACAACTTGAAGAACAATGGGATGTTACACAGTTGTATCAAAATCTTTACATTCTTCAAATTTTTAAAAGCACTTTCTTATTGAGGTTTTTGGGACATATGATTTCTTAGTATTAGAGTTGGAATAGCTGGAAAGATTAGCATCCAAGTATGATTGAAGTAGTTCTATGTACATTTGTACTGATTCATAGCTGTGTATTTAAAACTTGGCAAAGAAAAAAATAGATTAAAATTAATTAACTGTACATTATATTTCCTAATACTTATCACAATTTTCTGTTCTTGCATATTATTAAACACTCTTCCTATAGTTGCATTATAGAAAATATGTCTCAAGATGTTTATATATTTACTTTGTCATTGAAATTTTATCAAATATATGTGTCTACGCTAAAATAAAACATAAGTCCTAGAGGACTTCTGGTTCCTGTGAGGAGAGAGCAGGGCTAAATCATGATCACAGCCCTTGACTTCAGGAGAGAAGTGACTTCCTTGGAATAATCCCAAAGAATACAAACATGGAGAAAATAGGGTCCAAGAGACCTAGATAGTATGCAAGGATCACCTCCTCCAATCTCAAAAATGGGCTACCACAAAAAGCATGGAGTCTAGGCAAGGTGGCAATAGCTCCCAGCGTATGGACAATGAGTTCCTGACTAAACTGATCCATCAAAAGGAAGTATACTGGAAGTAGGGTGAGGTGGCTGCGGACAGGCGCAGTAAATGAACACTTTCTGAGGGCCGGTGTAGTGGCACGGCCCGAGAAGCCCTACACCACTACCTTGTGCAAACGTCTCCCAGAGGAAGGCGCTCCAGTCAGGTGGCAGGGTTACGCTGTCTAGCGCACTCAGCCAGGTGGTTTAAGAAGGCGACAGAGGCAGGAGGGGTTCTTTGCGTGGATCTCCAGTGGTTTATTAAGCTGGTGCATTGAAGGGATTCCAGAAGCAAAAGAACATGGAGTAAAGAACATGAGGGTAACAGGGTTATATACAAAATGGAAGGGCTGGAGTTTGAGAGCATCAACCATTCAACAGGAGAGGTAGGCAGGAGGATGAACTCATCAGGGAAGACAGACAGGGGGACGGCCCAACGGGGGCTTAGAGAACTGAGAGTTTGCTAGAACAGGGCCATATGAGGTAAACAGGGGGAGTAACAGCCAACGGGCCTTGTAACCAATGGTGGAACAGGATTCAGAGAGTAACCTTATAGGGCCAGCAGGGGGAGTGCAACTCGGGTGATTGACACTTAACAGCTCACAGCAAGGCAACAAGAGAAGCATGTCACTAGGGGACGCCCTTCCAGGGCTTGACCTCTATGTGGGGCCTACCGGCCTCCTCAGGCAGGAATGGAGTTCAGAAACCCAGAGATCACCTGGACCTGAAACTATCAAGGGACATTAAGGGCAACAAGAAAGGGAAATGAAGAAGTACATCATCTACCAAAAAAAGGTCAGGAAAACATAGGCCTCATGCTGAATGGTCCCAGACATTTTCAAATTAAGCCTGAATCAATCAAGTCACTCTTTCAGGTTACAAATGTAATATGACTCTTATCATAAATTGACAGGCTTATTTAATCTAGTGTATAATATTGTAAATTATTGTTTTTAGTGATTACTTTCTTATATGTTATCCAACACTTTCTAGTATACTTTTTGTTTGGATGCAGGAGGCCCTTTCACAGTGGATTCTCATGTAGAAAATAATCCTTAGCATGTCTCACAAAGGTAGCTATATTATTTGAACTTCAACTATTTTCCTTATTTTCATATGGAATATGAATATAAATTAATTTCTTAAAAATGTATTTTCACTGGAAAGCATGAAACACATTATTATGTATTATATTATATATTATATATTATATATTGTATATTATATATTAAAATATCATACACATACATATATAAAAAATATATATAAACATATATATATATATATATATATAAACATATATATATATATATGACAGTATTGTATCCTTATATTTTATTCAGTGTGGATATTGCAAATGTCTCAGTGAGTTAAGTGCCAGTACCTTGATGTGATACAATATAGGAAATCAACAGATATCTAAAATTTTGCAGATGGAGGTTATGTTCACCAAGGAACTCTGTGTTTTCTGAAAGATTCTTTCTTATAGACTTTTTTATAACTAATTTTTTTTTTTTTTTGGTCTTCCATAAAAATAATGCTTGAGCCTTAACAGACCAGGATGATGTTACTCTACTTTTTAATTTCTGTAAGGCTGTCACTCCACAGGTCAAATATTGTATCACCACTGGGCAGACACTCTCTTGTTATTAATAAAAGGAACTCATGCTCTTACTTACTCAGGAACTTACAGAAGTAATTAACGATCATGTAACTATTCACAATGATCCCCAGGTTCCCTTTAAAGTCACAGCTTTCACAATAAAGTGTCAAAAATTACTTTTTAAAAAAATATTAGCAAGTGTACTGAATAACTCTGAATAGAATCAAAGTTTTGAGTAATCCTATCTACAGTAAAGACCACCATATTTCATGGGAGATGTCTCAGATTGGTTGTTTTCTCCTGCCACTGGTGATACAATTATATACAGATACATCCACTTCCTCATTAGATAATACAGCTTTAGTCATGCAGCTGCATAGCAGGCTTGGGCTACATCCAGACTACGTATCTCTATATTTTATCTTTTTAATCTATATTCTTCCAACAAATTCATATTTAGCACAAAGCAGAACAGTTTCATTCGGGACCACACTTTCCAGATTTTAAAAGCATGATGCTGTCATCTTTGCATCTGTAGGCATATGAATGTACAAAGGTAATATATACACAATGGCACTTGGAAGAAGAATCTCCAAGTATATTGAAGAAATTCTATGTAGTAGTGAGTAGGATAAATGCTACAATTTTGTCATTCAGACCACATTATATTGAATATATACTGAAGAATGGAATTTAATTTTCTTAAATACAAAACAGCTTGTAAATTTCTCTTCAGAAAAATATATGTGCGTATATCACAGAAAACACATTGTAAAAACCAGAAACTATATATAAGGAGGTTAGAATTATTCTCATATGTGTGTGTATATGTACGTGTATGTATATGTATATCTCTGTATCTATATCTATATACACTTAGAAACTCTCTTTTGATAATTTCCTCAAGTTATGGTCCAATTTGCATTTAATTCAAGAAAGAATTTGAAAACAAAGCATCAGAAACAGATAGTTTATATTCTTAGTAAATATGACTTCTTCAGTTGGAAAGAGATGCCTTTCCCTAGTGGTTCTCACAATATTGTGGGTGCTGTAATCTTGCTACAGAAATTTCCACTGCCACCCAAAGTATCCTAAGAAAAGTCTCTAATTTTAAAAGATTGTTATTAAAAACAATAACACAATGAAAAAAATATTCCCCACTAGGTGAAAATGAATAATGTATTAAATTTTGCATAATACTGCATATAAATATATGAAAAAAATAGCTGCATATAGGTGTTCAATGCTACATATGATATCTTCTTTTAAAACAGGAGCTGTGTAAGATCACTTTAGTGTTCCAGCTGTGATTAAGAAAGAATGGTAGGCATATGTAAACATGCACTATTGTGATAAATGCAGGCTAAGAAATTTTACCCATTCTGACCACAACTTTCAGATCAGTAACAAAACTCTAATTGATCTTACTTGTAACTTGATCAAGAACTCCATAAAAAAACAGTGATAATTTTGCCTACAATACTTTGAATATATTGTTCAGAATATTATTAAGAAATACCTCAATATCACAGGACTAGATATTCTGTCAACTTCTCTTGTCATTTTACAGGATCATAAGATAATGCAGAGGGGAAGGATCCTCTGGAGGTTTCTGTTCCACAAGCCAGCCTTGTGCACAAAACAGAGTCAGTACTAAATAAGGGCCAGAATCCTCAGGCCTTTTATAGTTGGGCCTTGAATACCTCTATGGATGGGGACTTCACAAACCTCTCTGGCAAATATTATACATGCTATATTACCTTCACCATTGTGGTGATTTCAGCTGGGGTAGAGTTCAGGACTCCACCCAAACTGACCTTGGACAATCCAGAAATGGGGCACCCACAACTTCTCTGGGAAACTTGTTCCAGTGCCTTACTACCCTCACAGTGAAGAATTATTTCTACTTAACATCTTGGGGCTTTCTTTTCTCTTTTTTTTTTTTTTTT
>VZTR01025638.1:1462-17604 GCA_013400775.1 Chaetops frenatus
GGGGGGGGAATCCACCACACCATCGCCACGTGCTCCCCGAGCTCGTGCCACCAGCGCCCCCCTGCCGGCTGTGACCGGAACTGTATCAAAGGTGCCTGCGAGCCAGCAGGCTCTCACTGGGTTCCTGCTTCTGTTTGTTGTTAATGCCATAGTAGCTGTTGTTGGTTTGTTTTATTATAAATACTAGTAAAGAACTGTTATTCCGTTCCCCATATCTTTGCCTGTGAGCCCCTTAATTTCAGAATTACTATAATTCTGAGGGAAAGGGTTTACATTTTTTCCATTCCAAGGGAGGCCCTCGCCTTCCTTAGCAGACACCTGTCCTTCAAACCAGGACATTACACAGTTTTTTGTGGTGCTGCTGGTCTTGCAATTGAAAATATGATAGATTAGAACAAAAAACACTACGTTCAACATACATGTTCCTCTTCTTAATTCTTCTACTCCTGAGTAGTACATGGACAAATTTAAATTACTAAAGCTCCAATGCACTACCTGGTTTACCTGAGCTGGGCTAAGTAGGGCTAAGGTGGGTGCAGGTGTGGGTACAGGTGATGGGCTGTGGGTGCAGCTATGGGTATGGGCAGTGGTTCCCTGCAGGCAGAGCTACATTTGGGCTGCAGGCACCAGTGTCAGCACAGCTGGACATGGGCTTTGTGCTTTGGTTCTGATCCAGATGGGGGTTTTTAGATTTCACTTTGTTTCGTCTTCCCTTATTTTGGGTGTAGACTGAAAATGCTTCCAGAACAGGAATTCAGCTATGAGTCAGTCTGAAAACAGTCCAAGTATGTTCTAGTGGTGGTAAGTGACCTAAAAATAACTGTTCCTGGGAAGAGTGGCGAGGGCAGGGCGAGGGGCTGCCCTTGGTTCTGCCCAGCCCAGTCCAGTGGGCCCAGCCCAGTAGCCTTTTTCCCAGGCAAACACAGGGCCAAGGCACTGGGCTGCATTCAGTCTCCTCTGGGTGTGTGACGTGGCAGTAGGAGAGGCAGAGCTGCTCTCCAGCAGATGCCTGGTTGGAAAGGACAGAGCTGCAGGAACCTGTCTTTGGAGGGAGTTCACAACCAGCTCCACACCCATGAGAAAACACATGGATCTATTTCTTATTCATTCCAAACCCAACCAAACCTCAGGTCCTCTGCAGCTTGGAATGTGTAAAATGTCCTACAGTGTTTTTCCTGACATTTAAAGGGAATTTCCAGAGTTTGTTCCCATCACCTCTTGCCCTGCCACTGCCCAGGCAGTGCTGCTCTGGGGTCAGGAGCTCCTTGTCCCCAGCTCTCTGCAGTGCTCTGTGCATTATTTTAATAATGATTTATAAGAACATGCCTCCAGAAGAGCAAGGCTGCCACAGGGGCTGTGGATTCAGCGCTGTGCTGTGTGAGGAGTGGCTGCCTGGCCAGCCCTGTATTTTTGGTAAGAGCTGACACTCCCTGTGTGGATTCCCACCAGCGTGTCCTGACCATGTCACTGCCACATTGGCAATTCAGAGCTTAACTGGTCATGTTGACAGTAATGAAGATATTAATTCAGCTGACTTCTGCTTGGTTTCAATTTGGTTTTCACTTTCTAAAAATATTTAAGCTAAAAATAATCTTCCTGCAGCCCAGGAGGAACTTCACTCTCTGGGCAGTCTGTGTGCTCTCCTTTGGTTGGTGAAGTGTGGTCATCTCAGCAGCCCCCTGAGGTCTCTGGGTGGCACCTGAGGTGTGCAGAACTCTCATGGAAACACTGACAGCTTTATGTGTTTGTTCAAAGCAGCTTTAGGATCAGCAGCATCAGGGTCTGACCCGAGCACACAAACACCTGGGGGCAGAGCCCTGCAGGGATCTGATGTCAGGGCAAGGTTCCTGCAAGACTCATCTTTCTTTCAGTTTTCTGTTTCTTATCGAGAGTTTGACCCACATAAGTGAAGTGGAACATTTAACTACTGCTTTGTTCATTTTTCCACTCTTGCCTCACTTCCTGACACAGCCACATAAGAGTCAACAGGGTGGAAGTCTCACAAGTAACTGTCCAGATGAAATAATTACATTATTTGATAAATAAAGCAATCCAGCAGCTTGCCTGTTGCCTTTTGAAATAAATTCTGCGCCCTCAGGTGCTCCAAGGCTTTGTCTTAGGAATTCTTCTTCCTTCTCAGAGACCTGCTCTGTTTGGTGAATGCTGTTCAGGAGCAGACACAGCCCAATTCACAGGCCTGCTGTTAGCCTGCTTTCTTCTTTCTGTGGGAAAGGCGGGGACTGGGCCTGGCACAGCCCAGCTCTGCAAATACCCTGGGGGAAGTACTGAGGGAGCTGTTAGCCCACCCAGCCAGGTGATGGGCAGTGCCCACTGCCCAGGTGAGGGGCTGGAGCAGCTGGCAGAGCCAGAGGAGGGAATGGGTCTCACCTGCCCCAGGAGCTCCATCAGACCCAGGGGATGTGCTGCTCAGAGGGGTTAAACAGGAGCTGTGCTGCTGTTTCCCTGCCTGCATAAGGGTCCTGTGCTGCCTGTGTACTGTGCTGGTGAGTGCCACAGGTACATGAGGAAGGAGAAAACTGAACAGGTAAGAATGAGATGACAGTTTTTAAAGGTCTCTTTTATAACTAAATAAGTTACAGCAGAAAAAATTACTGCTGAATGTGGCATTTCTTGGGGAACCCTGGCTAAGTGATCTGCTGGAGAGAGTTTGTATGTACCTTGTGGTTCTGGGCTGTGGTGGGACAGTCAGATGGAATCAGGAGTTACTGTAGAGAAATGAAGTGACCCAGTTTGGTTTATCTAGCAACAGAAATGTGTATTCAGGGTTTGTGCAGTGACGTGAGGGGGAACTGGTCTGTGCTAAGGCAGGAGGTGGTGAAATGTGGCACATAGAAGCAGGGCCCGTGCCTTCTGCAGGTGTAGTAACTGAGAGGCACTGTGCAAAAAACTAATCCTTAGAGCTGGATTACAAGTGAAACTACTCAGAAATATCCCCTGTAAATGGAAGTACAAGGAGCAGCTGTAGGCCAAGGCACCAGCCTGGAGCTTCCCCCAAGCTCTGCAGGGATTCACAGCACTTCTGTCTTTGGCTGATTTGGCAAACGGATGTGGGAATCATTCCAATGGGCTCCCTCCATCCTTGGAATGGTAGCTTTAAAAGTAATTTGGACTTTTTTATTTTTTTTTTTTTTTTTAACCAAAACATCCCAGTGTCTCATTTCCCCTGATCAGCCTACAGAGAGTCTCAAAACAAACATGACTTTACCTGGTGGACCTTGGGCCACTCACATCTGCTTTGTTATTGAACAGCTCCTGGCACTTGAGGGGTTTTCCATTCTCCTAAGGAAATGCAGATCCTGGGATGCCTGGTTGTGTTCCCCTGGCAGGTTTACTAGCGGAAATCCTCCTCCTGCAGGAGCACAATGGCTGGGGGCTCTCCAGGGTGAGCAGCAGCCAGGGAAAAAAATATCATCCTGTTACAGCATGTTTCTACAGAGACCTGAATTTAAAAACCTCATGTATGCGGTTCAATTGACATGATTTTATATCTAGCAATATATTTTTGACTGAAGAGGAAGTACTTTATCATCCTAATGTTTATTTTTCTTTATGGTGTATGGGGATATTCTAGTTTCTTAGTATTTCAACTCAATATTTTTGCAGGGCATGCTTTAGCTACCGACCACCCTAAGAAATGCTGACTTCTCTTAGGTTTCTGTCTATAGGTCTGTCACAGAGAAATAAGCTTTCCCTTATCTGGGAGCAATTTATTTGTGCCCATTTGGCTTTCAGGGTATTTTTTCTTATCTCTTTTTAATTAGTTGTTGTGCATTTCAGGGCAATCATTACAAAATGATGGTGCTCCATGCTGCTCATTTCAACCATTACAAAATGGTTTTGCTTCATGTAGAGAAGTGTCACAGGATGCTTTAGATGGCTTGGTTTCCATAAAACCCCTTGGAATTCAGGGATTGGTTGTGTTTCAGGAGGCATGTTGTGACCCCCCACTGTCCCAGCCTCACTGCTGCTTTCCCCCAGGACCAGTGCCCGCCCTTCATCCTCATCCTGTTCATGGAGCTGGAGTTGGTGAGCAGATGCTCTCTCGTCTGTTATTTCCTAGAAGGATTTCAGTAGTAACCTCAAAGGATCCTGAAATGACTTTTCCTGTTCCCATCAGAGATTAGTTCAGTCTTTGTTTTCTCCTGCCTGCAACACCTTTGGGCAGAGTGCTTGGTATGACTTGGCAAGGGAAGAAATAACATCAGAATTGACCTTGTACCAAAATAAATAGAGAGGAATTAATGTGTAGTTACAATTATCCTGTTCTTATTAACAGTTCCTCTGCTTACTGTGACATACAAGGTTCCAAGGGGTTTGGTGTGACTTTTGCTATATTTATGAAAGCAGCTTTTCCAGACCTGCTGCCTGTGTGAGGAAGAATAATCCTGCTTACCTCCTAAAATACTTTTCAGACCACTCTGTGTAGCACCCAGTATTACTTTACACAGATAAAAATAAACAGAGTTAAATGGTTCCTCTTACCTACTTTATTCCTATATTGAATTATATCAGAGAAATCAGTTTTTCTTAAAGCTGCTGCCTCTCATTACAGTGATTTAGCCTGCTGTACTGATAGCATTGAACGTAAGTTTCTCCAACAGTATTTCTTAGCATGACAGGCTTGATTTTGATTCCTCGGGCTCCTTAAATCTTATTTTAAAGAAGGTTTCTGCTTCATGCCTGTAACATGCAGACTGTGAATCTGTTGAATGGACTCACTATCTGGATGTGCCACTTCTTATTTATTTTTCTCTCCTTATGTAATAGTATTTTGCATATTTTTCTATATATCCTTTTCAAAAGAACAAGAGACAAAGGATGCCCTTTTTAATTAAAAAAACCAATTAAAATATGACCTAATGCTTAGTTACTTGCAATCTGATTTTTATGACATGTAGCTATAGTCACTACTTAATTAGAAAGAGTACAACTTTAAATACTGAGTTAGAGAATCCAGCTGGTGTTTACAGAATGAGCTTATCATTAACCCTGGCTCTGGAGATGTCACCCTACATCCCAGTATGCCCATTGCACCAGTTGGTCTGTGCTGGGAAAGCACTGCTCTGGTTTTCTGCCCATGGCATGGCCCCACTGGAATATGGCCAGGAGCCTAGACACTGACACATGGGATGGATGTTCCATGAACAGTTGTGTCATAGAAAAGCAGATCATGGAAGTTCTTGGTTTGTGTCAAGAGTGAAGTGGGTGGTGTGTTCTGTCTGACCTCTTGTCTGTCTGTGGGGTCTGTGCTCGTCATTGTGCTTTGATTAACTGTGGGTCCATCATCCTGTTTGCTGTTCTTGAGCAATGTGTGATTGCAGAAAAAAATCCCTGAAATTGTCTTTTTTGACACGGCCTTGATGAGAGCAAGACAGAAACAACACTTTTGTCATCTTCTTATATTTTCATTCTGATTATTTTACTTTGGGCCTGACAGGATGGGGCTGGTGCATCCTGACAAGGGCTGTCAGCCAGAGAAGTTGCACCAGTAATGTGGCCTCTCATATACTGTGAATCCAATACCCACCCCAAAATACTTTATCTATGTTGGTTAATTCCTCAGGCTGGGAAAACATGTGCTATAAAATTCTTGTTTGGAGGGTGTCTCATAGCAAATGATGTGTCTGAAAGTAGGTCTCAACTAGACCCATGTGAATTAGCAGTGTCTTCTGAAGAAACTGAGGACTGTGGTTTCCTGAAGAGACAGAATGATTTCAGTGTTTGCAAGGTTGGAGGAAACCTTTAGGATCCCTTCAATAAAGTGACAAAAAGGCAGTGTCCTCTCCCAGGCAGGGACATGAAGGGTCTTGGCT
Source organism: Chaetops frenatus (assembly GCA_013400775.1). Classification (NCBI taxonomy): domain Eukaryota; kingdom Metazoa; phylum Chordata; class Aves; order Passeriformes; family Picathartidae; genus Chaetops; species Chaetops frenatus. The sequence continues at coordinate 7,297 of VZTR01025638.1, forward strand.
GTCTCACACCACCTAAGACATTTAGGGTACAGGCAGTGCCCCCCACTACCCCCAGAGCAGGGCAGCTCTGATTTGAACTAGTAGATTTGGAGATGAGGTCAAAGTGCCTGCAGTCCTGGTGGTTGTACACGATGTTTGGAGATGATGCCTGTGTGCTGAGGGTGGCAGAAGATGTGGGTCCAGCACCCACTTGCACCCTGCTCTGGGATGGGAATGCTCTCCTCTGAAGAGCTGCTGGCAGCACCTGGAATGTGCCTCAGCATCACAGGCATCACGCCACCAACAAACTTCAGAGCCAGGGGAGCCTCACCCAGATGATATATGAGAGAAATGAGTAACTTTTCCAGAAGTTAACATTTAATTTGGCTGCATCAGTGCAGGCAGGAATGTGCCATTGCTCTGGAAGCCCAGAGTGGCTGTGAAAGGCCGGGAAGGAGGGGAGTTCCACTGGCTCATTGCCAGACACTGGAATGATAACTCGCAGGATTGAAAAAGAAAGATAAATAAAGTCCGAGGCCTGAAAATCTGCAAACTTCTTAAAACTATCTTTTATTTTATACCTGGACACATTTAGTAAAAAAGAAAAAGCAGAAAAAAAGGCAAAGAATACAGCAGGAGTACCTTTATTAGCATCACTTGTTTGGGATCTACCTTTTGACAGGGAAAAAATGCCACACAATGAAAAGAAGTGTCTTTTGTTTTACCTGGTGCACTTTGCATTTACATATGAATTTCACTTTTGGGAATTACATGTTTTGTTTTTTGAGCCCTTGTCCTTAATGGCTGGACTCAGTCTTGTGTGGGATGGAGCTCAGGGATGTTGAAATGCTCCCACTCCTGCCCAGTGCCAGCCAGGCCAGTGTGCCTTTGGCACAGGTCTGCCTCAGTTATACAATTCCTCACAGAAAATACAAAAGCTGCCTAAACAGCACAAGAAGGTACAACAGGGTCAGTTTATTATTATTTCACACTGGGGTTTAACATAAAAACGTGAGGATCCTGTTCCTGGTTCCCATATCAGGGAAGAGACCTTTGTTTCCAGTCTGGATCTGTTTAACACAATATCCAGCAGGAAGGCAAAGCTTGTTATCTCCAGTGCTGGGATGAAAGTGAGGAGCAAGGACACTTTATTTCCTAATGAGGGAGAGACAAGATTGTCCATATGTTTCCCACGCTTCCTCTGATTCAGATAATCTTTTACAGATTAACCAGAGGCTCCTTATTCTTTGCAAACAAAACAAAATGCTCCTGCCCCTGAAAACTTTCTCAGTCATTATTTTTCAAAACAAAGATGTGACCAAAATTTGGAAAAATGAGAAGGGTGGAGTTGGGTGATTGATCAGACACTGTCAGCTTTAATGAGAAAGAATTAAAGCTACTGAAATGCTGGGAACAGAAACCCCTTCAGCAGCACGATGACAAGGGCTGGCCTTGCTGCTGCCAGTGGTACAATCCCTGCTGTTGGTGACACGGCACCTCGGCCACAGCTGTGCCTCAGCTGGAAGCTTGGGCAGGGTGGCAGAGCTGGCAGGCTCGGGGTGTGCCAGAGGCACACGGTGACACTGCTCAGTCCCCGCTGGCCTTCCCTGGCCAGCCCTTGCAGGAGAGCATTTGAGCTGAGAGGCAAGAAAGTCTTTCTGAAGGAACTCCTTATTTTAATAATTGCAGCCTAAGGAAAACCTCAAGCTTTGGACTCTTCAGGAATAATAACAAAAAAAAAAGGGTAAAAAGCTAGGCAGTGTTGTCATTTGTCTCACCACCACTGCGCAGTCTGGGACCGATGACTTTTCAGCTCAATTCAGAACCAACGCCACAAAGCAAACCATGGCCTGAGTAACAACGTCCAACATTAGTGAGCAGTTTTACTCATTCATCAGAGCATGAAGACTCCTCCTGCTGCATGTCTGACACCACAGGGAAAGCAGGCAGACCCTGCTTTCTGTTTATAGCCCAGGTAATTATGTCAGCTTAAACGGGGGTGTTTGCTGGCACACTGTGCCCGACAGTGCCAGAGCTGTACCAGGAGAAGGGAGAAAATCTGTCATTTCAGCCATGATTTTCAGACTAGACCAGGGCCCCTCTCCATGAATGCCTCTTCTGTGATGGAGGCCTTGAGGATGTTGGGTTCCTGCACAGACAGCTGACACCCATGGGAAGTTTTATCTGTTGCATCTTTCTGGGTGAAATTTCTGGGTACCTTTCACCCTCATGGGGGGTTTTATTCTGACCAGGCTTCTGAACCTCTGGGAAGTCCCAGAGAAGGGACCAGGGTGCCTGTGGTTTGCCTGGAAAAAAGCTTCAGGATGGGAAGAGACCCCTTGTGCAGAGTATCCTTATCCCTGCCAAAACACACAAAATTCTGTAATGGCAATGGTTATTTCTCAGGTGACTATTCCAAATCTTAGCAAAATCAAATCAGTGTGTCACTCTCTGCAATTGATTTTATTATTTATTAGTGATTGAAATCAGGACTCAGGATTTGTCTTTCTCACCACGGGGCAGTTCTCCCAGCAGCCTCGGTGAGGAAGCCGTGCAGACAGAGAGACGCTCCCCCCACGCTGCTGGGGCTGTGCCGGCCCGGGGCTGGCTGGTACATGCCACGATCCAGGCTCAGGGATTCATGGAAAGCTGTTCCCTCAATTCCTTCAATACCCTGTAGGGTGGGATGGTGAATCCAGCCGCGCTTAATGCAGGGTAGGAGCAGAGGGGGACACCGGTGGAGGAGGGGAAAGAAATGACAGGAAATCCTGTCAGCCGTGCTGGCTACAGCGTCCCTCAGCAGCGCTTCCAGACTGCTTAACCACGTGTTGCACCTCCAGCTGCACCTGCAGCTCGCCCCGAGCTCGGGCAGTGCCGGGCCCAGGTCCCGCAGAGGCGGCTCTGCTCCCAGCACGGGGGCCGTGTGTACGGGCCCTCCTGCTCCGGCTGCAGGCAGCAGCTGGCACAGCCACACGGCCTTTCCACTGCGGCACTGCCCATGCTGGGGCTCTCGGCCCTGGGTCGTGCCCACCATGGATGCTGCCAGGCGGGAGCCACTGCACGGGTTTACCAAGGCTGCCATGGCCAGTGAAGATGGGGCACCATAGCGTTTTTCCCCTGGGCTGAGCGAGGGACATTTCCAGCTGGCTCTGAGTGCAGCAGAGCTTTGGGCAGAAGGGCTTCTGGCTTTGGAAACCTGGAGATGTTGGTACTCTCAGCAGAAAATAGCAAAAATGGGCCTGAAAGTCCCCGGCTGGCGAGCCATGCTGTGGGTGCTGGCCAGGCAGCCGTTATCTGTGGCTTGCAGCAGGAAGGAGTCCCGGGCCACCGCCCCAGCCATTGCCCCATTTCCAGGGACGGTGAGCGATGGCCCATGTCAGCGGCCCAAGCCTGTTTCCCCCAGCAGCTGCCAGTGGGCAGATTAATGGGTCACAGGGAGATGTCTGCAACAGGAGCACTTCAAACTGTGTCCCCGTGTCCCTGACGTGAGCTCCCCGTCAGCGAGCTGGGCTGCAGCCACCATGCAAAGCACTTCCTCTGCCATGTCCTTTTTTATTAGCAGAAAGTAATTTTTGCTACCTTAGGAAAATATATATGCAAAGCCCAGCCTGTGGCCGTGGTTACTGCTGCACGTAGGGTTCATTCACTTCAATCCCTTGGCCCCATAGGCTTGCTAAGTGTCATTCTCTGGCCTGTCACCACTTCCCCTCGCTAGGCCACCATGCTGCGGTTGCAGAGCAGCATGTTGTAATTGGTCCCGCGGCACTGGGAGGCGGTGGCTGTGCCAGCAGCGCTGCTGGCACCCCATGCACTGCGCAGGAGCCCCAGGTGGGACTTAGGCACTCGCCCCAGCGTGAGGCCTCGCTGGCCCACAGAGTGCAGCAGGACAGTGCAGCTGTTGGAGACGGACGGTGAGTTAGTTGTTCGCAAAGCTGGGTGGTTTTATTGTCGTCTTTCATTGTGCTGCTTTCGCATATGAGTCTCGCTATCTTCAGTTAGCGAAGGCTTAAATAATATTTTAGAGAAATGAACACCAAATGCAAGATGTTTTTATGCAAGGCATGAGTAACAAAACTCTGTGGTTCTGAAGAGCATTAAAAGTTGCAGTCAGACCCACCATAAACCCTCTGTGGTGCGTGCTGGGGGTCCACTGGGACCCCTGTGGTGTGGAGCTCCGCCCTGAGAGAGCACCAGCCTGCTCCCAGGGACACGCTGGACAAACATGGCATGGGAGCCACTGCCATGGCGCCAGTGCGTGCATCTTCTCTTTTCTTCTGCTTTTGCTACAGTTTTATCAGTTCATCACCTGTGGTGCTTACTGTGCTGCAAAAGTTGAGAGAGAGGTTTTCACATGCTTGCAGGAGCCCTGTGAGCTGGTTTAACATCTGTTCTGTTCTGGCGGTAGAGCGGAGACAGGGCTGGTGAGGCACCCCCGCCATGGTTGTGCCCCACTGTGGGTGCATTTCCCAATGGGGCTAAGTGCTGCTCCTCCACAGGGTCCTGCCAGCCCTGGCTGAGGCATGTGGGTGTCCATCTCTGGAGCATCACTCCTCAGCCGCACTCTGGGGGGGTGTTGGTTAAGTGCATGGGAGATTAAAACGATGTTAATCCTCTGAGAGTGACCCTCAGCTTCTTACTGTGAAATCCACTGCTGCTGGCAGATGTCCCACCAGTTTTCTGTGACTGAACACCGTGTTGAATCACACGAAGCAGCCACTGGGCTGAGCACCCACACTGCTCCCATGGGGCTGGGGCAGGGGCCAGGTGCTGCTGGAGGGGCTCCACCATGAGCTGCAGAGAAGGAAAGAAATAACCTTTGCAAAAAGTGCAAAAGCTGTAATGTGTATCACAATTATTTTCTGGGAGTTTGCAGTGTGGATTATGCTTATTTATGTGCCTGTAGACTAGGAGAGATTGTAACTATTTTATTGTTTTCAACAAAAATACTAACACATAGTAGTTGCAGGAAGCTTTAAAATAAAAGAACAAAACAATGTAAGGGCCAAGTCATAAATTTGTGCATTCTATTTACAGAAATGCACATACAGATGAGATCATTAAAACAGAAACAAATGTGCCCTGGCCTGGCGGGAAGTGCTGGCTGCGTGTGCTGTGCAGCAGCCATGGGAGTGGCTCCGGAAGAGCAGGGAGGCAGCAGGGCCTTCTGTGGCAGGAGCACTGGGGCTTGTGTCAGACCTTTTTGGGGAACTTGAGCTTCACCAGTATTGCACAAATAAGGGCATCAGGAAGCAAACGGCTTCTCCAGGGTTGCAGTCATGTTCAGTTCAGGTTTGAAGCAACTCGTGTGTCTGCCTTTTCATAAAGGCTCAAGGAGGGAAGGAAAATAAGAGTATAGGCTGATTTTGTGGCTGCTGTATTGCAGCTATTCAGTGAGATAAAAGGAAGATACAGAACATACTTGGAGCTGGGATGGATTTGCACTGTGGTTTCTGTTTGTGTGTGAGGCCAGGTACGGAGCCCCCTGTGCCCCTCATGGGTGGGAGCCCTGTAGTGAGGAGATGTTTTTGTTCTGCTCGAGGTGCAGCTGTGAGAAGGATGCCCACACACACAAGCGTCCAAGTGCCGTGCTCCGGGTGACCACTGGCCCTGCTACCAACCAAGCTCAGAAAGAAGGGCAGGCACTCTGACACCATTTTTGTAGGCCAGCCTCTCACCTCAGCAGCACCAGGGCTGCACTGACTCAGCCAGGACACTTCCTCTTTCTTGCTCCAGTCTCAATAGCACATAGGGACTCTAAAGCACAAAACATCTCTCAAAAAGCTTTCTCAACGCACAAAGTTTCTCTTTGTCCTTGAGTACTGATTTATGTCTTCTGGGTTGAGTGGCACACAATGCTGAGTGTGCAATGACATATTTCTTTATCTTTGCTGTAAGACAATTAGTCTGTTGGGTGTTTGGAATCCCAGGTGGTGATTGTTGTTGGTATTGAATGATGACTTGGGAGACCCCTGGATCTGAGATTTCCTTATGGTTTCCTCTTTACCCTGCCCTGCCTGGACATTTTGTTATGACAGAGCTTGTGCCTGACATCTGTGCCCTAGGGTTTGATCCCCTGCATAAACGGGTGTGAATGGAATGCATTCACTTTATGGGATACAGTGAGAAATGCCATCACAGGTTCCCAGGACACAGCTCCAGTGTCCCAGTACTGAGACAGACTGGAGCTGTGCATTGTCCCAGAGGGAGATGTCCAAACGAGATTCCCAGCAGACACCAACACTCAAGGCAGTGCCTCCCACTGCAGGGAGCAGCACCCAACCCATTGGGCAGGTTGTTCCCATGTGAAAATGGACTTAGATGGGAAAATGAAATTAAATAAGCTTAATTATCAGTGCAACCAAACACTGTCTATGGAGCTCAGGCCTGTTACCTGGGGTGGAGTGGGAGCTGCCCTTCCAGTGGGAGCAGCTGGTGCCCACACCTCCACCATGCTGCTGATGCCCAGGTAGCACCAGGAGGCACAGCTTAGGTACTGGTTGTTTTCTAGGAAAAGCCTAAGCTCTCTGTATAGGAAAGGTTACTTGTGCAGATACTGTCCTACACCATTATTTAAGAAGAATTTGGGCAGGGAGGAGTTTGTACAACAACTCTGCCACCAGAACAAATGCTTTGAAAATGCCTGGCGCAGTGATGTCGGTTCTCAGGGAGGAAATGGCCCATGGAGTCTTTTGTACTTGAGCAGCAACAGGAAGAGCACAAATGGCCCAGGACAATGTTCACTCCCAGAGCCCATCGGGGCTGTGCAGCCAGGGCTGCCTTATCTGAGGGGACATCTGCATTGCACCACAGTGAGGCAGGTAAATATAAAATATGATGGGATACCAGCTGTCATGGATTTTGTTCTGATCTGGATTAAACTTCATTGAAACACAAGTGTAAGAACATGACATTTTTCTAAAAGGAAATTGAATGCTTCTTTGTCCTTTCAGTCTCCAGTTTCTAGGAAAAAGCCATCAGAGGTAACCAGCAGCTAACAGAAAGCTCTCCCAGCCAGTGAGATGCCTGCACTCCCTCGGGCATGCTGCACACCCAGCTGCTCCCGAGGATGGGCAGCTCTGAGGACGGATGCTTACTAAACCCATTCTGTTTCCCAAGTGCTGCCAGATCTATTGCAGGGGTGATTAGAGCAGAAGAAAAGCGAAGCTAATTATATCCCCTCCAGGCTGTGTAATAGAACAAAAAGCCTCATGAAGGAAGCAGGTGAAGTTAGATCTTCAGACCAGGTAACAAAATCTGTCTCCCAAAGTCAAGTGAGGAATTATTCATTATTATTTAAACTCACAAAACATAACCCTCTGCTTAGGTGTCTGTGTTAAAAGATATTTAACATCACCTGACATTGGAGATAAACTCTGTCTCTTTCCCTGTCTCTTTCCCTGTCTCTTTCCCTGTCTCTTTCCCTGTCTCTTTCCCTGTCTCTTTCCCTGTCTCTTTCCCTGTCTCTTTCCCTGTCTCTTTCCCTGTCTTCACTGATATCAATGTGCCTTGTGGTTTCCTTGGAGGCTGCTATTCCTGTTGGCTAGGGATGAATGCCCAAATTTAAAAAAAACCAGGTGGTATGGGTATCCCAGACTGTAGCAACAGAGAGAGGCTGAATAAAACCACGGCTAAAAATGGGAGCTTGCTCAGGGGATGGAGGGTGGGACGGGGTTTGGTGTTTATTTCCTGGCAACAGGGCACCACTGCATGACTGCTACTTGTCACAACATCTAGCCCCAAGGGCTGCTGTGACCACCACGTGTTCCTGGAGGGAGATAGTAACGTGTCAATAGTGCTGAAAATAGTAAAAGAGAGAGGGAGAGGGATGGGGATTCATTCTGAAGTAATTAAGGAGTGTGAGGTGTAAAGGACAGGTCTGTAGAGTATCTGGTGTTTCCCCACAGGAGGAGAACAGTGAGGCAGCCCTTCAGTGAAGTGTCTGTGCTGGGCTGGGACTCTGGCCTGAGCTGTGAAGGGAGCTGGAAGGGAAATCAGACCAAATTCAAAAACTTAACCGTGGAAAAGCCTTCTATAGTTTTTGTGCTTTGGTTTCTAATGTGCATGGTACCTGTGGTACCCAATCCTTGCAGCAGCCCTCAGACCCTCATGGTGTGCCACAGGACCAGTGTGAAACAACTACTGGTGAAAATTGCCTCCTTACAGACATTATGATGTTGTTTTGCATGGGTTAGGCTATGCTGACAGAGAAGCTCATGTGCAGGAGTCCCACTCTTTCTCTCCATGGACATTTATTTATTTGATGGCTCTTTTCATAACCAAAGTGAGGAGAAAAGCTCTTTGGAGGTGGAGCTGTGAGTGTGTGTCATGCCGGTTCTATAATGCTTCCCAAATCACGGAGTGGTTAAAGTCCTGTGGAAGTTCCCTGTGGTACCTGTTGCCCCTGTGGAGAGGCAGCAGTGCTGATCATCTGGCAGCCTGATACCAGGGGACCCACAGGGTGGTGGTCAGGCACTCACCTGGGCTTTGGCACCTGCCAGAGCTACTGGGCTGAGCCTGTGCTCAGGACAGGAAGGGTTTTCCCTGTATTGGTTAACTGGAACCGTTGAATTTAGTAACAGGGAGGAACAGAAACTACTGGAGTACTCGCCATGAGGCAACAGCATTCTGCATTGTTCCCTACGGAAGGAAACAGAAATTGAAACTAAGTGTTTAAAGGAAAAGAGTGAATTTTTTGAAAGTGTATGTGTATATGCAGTGAGATGTGTTCAGCCTTATCAGTAAGATACAAACACCCTTATCAATAAATAGTTGCTTCATATGCTAGAGTACTTGGGAATAAAATACTAAGCAAGATGTCTCCAGGAATCGTCACAAGTATTTGTAGGTTTTGGGTGTGAGTTTGGCTCAGACACTGCTGCTGCCTAGACAGCAAGGGACAAAGTCAGAGAATACTGCCACCGAGAACTGCAAAACAGTTTTGAAAGGTATAGGACACTTTTATGGCAGATGGCACAAAAAAGAGACAGGATGAACAATGTAGGAGGTTATTGTGAGCCTGGGGAGGGCTGCTGCTGTAACACAGAAGTAAGATCAAACTATGCAAACCTGTCAGGGCCGGGGGAAGAAAGAGCTGGAAGAGGGACCACAGGTCACTTTATCTGTTCCCTTGCCCCAGGTGGGGTGGAATGTACCTGAATCACTCCTCCAGAAAAATGCCTAACCTTGATTTAGTACCTTGTCATTCTTTTTCCCCCTCTCAGTTCAGCCTTACTCTCTCTCCCTCCAGTTTAAGCCTGTCTTCATGTCCTCACTGCCATAAATACAAGGAAAAATTGTTCCCTGCACTTTATAGTGCCCTTAAATTTCAGGCTATCATTGCTGTGCTTCAATCATTCTCGGTGCTGCTTCTAGTTCTTTCCATGCCTTCACCCCCACTGCTCTCATCCCACTTCCTGTCAAGCTGACCCTGGTGGCACTGGTGCTCCCCATGTCCCCACACATCCCCTTGCCTGGTAGCCTGCTTGCCTCTATGCATGCTTAGGTGTGTGTCCCTCCTGTTTTCTGTCCTCTAGGTTAATGCAGAAGACGGTAGATAACCATCAAGTTTATCATGATTTTTTATAGGCAAAAGAAATTAAGTAGGTTTTTCCTTAGTATTCTTTATCAGTTCCTCTTGCCTTGGTAAGTCATGTTTTTAAATTTTATAATTTTTGCCCTTCCTTGGGATCTTTTCAGTTTGTTTATGTCTTTCTTAAAGTGTGATTAACACCACAGTGGTTTGATGAGCCTCCTTTGCACATGGCCCTGGGTGTGTGTCCTGGCAGGGGACACATTAACCTCTGGCTAATATAGAATATTGTGTCTCCTTTCCGCACTCTGCTGTCAGCGTCACCAACACGGCAGGACCAACACCTGTCCTATGACACGGGGCAGAGCCGACCGGTTGCCTCGGTGATGAGCCTGCTGCTCTGGAGGGGCAGGGAGCGGGGCCGCTGTTCACGGTGGGTGCCGGGGAGCCCCTGCCACTCCCCGCAGCAGCAAGGCTGGCTTCGCTGGGGCCACGCCGACAAAACCAACCGCTTTGCAACGGCTTCTCTTGCTAAGATGAAGGAAGAGCGGGAACCGAGAGCAAAGCAGGGTTCTTCTACCTGCTTTGGGAAGCAAATCTTTAGAGGATCGTGTCCTCGGGGCAGGCGTTTGGGGAGTCTGGAGCAATCGCGCTGGGTGTTCTGCGCCCATGGCCGGGCCGCTGGCAGCGGTGCCCGCCCCTCGGCCGCCCCTGCCGTCCCTCCCCCGGCCGGAGGCGGCAGGGCCGGGCACGTGTGCGGGCCCGGGCGCGGTGACTCATGAGGCGCCGGCCGCTCCGCC
>VZTR01025638.1:17793-32526 GCA_013400775.1 Chaetops frenatus
AGGGCGGGCAGCGGCCCTGCCGGGGCGGCTCCGTGGGGAAGGGTGGGAGCGTTGCCGCTCTCGGCGGGCCGGGGACAGGTACCGTCCTCCGCCAGGGGCCGGAGCGGCGACTGGGGCGCGGCCGGTGTGCCCACGCGTCCCTTCCTCGGTGGCAGCGCCCGGCGCGGGGTCTCCCCAGCCGTGTTCCTGCCGGGAGCCCGGACCTCCCGGCCGCGGGGCGAACGGCGGTTCCGCGGCGCTCGGTCGTAGATCGGGGCTGCCCGGCCGGCTCCGCGCTGCCCCGAGCGGGCGGTGGGTGTCCGTAAAGGCTGGTGCCGCGGCGCGGTGTGTGAGGCAGGCGGGGACCCCGAGCGAGGCCAGCGGTGCGGGTGCAGCGCACGGCGGTGCGGGCAGCATCGCTCTGTGCGCGCTCAGCGCACGGCCTGGCCCGGGCAGCTGTCGCGGTATCGTGACGGAAACATAGCTTTTTGTTTTCTTTTTAGAGAAAGTTCTTGACTTCAGAACTTCAGTTTGCAGGTGCAGACAAGTCAGTTTGTTAAGACGTTGGTATGGGGGAAGAGGAAAATGCAGGAATGTTTGTGTTAAATGGTTGTCTTGGAAAAATATGTGATTTTTTCTTTTAAAAATATGTTGTTTCTTTTGGTGATTTTTTTGAGGTGGGGAATATATGCCAGAGCAAGGGAAAAGCAGGGCATGGGTGACAGAGATAATGAAGTTCGGGAGGGTAGGTTCAGGGAAGGCATGTAACGGGAAAGAGCGATGGGAGTAATGAATAGTAATGGTGAATAACTTAACTGGATTATGTCTTTTTTTGGCACTATGGAGAAAAGGTTCTAGTGAAACGACAACACATTCCAAAGTGACAAGGAAATTATTTGCATAATGAATAATTAACTGATTATACTTGTTGCTGCAGGGGAAGTTTGGGGTGAGAGCTAAGGAGAAATTGCTGGGTGCCCTTGGGCTGGTTGCGTGTGACACTGACCGTGGGCAGGCCCACCCACATAGAACAATATTATCATAATTTAAAGTAGATAAAAGAGAAAGAAATGAAAGGCTTGGCAACCCTGTGCTCTCTGCAATGGTGACAGGGCTGCTGCAAGTGGAAGGTTGGGATGTGCCACTGCAGGAACCAGAGGTGTGGGGAGTCTCTCTGCTTGTAGGGCACTGTAGGCTGAGCTGGAAGTGCTGCCTGGGGAGTGTTGTGGGTGCGGGGTGCCCCAACAACTCATCTAGCAGGGACAGGGGTGCTGGGTGATGCTGAGCTGAGCTTGATGGCTGCAGTGTGTGCTTTTGGAATTGAAATTTTGTGAGGCCTGTGTCTCTCTGCTTTTCTTAGCTCATGCTAGATCAGGCATAGACTGGAACACTGTAGAAGGGAATTGGACTTCACTGAGTTTAAGAGGCCTGGTTTAAAAGCTCAGGGCTTCTGAGCTGCAAAACTTCTCCAGGCTTAATTAAACCAAAAGCTGTTTAAATGGAAAAGTCATGACAATGACTGAGCAGTCTAAGTTTCACAGTCTCCAGGCTTGCAAAAATTTAGGAAACTTTTTGCTCTGTACATTGTATGTTGGAGTTAATATTAATTGTGGGGTCTGCCTGGTTTGTGTGACACACAAAAGTTCAGGATGGTGCAGTTGTTATTTACTTGGGCTACCAAGGAAAAATATACAGAAGCAGAACTCCTGGTCTGATACACGAGAGTGAAAGTACTGGGGTGTGTTTATTGTCTCATTTCCTTAAAGCCGTCGTTGGATTAAATTTGTTCTGAATGGCTGGAGGAGGCTGAGTCTCTGGATGCTTTGTGGTACTGTGAGGCTCTTGGGTCAATGGGCAAACCTGGGGCATCCTGTGAGCAATCTGTAATTCACTTCAATCAGCAGCAGTGCCAAAGCTGCCCTGGGAACCCCTGGGCTGCAGCAAAGGGTATGTCCATGGTTTCCATCCATCCCATGCCCAGTTCCAGCCTTCCCTGCACTGGCAACAGCCTGACTGTGTGTTTTCATTTACCCACCAAATCCTTCTCTGTGCTCACTGTCTCTTAGAGTGTTGGGAAGCACAGCTGTGCCACGTGCCAGGCAGGATTTTGCCAGGCACAAACTCTGTTTTTTCTGGGCTGAAACCAGACAAGAGGAGGGGCCAGTTCGGGTGTATCCCACTACTCCCTCCCGCCTGGTCCCCACCGGGTAGGTGTCTGACACCCCTGAGGAGAATCTGTAATGCAGTCCTGCACTCTGCCCTCTGAGAGGTCTGAGGAGGGCAGGTGAATGCCCCCTTGGTGCCATGTCCCAGCCATGTCCTGCTGCATCCCTGCCTCACGTGCTTCTCTGATTTCCCTGACCCTGGAGAAGCCAGTGTTGGAGGCCTGGAGGACCACTGTGAAGTGCAGGAGATGGTGATGGGTGCTGGCAAACAGCTAAAGCACACACTGGCCATGGGAAGGATGCTGCCCCACAGGGCTGGGGTTTGGCTGCCCAGAGCAGACAGGCTGTGAAAAGCTGTGTGGTTTCGGCCTCACTGGCCAGGAGGGTTTCTGTGGCCACAGCAAGGTTCTTACATGTGTGGTATAGATGAAGATCTCCTGGCCAGCTCAGATTAAATCATAGGCTTCCCTCTTGCTTTTTATTTCCTTCAAGTACTTGTTTTATTCTGCTCCTTCAGCATCAGTGGGGAGGTGGTAGTGACACAGGGATGCCTGTAATTAGAGGGATGAGTCTCAGCACCTCTTGATTCCTAAATAGTGGATGATTTCTGCTCAGGATGATTCCTGCTCAGGAACTGATGGATAATCTACAGACATCATTTTTCTGACGCTGAGAAGGTCACATGTTGTGTTGTAAAAGGCCTTGTGGTAACTCCCTGTTACTTTCAAAGGCTTAATAGGTGTTTTCCTTAGGCATGTTTTCGATGGGAATGCTGTAAACAGCAAGTTGGCTAAGGCCAGCTCATTAAGGTGAAACTAAAGGAAAAGTTCTATTCCCATTCGTTATGATTTATGTTCATGTCAAGGACGATTTTTGCAACTATGAGTTTATCAGCAAATTCCTGCTACTACTCGTGTCTGGAGGAAAGGGAGAGAGAGGATCTGTCAGGGTTCAATTGCTTCCCTGGGAATTCCTACACTTCAGTGTATCCTGCTGTGCCCAGCCCTGCACAGGAGGCTCTCCTTTCCCTTGTGTGACTGGTGGTCTCCACTGTTTGTGTGCCTTAGGGATTAGAGCAGTTGCCTATGATTATTATTTTTTAATTTAATTTTATTAACAATTATATACTATAAACTTAGTTTCCGAAGTAATGCAGCAAAGTAAACAATATTTATTTGCTCCTACTGCATAGTTATTTACCAAAAGGATAAACATGTAAATATGTTTAAATGCTGTCCTTGGTGACATTTGGAGCCTCCTCTGCCGTGAATTGCAATTCCATTAGTGTCAAAGAGAGTTCCCAGCAATTAACAAGGAAAGAGAAGGGACAATTAAAACCGTGTTGCAGTTGTGATGAAACGTCAATACATCCCAAGATAAGAAAATACACAGTTACTGTTGCGAGGTGAAGGCTTTGTGTGGTTCCTGTGAGGATGCTGGAGCCCACTCTCCCTTCAGCAGTCTGTGCAGGGGGAATGTCCTAGTCAGTACTTTGCTCAGAGAAAAAAGCCAGTGACAAATGTTGGTTTACCCTAATCTGTGCATTCAAAGCCAGTAGTAAGTTCTGCTGTTCTGAAGATGCTCTGAAGTCCCTTCAACATCTTCAGAGGCAGTGACAGGAGAGTGACAGCAGCGCCCTGAGCTGGGGCAGGTTGACAGATACGAGGTTGCCTATGACTATTGGGCAGTTTGGGGGCTGGGTTTGATGTATGCTGACCTCAGGGTGAAATCCCACTATCAGGACAATGGCTTCTTTTAAAGGGTTAATTAATTTTTTTAAATGTCTACTTTCTATTAGCTCCTACCCTGTGAAATAGTCCATGTTTCAGATTATGTGCATATAATTGTTATAGACGAGTATTTTTATCCAAAATATATTTATTTTAAGTAGCTGGAAAAAAAAAATTTGCAATAGATATAAAATATTCTCAGTAAAATCTAACTTGAGTTCTCACAATTCAGCTTGACTAAGCTTGAATTTTTGAAGGTAGAATTGCTATTGGTATAAATTAGGAAGAGCAGCAGCAGTTTGAAAGGTGACAGCATTTCTGTCACAAGGGTGCAAAATCCTGCAGTTTGAGTTCATTCTGGTTTGAATATACAGGTTTTACAGGAAAACTGAGCCAGGCAGGCCTGAGGAAAATGTAGCTAGGCATGAGTTTTGTGTAGCCAAATTAAAATTCCCATAAGACAAGTGCATAACCAGCATTAGCCCAGACTGGGGCATGGGCCAGCTCAGCCTGGGTCTGTCTGTCCTTCCACAGCCCCACTACCTCCTGGAGCTGTCCTGATCTGAGTGATAAAATTTATGAGTCCCGTGTGCTTGTAGGACCTTTCCTTTGGGCAAATAGGCCAAATACTTGTTTTCTCAGAAAAATATTTTGGTACATAAATATGCGAGCTGTATATGAGTAGCTGAATGGAGTGAATTTCCGCAGAATAAAAAGCAGTAAGTACTAGATAGGTTGAAATATGTCCAGTCCTTTGGTGTTTTGAGCAGAGCTCCTGTACAGCCCACCATGGTTAGCCTGGCTGGGCTGGGCTCCTTTTATCAGTCCTTCTTGTGAATGTACAGGTGGCAGTTCCAATGTCTGCAGAGTGTCCAGGTTTTCCTGTGGGAGGTGTACCTCGCTGTCCACCCTGGGGCAGGCTGCTCTTGTAAAAGGAATTTCTTTTCCCTTATGTAACTTGTTGGTGTTACATCCAGAGTCGGCTCTTATAAAAGTGCGTCAGTCTTGCTTGCAGCGGCACAGAAAAAACTTACCAGAGCGTGCACTGAATTATCTCTCTATAGCACATTTTATGTATCTTGTAGTCAGATGTTTTGTTTCTACAGTTTCAGACTTTGTGTTTCAGAAGATTAATACACTTAACAGCCCTGTTTGCTCAGCTTAGCAGTGATAACAATGTAATAAGTCATGAGACGGTCGCAGATCATCTGGCAAGGCAGAATATGCCTTGGACTTGAACTTGGAGCAGGTATTATTTGCAGAGAAAAGTGTGATGTTGAAAGCATTATAAATAGCATGTCCTGACTTGGGTGGCTGTGGGTTCAGGTCTGCCTGCAGAGCCTGCACAGGAGGCAGCTGGTGGCATCTGCATTCCCCTCGGATGGGCCGGGGAGGGCGCGGGCAGCATTTGTACCGTGCATGGCTGGTATTTACTGCAGCACGTACGGTGCCCTGGCTGGGCTTGGGCGCAGGCTGGAGGAGCAGGGCAGGCGCCGGGCTCCCAGATTCTCCCGCAGAAGGTCGGCGCATTCCTGCTGCGTTGCTGTCTCCCGCGCCAGCGAGTCCCACTGCGAGCAGTGAGTAAGGACTTGGGAACTCAGAGCATTTTTGGGCTCTGGGCCCAATCCTGCTTCCAGAGAAGTTAATAGGAATTTTTTCCTTCTAAAAAAGGGAGAGCAATCAGAAAACTGTCCAGCTTAGTCCTGCAAGGCCCTCAGCACTCCTGTCTGTCGTGTGTAGCCCAGGCTCCCCGTTGCCCCGGGCAGGGATGGGCTTCGAGCGGCCAGAGCCCCCGTGGGATGTGCTCCCGAGGCTGCTGGAGCCGTGGCGCTGCAGTGGCGTTATCTGCACTGCAGTGGCAGTACCCAGCGTTCCAGAGATAAGCTTTTCCTTTAAGTGTAAGTAAATTGCTGTGGGAGCACATGGAGTTTGCTGTGTCAGTTGGGTCTAGATGTACCCAAGGGCTCGAGCCTTTGAACCCCGCCCTCCCCGGGCATCGCGGAGGAGCGGGCCGGCTGCGGAGCACGCTGCACCAGGCACGTGTGTCAGGTTTTCCGAGCAGGTTGCCAAGCTGAAGGCACAGCAGCAGGCCTGGGTTGGCCATATAAAGGAGGTGTCTGGGTGTGTGCAGGTGCGTGTGTGCAGGGCCGCCCGCCCTTCCTCTTCCTCGCTGCCCCCAAGGGCCGCGCTGGCCGCTATTACAGTGCTGCCTGTTCCTCTGACTTCCATGGAAGGAAGGTCCCGTCAGCTGCACTCACTGATAAACACAGCAGGGCTTTCTTGGGAGAAATAAATTCTCCAGTTTTGCTCCTGTGACTCTCTGAAGCTTGAAATAAAATCCGAACAAAAACGTTTATTCCAGTGTGTGGAAGAGTTTATTAGTGCCTGGGCAGCATTCTTGACTTTGTATGGCCACCTCCGGTTTTCAGTGCAGTCTGTTACTCTTTACCTGTAATTTTATATGGGAATCCTTCCATGCTCCAAACGTAGGCACAACTTCAGTGGACTTCGAGCCTTCTTTCAAGTAGTGAAAAATCAAAGGTAGTGAGTCTATGATCCTGAAAATGTAATTATGTATTTTTTAGCTTTTTGATGTATAGCAGTTAAAAATGTTGTTTTGGGAGTGTGGGTGCTTGCTGTAGTGCTGGAGCTTTGCAGGCTGCTGAGAAGGAAGTCCCTGGGCAAATACCTTGTTTGCTGCTTATCAACATTTTATTGAGCTTCTATACTTGTGTGCAAATATATTCAATAAATAAATCCTTAATGATGTGATTTTTGTTGTGAAAAGTAGACACAGCTCTGTTCAATTCTTCTAATTAAATACAGCTAACAGTGGAACAGAAATACAAGCATTTCAACTTCTTTCACTCATTTTTCTGCATGACTAACAAAATTATTGCTTTGGATTTGGTTTGTTTTCTACAACTTCTAAGCATTCTGTCTTTAGTCACCATTTTTATAAAAGCTAGGTTTTCTTAAATCATTTCAGAAGCTGTTCTCCAAATATCTCATGTTTTTTTGTGTAAAGGTAGAAATTTAAACTTTCATTATTGGTGTTTTAAAATGGCTTTTAGAGGTAGGAGGGAAAAAACAAGGAAAACAGTAATCTTTTGAGGTTTTTCCAAAATTCCTTCATTGCATTTAATTTGGGTAGCTTGGTATGTTAATAAAAAAGGGGACACATTGAGGAGAACTCAAGTAGAGGATAGAGTATTCTGTGTGAGAAATACTATGGGACAGTGTCCATGGCACCACAACTGTCACGTGCAATGGGACCAGCCCAGTGCAGGAGCCCCTTTGTGATTTGTGCCCTGTGTGGTAGACGCTCTGCTGGCTGAGGTCATGTGCAGCAGATGCTATTCTGAACAGGGGCTGTTAGAGGGTTGTTTCTGGTTATTGTTAGCTGTGTACATATCATGATTCAAAATGAACAAGCATAACAACATACTAAAGCAAATACTGATTAAAAACTTGTCTCAAAGATATTTTCCACTTCTTTCCTAAAATAAAAGTAATGTATTTATTATTACTTCTTTTTAATATCAGTGACTAATTTGGAACTTTTGCTTGGTATCTGAAGACACATGTATTTATTTAGTTTGTGTAGATTGGTCACAATCCAAAATTAATCACATCAATAAGAGTTTCTGTGCTGCTGAGCACTGTATATGTGGGGATCTCTATTAAGTCAAGGAAGGCATCTCCTAAACTGGTTTAGTTTTGCTGTGTACAGAAAAGTCATTTTGTATTTAGTGCATAACTGTCATCTCTGATGCCTCAGATGGTGACAGAGCAGAGAGAGAACTAAAAATCCAATTTTCTATGGTTTAGATTCTTATGTAACTAATGAAATAGATTATATAGATTCGTTGTATTTTCTGAGAAGTTCTACAAGTTTTTATTATCCTGGAAGGATATGATTATAAACATAAATTAAATGTAAGGCTATGATGTATTAAAGCATCCAGAGTGCTCTATTTTGGATCTGAGATTCCCTGAGAAACAGGCAGCTGTGAATGTGAATGCAGCTGGCTGTGTCTCCTGTCTCACAGCAGATGACGGAGTGTTCTCCAGGACTGTCCTTACCTTGTGATTCATGTCGGTGTTGGGAGTGGGACAGTGTCATCATCGCACTGGGCTGGCAATGCCTCCCTGCTCCAGGTGTCCCCAGCATGGCAGTGCTGCTGCTCTGGGATGCTGGTGTGCTTTCCAAGGTGTGGGATTCCCAGTCCTTCCTTGGGGTAGCTGTGCCTGGCATTGCTTGGCCATGCTGCAGAGCCAGGGTGCTACTTTGCCACTTCGGCAGTAGTCCTTCTGTCCAAACTGAGCTGCACTGATGACTCTGCTTTCCCTCATTCCCGTGTAATTTTCTGGTCCCTGGGGAGAAGCGTGTGATTGTCCCTGCATTGCCATAGCTCACCATGGCTGAGCTGAAGTGACCAGTTCTAAGAGCTACTGCAAGCAGAACTCAGTGTAATGAGTTCCTCATTAGCTGGACTCGGGTCCCTTTTTGGTTGCCCCCAAGTCAGACGCAAGATAAAGCAATCCATAATTACGATAACTCCGATGGGCCTGGCTGGGAGTGTGCCTGTTTTGCAGCAGGCAGAGAGCAGCAAGGTGTTCCCCTTGGAATTGTGCCCCACTATGGTCCATGTGTCCTCAGGGCCAGGAGAGCTGCTGGCATTGTAACTGGGAGCGGGATGACACACCAGTGTGGAGCAGGTAACACGAATGGCCTGTTCTATTCCTGGTAATTAGGTTCGCATGTAGTCTTGTTAATTCATTTGATGTGTGCAGGGATGTGGTAGCTGCATCCAGACCCCTGATTCAAAATTATTGTCCTAACAAAGTGGTTGTCACGTGAACAGGCAAGAGGTTTGAAATCTGGAGTTTTTTCAGTGGGTGAACATAGGAAGGGTGGCCCAGCCAGGGATGAGTTGGTGAGGCCAAGGGGAGGAGCTTATTGTCTGGAGGAAATGCTACTATTAATAAATTATAATGCTAGTAGTGACCATGTGTGTGTCCTGATCCATCATGTGCTGACTGCAGTGTTCTCTCAGGACTCCTTTTCCCCACTGCTTTATTCAGCTGTCTCTGGGGAAGGAAAAGCCTTTGCACCAGGGCCACATGGCAGCTGCATTAGGAAGGGACATGAAAACCAATTTGTAAGTGGAAACCTGAGCAGCAATAACGTACTGGTCTGTTTTCCCTTGCAGTACAGGAGATATTCAGGCATCAGACCCACAAGAAGCTGTGGTTGGTGTCTGCTGCACCTCTCACCAGTGAGAGCTCCTCAAGGGTCAGTTCTCCCGGAAACCATCAGCATCAGCTGAATCTGGTGTCAGAGGGAAGCGGTTCCTTACCGCGCCGAGTCATGGACATGACTTTTTTTCTGTAGGGGTTCTTATTATGGATGATGCTAATCATCATGTTTTATATAAATTCATACACATGTGTGCAGTTAGAAATCACCTGTCACTATGCGACAGTTTCTGCCTCTGCTACTGCTGCAGCTGCCTCCCAGCTTTGAATCTCAGCTGTGGGACTCATCCTGGAGTTTGCCGTATGGCTGTTCTTGAGGACAACACCCAGTACTTGCTCCCACTGAAATAGGTACCATAATGAGCATGAGTCACAGCTACATGGTGCAGGAGAGAGTAGGGAAGGTTTTACAGGTGCAGTGGTCTCTTCATGCACCCTGTGCATGCTGGGGATGGGGGGCCTGGTCCTGGGCTCACCCTGCTGCCGAGGGTCATCTTGCTGCTCTCCTGCCTTGCCTGTGTACATTTGCAGTTAATCAAACAGAATGTGCAAGAGTCAGATTAATAAATAGCCTGTAGTTTTTGGAAGAGTGCATAGTTGATTTATTACGGCCTCTCAAGTGTCTTTGTATAGAAACAACATGTTTGAAATTACTATTAGAACAATAAAATAAAGCTGATTTTAATAAAGCAGGTTTTGGGTTTTTTAAAATTCTGTTTGTTGCTTCTTGGAATTTTAACTTAAATCTCTAGATTACTGTTATTTTTAAAAATAAACAACTTCTTTTTAGGCTTCCTTGGGCAATGTTACTTCTTTTATGGTTGGAATTCCCCTATGCCAGGATAATACAGAACTTCCCATTTCTAAAATACATTATGTGAATGTTATGGTAAAGGAATTACAGTGTGAATATGTTTTTATTACCAGAAACAGTATTTGCAACTTCAGTAGTGGGTGGGGATGGATATGTAAATGTTTTGTAATACGTAAATGGATGAAGAGTGGATTAAAGGGAGAGTGGTCCTTCCTCATTTTGTGTCCCTGGTTTAAAGTTGCAAGAAGAGAATGACACCTTGTG
This sequence comes from Chaetops frenatus, assembly GCA_013400775.1. Lineage (NCBI taxonomy): Eukaryota > Metazoa > Chordata > Aves > Passeriformes > Picathartidae > Chaetops > Chaetops frenatus. Next base: position 28,008 of record VZTR01025638.1, read on the forward strand.
TGCCATGTCCTCATCCAGAGACAGGGACTTGCCTATGGCTGTTTTTGCTCTTAAATACACACCTACCTAATGCTGTCAAACTGTGAATCCTGTGTGTTCCTGAAGTCTCAAATTTTGTAAAAGCGATTAATATATACCCCAGGTTATTAAAAAAAAAATCAACAGGCATGTTTCTTGACTTTAATATTTTTAAAATTACAGCAAGAGTAGTTAATCTGTAACTGTCTGCTCCTTAAAGGAAAGAGGGTTTATGGAATTTGCAGTGTAACTTTCTGACTTGAAAATAGCATTACTATAATCTGAAGTAAGATGGGATTGGGCTGTGGGATTTGTATGCCAGTGCCCAAGTGCTGCTGGTGGGCATTGGTTTGCAGTTTGATTAGGGACGGAAATCTTGGACCAATACCTGATTTTTGCACGTGGTTGGGGCACATAGTGTACAACATGTTGCCTCTTTTTTCATTATTTATCAAGTTTTTGTGAACCAAGTACACTTGTGTGTGTTAAATTCAGATGGAATGTCACAGTTAGGTGGTTCTGCTAAAACAGTCTCAGAAACTGTGAAACAGACTCAAGATAAATCCACATCTGATGGGGATGTGCTGGAGGAGCCACTGAATTCAGTGGGAGGTTGCATCAGGCAAGTCTCTCAGAGCTAAAACAGTACAGAAAAAACCTTTAAAACACTACTAGTAGGAGTAGTAAAACTATGTATATCATGCAAAATATCTGGGTCATAGAAGCAGTGTTGGCAGGTTTTTTTTACAAATCTGGTGTGACACTTAGTAGTTCAAAGCTAACATGTGCTTGTAGTTTCACCAGGCTCCAAATCCCAAGTTGCTGGCCTGGGAAGGTGTGAAAACCAGCCCAGGGTACAGTACCTTGGCAGTCCTGCTCTAGAGCTGGCTGCTCTCTGCTCCTGCCTTTGCACTCCCATTTTTTCCTGAAATATACAAAAGTACAAAATTGAAGGAGGAGTCGTCTTGCTTCTCTGTGCTGTCCTGTGGGAGCAGTGGGTGCAGCCCAGAGTGTGAGACAGTTGGATTTTTCAGCTGTAGTTTGCTGAAGAATATTTTCCTTTATCCAATCCTATACTGTTATGTGACAAGATGTTAATTAGCCCATTGTTTCAGCTTAATTTTGTGACAGTGCCATAATTATATCCCTCAGTTGTGCCATGGAGTAATTGCTGTATCTGTTCCAAATTTTATATTGAGATATGTTATTGGTAAACTTTCAGATTGGCAAAGGTCAGTAATCTTGTGTTCCTTGATTTAAAAGACAGTCATTTGGCAATTTCAAGTTTTGAGATTGCCCTGTCAGTGTAAATAGAATATTGATTTTATTCCATTTCCAATCTCATTAGAGTCATTGTCATGAGGATGAATTCATGTTGTGTAATTATCTGTTCTTGCTGACAGTTCTCATGTCATTGAGACTGGTGTTTTCAGCTTCCACCTTCTCTGAACATAAAAATAGCATTCTTCCCTGCCATCTTCTCCTTCAGTGTTTTTTTTTTTTTTGCCTGCCCAGCTTTCTACATCTTTCTTTGAGAGATGTGTGTGAATAGAGACTGAGAAAACAGGGATGTCCAGCAAACCCAGTTACAGAACAGTGAAAACTGTGGTTCTTTGGGAGCAATTCTCAGTGCAGGGAGGCACCTTATTTTTGTGTCAAAGACTGTAATGAGGAGGAAAAATGCATCGTTAACATGCCTGTATGTTTCTTTATAGCAATAAGGGGAACTAATAGGAGTCTCTTCTGTGTCAGATTCACTTTCTTGGACACTTCCAGATAACCTTTCCATTGATTTGTGAGGCTTGTTTCTTAATCATTTTCATTGACCCAGCTCAAGAGACAACTAACTCATCTCTGTTACCCTCCTAAGGAATGACTTCTCAAGTGTTATTTCTCTCTTCTGCCTCTTCTGAGAATCACATTTTAATTTGCTTTCAATCCTTGTATCCTGATATTCAGTGAAGGCAAGGTTCTGCTTTGGCCAAACCAATATTGCAATATTCCCAAGACAAGTAGCAAATACTTCCAGATTTCAAAAGATGACCTTAAAACCCACCTGTGGATCACAAGAGTCTTTAGTACTGACTGCTCAATGCACTAAATCAGTTTTAATTAAATGAAAAATAAAAAGTTCAGTCCTTTTTCTGCCCTGTCCCTATGGTTCTCCCTCTGGATTTGTTGCAGTCATTCTCATCTTATCAGTGACAGCCCAAAGGAGACATCACATGTATCAGCTGGGTTTTGCAGAGTGTATCTTCTAGCATCTGAAGCTTACTGGGGACTCCTTAGTGACTGAGTGAATATCACAAGAGAATTTCAAAGTGATGGGAAAACAGTTTATGCAGATAAAAAAAAGATAATTCTATGCTAACATTTTCCCTTATTTAGTGGAGATATTGAAGATAAACCTCTGGTCTGATGTCAGGCTTTATTTCTGCTCGAAGGCTATTTTTAAAGCTGACATTTCTGGCTTTTTCAGGTAGACAAAAAACTATGTCAAAACACTTTTTCTTCAAGTAACTGTTCATACAAAATATACATCTAGTATTTCTTTGTGTTCCAAAGATTTACCTTCGAGGCATCAGCTCCTTGGAGTAATACTTTTCTTTTTGTGGCTGGCAGCCTGAAGAAGGAAGGGTGGAATTCAGGCTCAGTTAATGCAGTCACAAGTGTGTCACTGACCTCATCAGGAACAGGATTTCTCTCCGAGTGGGTGACTGTCCAAATCCTATTACTAACCTAGGAGTAAAAGTAAAATAAAAGTAAATAGTTTGGGGAGTCTTACCAGGAATATTTCTCCTGTCAGTACAGGTGAGCACAAAAGCTAGTTTTCATCTGTTTTCATTTTGGGTGCTGCCTTCATGATCTCTTTCATTTCTTGTTAGAGGTGACTACTTGTGTAATGAGAGTGAAATTAAATATCTTTGGAAATGGTGGCCTTTAACTTGCATTGGCTTTAGCTTATAAAACGCATCAATTTGCTGCTCTAACTCTTCTTGGTGTTTGGAAAAATCAATGCTTGGTATGGATTGGTTACCAAGCTAATGAACAGGCAAAAACCCTGCTTAGAGCTGTTCCACAGATTTGTGGTAGAGCTCTTCTTGCTGGCATTGGCAGCACCCTGTCCTGAGGGTCTCACAGGGAACAAATGTTCCTAACAAAATAACACTCACAAGTCATTTTGTGCAGTACAGGAGTGATGGTGGGAGGATGCAGATCCAGCTCTTGTCTGTGGAGGGCAGGTTGCAGTGCACCTTGACTGAAGACTGGGAGATGTGTTTAGGCTTCCAGAAGTGCCCTGATGTTCTGGCAACCCTGCATGAGGCCGCAGGGATGCCTGGTGGATCTGATGGCACACTGTCCTGGCAGCACATTCTCTGCTTTTAGTTCTCTTGGTGCTCATCTGTCATGGCTGGGAACCGTGCCACAAGTGCAGGAACCAAACTGGTTTGCCTAGACATTTGTCACAGAACAAGTTTGCAAGACCTAAGTGTTCAGTATCCCAAGCATTGGGGAGTGGTGACTGCTGGTGCAGGATGATGCCCAACTTCAGAGTTTCAGGCAGTTGAAGCAAATGAGTATCTGTGTTTACCACAAAGACACTTAGTTGCTAACTTGTGCTTGCAAGTAATTATGCAGTTGTTTGTCTCTTGCTAGCAGGGATTAAAAATGTGGCATGATTTCAAGTGTCCTGGCAAAGAACCCACGGTGACTGTTGTAATCTCATTAGCTCTGTTAGGTGTGTTTTCCTTCCCCTGGAGTTGGTTGTTCTGATCACTATGTCCCTAGAAAAAGACTTTGCAGCTTTTTCTCATCTGTTGGTTTGCATCCATGCTGACAGCATTGCTTCCCAGGGTGTGATTCTGGTGGCTGTGTCAGTGACCTGCACTGGAGGGTGGTGTGGAATGGGAAGATGAGGAAGCAGCATCTTTAGAAAGATGGGCATGGGAATAGTCTTCCCCTTAGCATAGGCAGAGGATGCTGATGGGGTTGCAGTGCTGGCAGAATCCCCCTTGTAGGTGTTGTCAGTGTGTCCCAGGCAGTGTTATGAGGATCCCTCTGCTCCGTCCTCTGGGCTGAGATCCTCAGGTGGGGGCAGGAGCTGTAGTTCATTATACGAGATCTGTATTTGCAGGTGGCAACGGGCTTCTGTGGCAGAGCTGGACATCTGAGTCTCGGCTTGGAAACACATCCAGCCCTCCTCGGCATCCGAGGGGGAAGGTTTGCCCTCATTCCTGGGTAGCTTTGCGGTGGCCAGTGGCGCTCCCGCAGCGCGGTGCCGGGGCAGAGCCACCTCCGGTCGGGCAGGGCCGGCGCGGGCGGGCCAATGTCCCCCGGGCTTTCGGGGTGGCCCCGGTGCTGGTGGCCGTGTCCGAGCCGGCGGTCAGGCGCCGCAGGGGCCGAGCCGCCCCGGGGTCAGCGTGTCCTGGGTCTGTCCGCGGGGCGGTGCCGGTCTCGGTCTCGGTCTCGGTCTCGGTCTCGGTCTCGGTCCTGTTCAGCC
>VZTR01025638.1:32670-105284 GCA_013400775.1 Chaetops frenatus
CGCCGCCCGCAGCCGTGAGTGCCCTGCGCGGGGCGGCGGCTCGCGGGGCGCCCGCGCCGCCTGCTCGTAACGTGTCTCTTCTCTCCACAGGTTGGTACTAAGAAGTGCCTTTCCTGACGTCGCTGCTGCTTGGGACCGCTTCTAGAGCAGCCGCTGCTTTTGCCTTGCTTGCTGCCAGCTAGACTGCGACGACAGCGCTCCGCCGCTGCCAGCTCCGCGCCCGCCGGGAGGAGGGTCCGGCGCTGCTCCCCCGCCGCCGCTGCACTGTGCACTAAAGTGTGACCCGAAGGTCAGAGCTCTGCTGCCCGAAAGCCAAGGAGAGGAGGAGGAGAAAAACCCCAGCCCAAACCCAGTGTCGGTCGTTGCTCTAAACTGCTGCATCTGTCTATGCCAAACTAATCGATCCCGATTGCACCGCAGAGCCCGCTGCCTGGAGGCACCTGCCAGCCACCGACCCCGGGAGCAGCTCGGGAAGCGCTGCCGAGCCCGCCACGTTCCCATGCTTGCGGTGGCCACACTCAGGACGGGATGCTGAGCGTGTGGGGCTAGTCCTGGCCACGCTCTCGCAGGCACATCTGGCTGGCAGTCCTGGCCTTCCCCTGAGCCCCACTAACGGTGCCACGCTCTGAACTCTGGTGACACAGCTCTTCCTCGAGATTGCAGCCACCTAGTTTTACACGTACTTATTTTAAAATAGGGAGTGGGGGAAAAAAGTGTTCTGGAGGTGGCACTCCCGTAATTTCCAGTTTATCAGTTCAGCTACTCGTTTGCCCATTTTTATTGGAAATTTTAACTACCTGTAAAATCTAAAGATGGCTGTTAGCGTCACACCGATCCGGGACACAAAATGGCTAACGCTGGAAGTGTGTAGGGAGTTCCAAAGGGGGACTTGCTCACGACCAGATACGGAATGTAAATTTGCACACCCATCGAAAAGCTGCCAAGTTGAAAACGGACGTGTAATCGCCTGCTTTGACTCCTTGAAAGTGAGTAAATATTACATGATTTTCAAGGATACGTGGTTAATGAAAGAAGCAGTTGTAGCCAGAGAAACCCTGCTGCTGAACAGGAGCAAGTGCTGGCTGCCAGCAGTGGGGTGTTTTGCTGCTTTATTTTATTGATGCTTGTTGATTTGTGTTGCTACTTTCCTCAGGGGAAGGGGAAGGATATAGGGAACGAAGGGAAGATATGTCTGGCAGGGCTCAAATCCTCCAGTATGGCTACAGGGACTCATTCTTTGCCTCCAAATTATTCCCTGCCTGTAGCTGGAATAAAGGGCACTTCACGTAGAAACAGCAAAGTCACTGTGAGGATTCTTTGTTTTTAATAGCACAAACCACGTAAGCAATATTGAGGATTTGTTTCCATCTCGTAACTACCAGCGAGTTGTTGGTGTCTCTGGACAGCTGATTGTGAACCTTAGAAGAGTGTTTTCCTCCCTGGGTTATTCGGGTGTCTGTGAGCACCCAGCTTGCCTTTCTGTGGTTGGCACTGGTGTGGTTGTCCCATATTTTTCCCAAGTACACTTGCTTAAGGGAAGGACAGCACTTAGCAGAAGGCAAGGTGCCTCTGGATGTGCAAGCATGGCAGGAGCAGAGAAGATTTTCAGGAGGCACATCCCAGCTAGGTACCCTAAATGTAGGGCTGTTGTTTCACTGTAGCTATAGTTTCAGTGATAGGTGTTAAACATGTGGGTCCCAGCTCCTTCCCTTGTTTTTTCACGATTTAAATAACCTAACATGTAAAATACTCATACCACAAACAGTATAGAATTAATTCAGTGGAGTCAGGAGAAAATCAACACTTGGGAAGCAGAAATTTGTCTGTCAGTTTTTTCTACAGTGTGATTTTCTCTTCCTGGGCCGGGATCCCAGCTAGTGGAGCCCAGTGCATGGAGCTGGCTGCTGGCACACTGTGCTTGGGAGGGAGCTGGAGTAGCTCCTGCAGGTCACAGCTTGAGTAGGGCACCAAGTGCCTTACACGGGGTCTCTATAAATCCTGCAACATCTGAGCTTGAAAATCTGTCTTTTCTCAAGTCAGGGGACACAGGGTAAAGCTTTACAGTGCTCTCAGGCCTGAAATACCCACTCCATCACCCCCAGCCATGGTTTAACTTGCAGATACTGGAAGGGTTTGTTTCTGTGTTGTGCAATTTATTTTTAAATACAGCAATTACAATGCATGCAGGGTATTGATTTTAAATTGTGGAAATAAGATGTTTTTATGCATTAAGCATATTCTGGAGGTAGGAGCAGAGAAAAGACACATTTTCAAGCTCAGATGTTGCAGGATTTATAGAGACCCCGTGTAAGGCACTTGGTGCCCTACTCAAGCTGTGACCTGCAGGAGCTACTCCAGCTCCCTCCCAAGCACAGTGTGCCAGCAGCCAGCTCCATGCACTGGGGCAGAGAGGCTGCCAGTGCCAGTGGGGAGTCCCAGCCTTGCAGTGGCATGGCGTATCAGTGTGGCTGCTGGGGGCTGTGCAGCCTTGCTGTGGGGATCGCGCTGCTGCCAGAGCACAGGCCTGGCCCCTGGGCCTCCAGCCTGTTCTTGAGTGAGGGGCTGTGACAGCCACGATGGGTTTGCTGGTGCAGTAACTCCCACAGTGTCCCTGGGTTGGTTTCCCAACAACGTGCATCTGGCCACCACAGCCTGACCCCACTGGCCTTGCGCTTCTGAGCACAAGGACCTGGCCGAAAGGCTGGAATCCAGCCATGGAGGGAGCCGGACGCCATGTCAGTGGTCGCTGGAAGTGCCTGAAAATCTCAGTACTGGACAGGGATGCTGGTGGTGCCAGAGCCGAGGGGCAGCATGGGCTGGTGTCTGTGTAAGAGGGGATGGAGCAGGGCCTGGACTGGTTTCCCCAGCCTTGGCCGCATGACTGGCCCTTCTGCTGCCGTCAGCAGGGCTCTTCGCTTCCTTTTTTTAATGCCGGAACTAAGGCTGACCTTTGCCAAGCACTGCCAGGTCTGTGGGTGATAACGGTGGGTAGCGTTACAGTGTTGCTGTGGGTCCTCAGAGTAGAAGGGTGTGCTGCTGCACTGTGGAATCAGCGCAAGGGCTGAGCTGGGTTCTGGGAAAGAATCTGCTGTTTAAAAATGCACCACTGACCAGAGCTGTTTACTTGTGCTCATGGGCTGAAAGGTTTGCCAGTGGCTGAGCTGCTGTGTGCTGGAGAGGCTCCTGGGGATCAGGCCACCCCCTCGCTGCAGCCTGGAGCAGGATCCTGTGGTGTCCCAGGTGGGCCCTGCGCCTGTGGCTGCCAGTGGCTCCCTAGCCCCTGGGGCATGTGTCATGTATGAGAATACCTTGGGTAAACAGAAAGTGAAATATCCCCCTTTGGGGAATTCCCAGTCCAATCCCCATTGCAGAAGCCATTGCTCAGTTTTGGTTTTGTTTCAGCTCTGTGTCAGTTTTGGTGTGTGCTGAGCTCAACCAGCACTAGTTACTGAGTTATCTTCTCTGCAATATCCCAAACTTTAGGTGTTCTGCAAAAGCAGAACATCTATTCATTTTAGGGAAATGCCGCACCAGCTCTGCCTGGACATTATAAGGTCAGTCAATACTTTAGTACAGATTAGAAAAGATTTTTGGTTAGGAAATTCAAAAGTAATTTTTAATTTTTCAGTAATTCAATATAGATGTAATATCCTTGTTCTTTACTAAAATAGCAGTACGCTGAAAAATTGACCTTAATGTTAAAATATTTGATTTCTTATTAATGTATATAACATTAGTATTATATAAACAGCTATTCTTGCATTATCTGTTGGACATAAGACAGATACTTAGTCACTGAATTTTTCTCTACAAACTCCTGCATCTTGGCAGGAGTTGAAATGAGGTGAGCTTTAAGGTCCCTTCTAGCCCAGCCCCACTGTGTGATCTGTCACTCCTGGACTCAGTGTGAGTGTGCCTTAGGAGTGACTGATGTATGGAGCTGACATCAGGCAGGTGTGAGTGCTGCAGAGCTGCAGCCCCTGGGCAGGACATCTCTGAGCTGGAGATGGATTGTGTACTCTGCTATATTCAGAACATAAACAGGCAGAGCAGATCCTGGGAGGGGGCCCTGTGCAGTGGCAATGCCCTTTGCCTCTGGCCCTGGCCCAGGTGTCCCCTGCAGGCACAGGGACAGAGCATACAGAGTGCACAGCTGCCGCAGCCAAACACCATTGCCCTGCCCTGCTCTGCCTGGAGGAGGCAAAAATAGATGCCAGAAGTGAAACTTTCAGCTTGGGTAAAGCACTTTTTTTTTTTTTTTNTTTTTTTTTTTTTTTGGTTATTATTTCCCCTTCCTGGGAAATGAAGGCACAGACTCTGTGTAGGGCTAGAGCAAGGAAAGCAATGCTGCCTCCCGAGGTTCTCTCCTGTGCTGTGTAGGAGCAGTGACACTGGGCTCTGGACACCATCTCTGGTTGGGGAACACATCCTGTGGGTGCACCTGACAGCTCCTTCTTACCTGTGAGCAGGAACAAGCACCCGCTGGCCCATGTTAAGCGTGGGGAGCAAAAGGCAGCCAGGCCCGTGGCTGTGACCTCTGAGGTGCTGCAGGAGGTCAAGGCTGGGACAGCCCCAGGGAGATGTTATCATCCTGCTGCCTAATTACTGCTAATGAAACCTGCAAGGCTAGCCTAGGGGAGCGCATGAATCAAGATGAATGTGTGTGGGATAATCTGGGCCTTAGATATTAGGAGGATAATTTTAAACCAAGAATGATTATGTAGTGTATTCAAATTATGCACTGGAGCGGCTGAGTCAGCTCCAGCTCTGGCTCTGCCTTGTTTAAATGCCGTAGGATTTTTTTCCTAAATTTGGATGCCTAAAAGCCTGTTAGGCTGTCTACAGCAAAAATAAGCTTGAGTTCCTAAATCGGGAAACTGGTTTGCAACAGAAATTTGATTTTTACCAGAATTTTGAAACATTTTTCTTCTTTTTTTTTTCTTCTTGGAAAAATAAGCCTAAGTAGAACTGGTTTTTGAAATTACGTTAGCTTTGTCAGATGTTCCGATAGATGAGTCATCCACATTTCCTGAAAGCTGAGATAAAGATGTCTGAACAATGGGGAGATGGATGTCAAATGCAAATCTTGTGGGAGCTGCAGATGCGCTGAGGACACCGTCACTGCGGCCAGGCTGCCATGTGGGTGCTGCCAGCCCTGAGCTGGGGACAGTGTCACACAGCAGGAGGGGCAGGGGCTTGGGCTGCCCCCGCTGCTGCCCTGCTGTACTCTGCACTACTCCACACCAGCTTTCTGCGGGCTGGGGGCTGCTGTGTTCCCAAACCTACTGCTGTGAACTGATCTAACTTCACGTGACTCCTGTGGCCGTGGTGAACTCGAGTCACACTGCATGGCTCTGGAAATAAGTGCACCACGGGCCCTGCAGCTCCAAGTCAGTTTTTGGTCTCTTATGCTCCCACTAAGGCAACTCCTTCCTGTTCAAGCTGGGTGTCCCAATGAAGTGTAAAAGCTTTTTCTACTCTTTCTTCAACAGCTGGAAGGTCTTAAACTTCCACATTTCTCTGCTTTTTTTAAATTCTAAGAGAAAGCTGGAAACTAGAAGTGTAAGTCACTTCAGTGATGATGTCTGAGGTTGAAGCTCTGGTGCTTTGTGTCTGAGACTCACCAGCGCTCGTTAATCTGATAGTATTTTATCTTCAGATGTAGAAGTATTTATTTTTTTTAATAGAACTCCTGAACTCTGTAAAAGTGACTGCCACTTTTTACCAAGAAGGCTTAAAAATATATAAATGTAGCAGTAGTATTATTATTGCTGAAATTGGTGAGCATCTTACTTCTGGCACAGAGATGGAATTGTCAGTTTTTCTAGTCTCTCTACTTTGTCACTGCTTAAAAACATACTGATTTTTTTTGACTTGTTCCCTTTTGTGTGTCACTTACGTAAGAGGGTAGAGTAAGCATCTTATTTCATTTAATACAAAGAAAAGAAAATTCCATAAGCCTACTGCACTAGTGATGTTGAGAATGGCAGATCATGAGTCTCATTCTTCTTTAATGAAGGCGAAAGAAAAAACCCAGAACACTGGAGCAGGTGATTCTTGGGTAATTTTACCTGTGTGGTATCTGGCATCCCTGGAGCGAGAGGCAGTGACAGGACTCTGGGTGCAAGGATGAAGGGAGGCTCAGGGCTGGAAGGCAGATGAACACATGGCTGATTCCAAAGAAGCTTGTAAAGTAGTAACCCTTGGCAAAAAATGAAAACATAAGCAATGTTCAGATTCCTAAGGTCTGATTTGCCATTTTTTTCCTCTCCAGCCTGTGTGTCTGCCAGCAGGCTGAGCTCCAGAAGAGGAAGGAAAGTGGCAAATACATCGAGAAAATGGGGCAATTGTTAGGTGGAGTGGCAAATAGTCCATTAGCAAACCAAACAATTGAAAGCAAGTGTGTTCCTCTGTGGGTAGATGGTGTTTTGAAGTCTTATCAGGCCCTCGGACAGAAGAGTTGCAACTAACTACAGCCTTTACAGCTCATTTTACAGCTTCAGCTCTGCCTCGGCAGAATGAAATTAGGTAGAAATTAAAACATTGCACTGCACCATTTGCACTGTCATTTTTGAAAGGCTGTGCATAATAGAAACCAGCGTGGGCTTCTGTTACATTCAGGAACTCTACTGGGCATAGTCAAAATCAGTAAAATTCTGAACTGGTTTGCAGGGAGGATGTAAAGAGGCATAAAATAAGAAAACCTCACGTCAAGAACATGCAGACATTTGTCCCAAGTCTTAACTGAGTGATCAGGAGCAGCCTGTGAGGCCTGTCTCCTTCCCAGGATGACCCCAAGCATCTGTTTTTCGGAATACAGATGCCTTGTTGCCAAGGTTCACTGAAATTTGTTGGAAGCAACAAATTACATTCAAGACCGAATGATCACATCTGTTATTTGACTTTGGAGAAATGCTGGTGTTTCTTTGTTGGGACTGCAGAGCCTTGTTAGCCCAGATGGATGTTATTTAGGAGCTACTGCCCCGAGTGCTTCTTAGGAGTCTGCACTTCCTGTCGGGAGCTGCTCCCATGTCCGATGCCTGAGAAGGAGCCTCTTCTCCAGGTGAGCAGCCAAAGCTTGGGCAAGGCCACAGCCCTCCCTCCAACACACTCAAGTCCACACAACCCTGCAGAGAGAACCAGCATGGGTTTGGGCTCTCTCAGTGTCAGGCACCTCCCTACTGCTCTGTATTGGGCTGTGCTGCCTGTGGTGCTGCACTGACACCTGCCCACCTCAGCCTCGCAGCAGGTCTGGGCTGCTCCTCCACCAGGACTGCACAGCAGCACTCAGAACAGCACCTCTAGGAAATAACAAGAGCTGCTTTTATCCTGATCCAGAGGTCTGTCTTGTCCCGCATTTCATGGTGCCACTAGGAGGATTACTGCTGTTGAAATGAGATTTAAGTCGACACTGAATTGTCAGGTCCTGAAACACAGGATTATGCAAGTAAGAAAACCTTCAGGTTCATGGTTGAATTTATTGAAATACTTATGACTTATCCTCTTCATTAGGAAACATCTCCGGATTTAACTGATGCAGAACACACATGAAGTAGTTGAAAGCAACTGCAATGTTTGATGAAATAAAGGAAATTACATCTGATGAAGTGGATTTTTAAAGAAGAGGAAATCCAGTGTAGCGCTGCTGAAGGGCTTCACTCTGGCACTAGCAAGCTGCGTCCTCAGATTGCTTTTTTGTTATATTTCACTCACTGGATAAACTTCTCAGATCTCAGCCCTGGAGACCCCAGGAAGTTCTCTGTCTTCTCAGAGATGGCATGGTGGGCTCAGTAGTGCTGCTCCAATGGGAGAATGCTGGTGTTCCTGAAGTTTGCTGACAGGAGCAGCAGTGCTGGAGCAGGAGTAGGGAAGGGGCCAGCTGGGGGAACCAGGTTTGGATCCAGCTTCATGTCAGAACATTTCAAGTCCCGTCAAGTTCCTGGAAGGACTCTCTTTGGCTCCAGATTTTTCTGGACCATTCCTACCTTAGCAAAATAGGACAGAGAGTTAGCAAAAGAGAGAGTGCTGTTTGAAAAGAGGAGCAGCTGTGGGAGGAAGCAAAGCTGGTTACTTTTTGTTCGTGTGACTTCATTGAATTTGCATGGGTTAATTCCAGGCTTACATAGAGACATAAATGGTTGTGCAATGGAGATTTAAATTTGAAAGAGAGGAATTGAAAAATATGGAAATTGTCCTTCATGTATGTGCATACTGCCCACTGTTGTGCCAGCTGCATGGGAGGGCTTGTGTCCAGGTGTGCCCAAGGGACCAGGAGGCAGCTGGCACAGAGGGAGAGCTGTGAGGATGTGGATGGTGGGTGGCTCCGAGGCCACCTCTGCTGGGCGAACATACCTGTGGGACCAGGAGGAGCAAACATTCCATTGACTCTCAGGTGGAACAGGGCAGTTTGTGGTTGGGGCAGGTCATAGGCAGGAGTCAGCTCAGGCTCAAGGGGTCTGTGGTATCCCTGAGGGACAGAGTCATCTGTGTGTGGACATGCTGGAAAACCCCACAGTGTAGGAGCAGCCAGCAAAACCAGGGTAGCCGCAGGTGTAGTAGGTAACTACCACTTTGCAGGAGTAAAAACTCATTGTTGTCTGCTCTTTCTTTATCCTGGTGGGATTCAGTCTAAAAACCTGTACAGGTTCAGTGCTGGTATTTGATACTGGATGAGGAAGAGGTTGTGGTTTTTTAGTTTGAGAGCATCTTTCCAGACAGGTCTGGTTCAGGGAGAGATTTTCACTCCCCAGGAGCCTGGCAGGTTTTTAGGTGTGCAGTAGCCACCACAGCAATGTCAGGAGCAGCACAGTTTTTCTTCATTTGTTCTGCTATATAGGAACAAGAGTGTGCACATTTAACTGAGGTCTTTCGAAAAGAATAGGCAGAATGAAATGTTTTCTGGGTCCTTGGGGTTCACTATAAACTGACATTGGTGGAAAAGAAAGAATACACTTGGTTGGGCTCTTTGTGTAGGATTCAGCCATCAGCAGGCAGCAGCTCAGAGCACACTGCTACCAGAGACAGAGTGAGCTGCAGCTCAACAGGCTGCTGGTTCTGCTATCCCTTCCCATTTTTTTACAGTGCAGTCAATGTCTAGAGCCAGCTGTAGATGGGAAATTGTGCCTGGAATTCAACTTTCTGGTTGTAGGGTGTGTTCAGAAAATCATCTGCATTGACATACCCTTGCTTGTCTGGTGCCCTGCTAAAATCTTCCCTGCAGTGGGCTGAGTCAGGAGACAGCCTGGATGTCTGCAGTGTCTGTAACCAAATAAAAATTCAGGTGAGCTGGGAAAGCTTTTGGTTGGGCAAACTGAAGGGTTAAAGAGGTGACACTCACTAAACACTCCTTAGAGGAAACAGAAGAGTCAGTTCTTTGTATCTGCTGTGTTGTTATTTACTCCTGTTGTTGGTTGAACACTGGCTGCACCTCGTGTCTGTGGAGCAAAGTGAGGTGCTTCCCTTGCACAAGGCATGCAAGTGATGGATGGATGGATATTTATGGCAGCTTAAATTCCAAGTAAAGTACCTTAAAATGCAAAACTCTTGTTGACAGTGGAGCACAAGGAATTGTTTCATAGAAAAAAATTTCTAAATTGTGATTTAAATATTTCTGGGTGATACTGGGGGGATGTGGCAGGGTTGGTCAGTCCAGGGAACACCTCACCAGGCCAGGCATTTGTTGCAGAGAAATGACTGTGTGGAGCTGCAACCGGCAAAACAGATGTGCAGCACAGGGCCAGCTCACTGCAACCAGGATCAGTGTTTGGGTTTTTTCTGTGGCTGCACTGAACAGGAGGAAGCAGGGGATTTTTTATGACAGTGATGATGGTGGTTAAGTCTCTAACTAGAAGAGAAGACAAAGCAGAAGAGAGAAAGGAATTAAAGGGAGGGGCAGAAGGGAGACAAAAGGCTGAAGAGGTCAGATGCTCTTATACCACCTGGCAGATGACACAGGAGAGAGGCCTCTGTTTGAAATGTGTGAGCAGATGGGAGGGGAAGGGGAAACAGGAGTAAAGCACAAGACAAGATTAGGAGATATTGGAGGATGTAGTGTGCAAGGATTCCTTGACAAAATATATTTGTTCCCAGGTTCTGCCAGCTTTTTGAAACAGATCTTTTGCACCTAGTTCTAAGCGTGGTTCCTGGTATGATTAAATATATCTGAAGAGAAAACTAATGCTTGTTAATTGATTTTTTTTTTTTTTTTTTTTTTTTTTTTTTTTTTTTTTTTTTTTTTTTGCCGGGAGTGAATGTACACCTAAGTTTTGCCTTGATGGAATCCTTTAGCATTTGGCTTCATTAGGTCTGGCACTGAAAATCAGAAGGGAAGTGAGGTCTCCTGCCATTGGATGAAGACATTGTTAATGTCAAATTGTTACACTACACAGCATTTGTCACATATTTATGGTTTGGATGTTTCCGGTGATTTTAGATACCTAAGTGGTTAGACACTGAAAAAGTAGCAACAGTGGAAGGTTGAAGTTACTTGTTATACTTATGAATTGTTCTGCTCTGCGTTATGCACACACTGTAGACTGTGTATATATGTGTGCTCATTCTATATTTTATATGTAATATATATCTGTATATGAGCCTCACACATGGCACAGGCAGGGTTCCCTGAATCCAGGTAAGGCATAGGAGTTGTAAACTTTCGTTTGGGGTGTTTGTGGGGGCTGCTGTGTGCTGCCCCAGCAGTGTGGGATGCAGGAGCCCCATGCCAGTGCAGCAGCTCTCGGGTGATGTGGGGTGTTCACATCCTGGGGCAACTGTGGTGCCTCTGCTGCTGCTCTGATGGAGCCCGGCCTTGCACCCTGGCACTGAGCTGAGCTGCCTCCCAGCCCTGCTTGCTGGCTCCAGGTCCAGGCAATGCTATTTCAAACTGCTTGAAAGGATCTTGGAGGTTCTTGGAGGTAGATCTGGTATCAGAATTGCTCCGAGGTTGCTGTGATGGGTTTGGATTGTGGTGATGGTGTTTGGCACACAGGCATGCAGAGGTGGTGTCCCTTGGCTGTGAGCAGCCAGGCCTGTGGTGCTGGGGAGCCTGCACTTGTGTGTGTGTGTCTGTGTGTGAGCACTGGTTAGCTGTTGTACCCTGCTGTGTACTGGGAAACTCACCAGTTTGCACTGGGGAGGCCCCTCCTCAAGTGCTGTGTTCCAGCTGTTAGGTGATTTATTAATCACTGTGTGTTGCTAGCTCCTGGCTTTCTGTCTGTAGCACAGTTTTTTAAGTCAGGCTGGTCAAGCATGCACTTGCTCTCTTTGGCATTGTTTGAGCAGTGCAGAGACCAAGAGAGCCCCCCATGAGCAGGTGAGGCAGGGGAAGTGCCCCTGGTTTGTTGAACAGGAACTGGGCTTTAAGGTAAGGAGAGAGTTTTGTTCCCTCCAAAGATGTGAGGAACACACCAAGTGATTTCATTTTGATTTCTCTTTATGTTTTTCTCCCTTATTAACTGCACTGGTTTGAAAAATAGCTGAGCTCAGTATCAATCTATTTTATTTCATGTGACAGTTTTTAAAAATTAAACTATATGATGTAAATTATATGAATTATGTCAGAATTACTTTCTAGGTTTTGCACTTTTTTCCACTGCTGATTCCAGCAGGGCTCTGGAGGTGGAACATTCCTTCCCTGTCTGACCTTTCTGTCTCTGTGCAAATGTTCTGATCCAGCTGTGCTTGGCTGGGGGCTTCCCTTGGTTTGGATGTATGACAGATGTTACTGCTGCACACGTTTTTGCAGTACTTTGATGGTTTGGTTTTAATACTTTTTGGAAAGTAATGTTCTTCTAATTCCATTCCCTGTATGCACTGGCTTAGACTGGAGGGGGCTGCCAGCAGTCTTTGAGGGGTGTGACAGTGACACCTTCCCAGCACCTGGAGGTATGTGCTGGAGGGGCTGGCAGTGGTGCTGGAGCTGCCACCACTCAGGCCTGGCAGGGGGACACAGCCCTGGGGCTTCAGGCTGCTTTAGGATGTGTCACTGCTAATGGGGACCTTTGTGGGAATTCCCCTCAACATGAGAGCTTGGTTTGAGACCACAGAGGGTTGTTATCATCATGGTACACTCTGTGACACGGCCTGCAGCAGGGATTTAAAGTGGCCTTTAGACACCAACAATTTCATCCCATGCTTCTCGAATCCTTGGCACGCTGTGGATTATTCCAGTAATTGCAGCCACTGGTGCTGGTGACTACTCCAAGTTTTTTCAGGCTGTGTGTTTTGTGTGTTGACTTTGGGTTTGTACGCAAAAAAAAGCCTTCAGAAGCTGAAAAGATGTTTTGTGAATTAAGAAGCTACCTTATGCTTAAACAAATTAAAAATAGTAGTTGCTAAAAATACATTCATATTTAATATTTAAAATTTGGAAAGCATTGCTGGATTTTATTGTTGTCTGGAGTACAGCCATGGGTCAGTTGTCCAGCACCATCTGTAGTTATTCCGTTCTTTTCTCTCTGTTCTGTTTAAATGACAAATAGTTAAGTGTTACTGAGTGACTGCTCAAGTTCTGTTTTGATCACCTGACAAATTACTTGGTTCAGCTTCTGCTCCTTAATGTTGTGTAAAAGCTGTTTGAGCCCTGGGAGCCGCAGAAGGCAGGGATTCCCAGTGGCAGTGGTGCCTTGGAAGAGCAGGGTCAGCTGTTGGGAACAGCACATCTCCAGGTCCCCTGGAATGCTGGGGTTCTGAGGTCTTGGGTGTAACGGTGAGCAAAGCTGTCACCTTGAACTTGTGTCTTTGTACAGAGGTTGTGGGGTAGAAAGTTCTCATTTGCCATTTCACTACTTTCCTCTTTTACTATTTTCAGAGTGAGTCAGGTCTCGTGAAAAAAAAAAAAAAAAACGGTCAGGGAAAAGAGAGGAATTCAAGATTTGTTTTATTCCCTTTAAATACTCAGAAATAAATTGTTTCACAGATCTAAGTGAAATATATTAAAAGAGAATTTTGATTTTTGAAGAGTGAGCACCTATAGGGCAGCCCTGCAACCCAGCCCCCGGGCTGATGCTCTCATCTCTGGAACTTTGATTCTGCCTCGCATATGCTGAACCTGGGGAAAAAGTGCTTCTGCAATGAGATCATGATACCCCAGTCCTCCCTCTGAATGTTCTGTTTGCTTCATTAGCTTGGTTGGCTCCCACAAACGGAAAGTTTTTCAGTTCCCACCAGCTATGTGGCTGAACACTTGAAGTGAGAGTGTTTGAGTCTTCAGGTCATGCGTGTGTGTTTGAGCTCTCTCTCTCTCTCTCTTACACACACACACACACACGGATAGTATCTGCAGAGGTGACATTTCCTGCAGCTCAGCATGTGCGCTGAGGGTACTGGCATTGCCAAAATGTCCTACAATGACATCTACTAGGAGCAGAAAACACAGAATCATTTGGGTTGGAAAACACCTCCAAGATCATTGAGTCCAACCTGTGCCCGAGCCCCACCTTGTCCCCAGGCCAGAACACTGAGTGCCACCTCCAGTCATTCCTTGGACACCTTCAGGGATGGGGGCTCCATCACTTCCCTGAGCAGCCCCTTCCAAGGCCTGACCACTCTTTCTGTAAAGAAATTCTTCCTGAAAATGCTGCTTTTTGCAGAAAGTCTGTATTTGGAAAACAAATATTACTTCTCTTTGCTTTTTACCCTTGGGTTGGGGTTTTGTATCTTCCTCCTGGGGAATCTCCTGCTGGGGTGGGCTGGAGCACTGAGCTTCCCTCCGGAGGAGCAGTGCTAGCTACTGTCTGCACAGCTCTGCTTTGGGACAGGACATGGCAGCTGTCAGTGCCCATCTGAAAATACACAGTCAAAGGGAATTCTCATTGCCCAGCAGTGTTTGGCATGTTTTGTGATTATTTAACTTTAGAAAAATAAATCCTGCCACCTCTGTTTCCCACTAGTCCGCGTGCACTGACCTGCTCTGTTCAACAGCTGAGGCAGCGTGGCGAGGGCAGATGGGTCTGCACCTCTATGTTCCTGCATGCCCACGTGCTCTGCGAGCCTTACAGACACTGAAAAACAGCCTCTGCTGTTTACATGTTCTTTCTGCTCCTCTGGTGTCATTGTCACATATTTCATAAGCTTTTCTGAGTGTTTTTCCTTTCAGCGTGTGTTACTGACAAAGTTGAGCTTTTCAAGGCTTTTGCGCCAAATATTCACCCTGCAGCCGCATTTCTGAGCACACAGAAGCTCTCACCTGGTCCGTATTCCTACAGTGCAGGTCCTTGCTGTGTGTATTTGTTTTAACAAGGAGTTGCATTTTTAAAAGTAGAGCTTATACAGAGGCTTTAACAGAGAGAGTCTGGAGAGCTCCTTAAAGCAAGCAAGGTTTCCTGGTAGCTGTAATTATGTTTGCACTGCGCTGGTGCAGACAGAGCAGATAGATACTGTCTTTATTTGCACACTGCCTTACAGTAGGTCTTTTGTTCTGTCATTTTACTGTAATTTTGTTTCATGTGGAAAGTGAGTGAGGCTGAACCTCTGGGGTAGAGGGTACCAGGGGTGGAGAGTGTGTGATTGCAGCAGTGCTGCCTATTAGAGATGCTTAAATGAGTGCACGGATCCATCAGGCAGCTTTGTCTTTGTGAAATATTGATCTGCAATAACAGTGTTAGGAGGCCTGGAAAGCACTTAGTGCAGGAGATTATTCCTGAGCTGTATGAGAAAAAAACGTGTGACTGATACTGAGCTTTTGAGCCCTCTGTCCTGCCTTCCCCGCCTTACCAGTGCAGCACAGAGCTGAGCAAGGAATTCAACATCAGTGCGGGCTGAAACTTCCAGTTTTGGTTGATGCTTCCATGTCCGATGTTAATGGTTATTGGATTGTGTCATGGGCGTGTCGGTGGTGGAGCTTGACACTGACCCAAGGGCACTGAGGCTGGACGCTGCACTGTCTCGTTACTTGAGATGGCGAGGCCCAGCTGACCTCCCCAAATGGGAAATTCAGCAAAAGTGCTTGTGCTCCATGTGTTCCCTCACAGCCCCACTGTCCATCTGTGCCTGTGCTGAGCTCGCTTCCACAGGCAGCAGGAGCTTCCATTGCTGGGATGTCCTCTGCTCCTTCTTGGTTTGCCATGGAGCTGTTAAGTGCTTCATGGCTGGGTTTAGTTTAGTTTTGTTTGGTTTTTTAAAGAAACATGATAAGAGTGTCCCAAAGGCACAGTGAAGGTGGTACTGCATGTGAGGTCCCAGTGCTGCTCCAGCAGGGCCTCTGGCCCTACCCCTGTTCCCATTCCCGGGTTGGTTTCTGCAGGGACTGCAAGCGTGTTTATTTGGTTAGGAAGCTTTTACTGTGCCTCAGCACACACTTGCAAGGTAAAACAAACGTGATGTGTCAGGCTTTGTTCACCCACAACACTTTCCCTTTCCTACCCTTGCTGGCTTCAATTTGTTCTTTGTTAAAGACTTCTAACTCTCCTTTTGCCTTTGGATATTGAATACATCAACATTTTTTGGTGTCTTTTTTTTTACCCTGAAGTCTGAATTACTTAGATTGATCCTCACTGTAAGAATTTTTGAACTATAAACTTTGTTTCTTTATTTCTCTGCTGCTGTACCCTTTGTTATTTATATCCTTTTCTTCCCTCATTTGCCTAGGCAGTAAAAAACTATTACTCAAGCTTGTCATCAGTTGGCCATGGTTTGGTGGCTTTCTTTATCTAGCTTCTAATTACTTCAGATTTGTCTTTTCTCTTGCCTCTCTGGATGATGTAGTAAAATCTTGGGTTTGTGTTTTTCTGGTCCCTTGACTAACACCCAGTGCTGTTATCCTCTCATCAGAGATCAGGGCAGACCATATTTCAACCGTAATGGGTACTCTCATTGCCATCAGGGAATTCTGATCTTCCTTTCAACTTTCCTCCCCACTCCTGAGGCTGCTGCAAAGTGCCTCTATGATCTGAATACCAACTGGCTTGTGAGCCACCAGAACCATGATAATTCCATCACCAGCACAGTGTGCTTCAGGGGGCTGTTGTTGGTGTTTTCTCGTGCACTCAAGCTGAGCAGTTGGGGTGTTCCCCATGCTGAGGAAAGCAGAGGAGGAGCTGGGTATATGGGTTAACAGGGTCACAGCTCGACTGGAGCAGCCTGTGCAGGACCCTGCTCTGTTTGTGCAGGGTTTGGTGCAGTGGGGCACCCAGGACAGTGTCCTGTGGCCAGTGCAGTGTGCATGGCAGCGTGTCCCGTGCCTGCCCTGCTGGTGGAGCGTCGCTCCCCTCCCATCCATCCCGGTGTTCCAGCCGCTCCACTGCCCTCCGCCCCACTCTCATGCTAGCTTTTCTTGTCCAGAAGTGACTAAGCTTCCTGTTATTCCACTCTGTCAGTTTTTCCCCAATCCTGCTGTCGTGTTGGGCAATATTTACTTGCCAGCAGCTTCCTCTGCTGCTGTTCCACTCCGTTCCGTCCTGTTCCCACACACCTCTCACTTTGTTACTTGTGGCCCTCAGGGATGTTCACATTCACTCTGTTGGACTTGTTTCCACTGAAGCCAGGATTTATACACAGCCGTGAACCCCTGGAGAACATTAACTGGATACTGCAAGAGTGCACTGTGGACCATGTTTGGTCTGTGGAGGGAGAGCTGCCCTTTGGTTTGTGATGTGAACCCACCTGGTGTGGGTGCAGCCAGGGCGGCATTGCAGTGTTGTCCTGAGCTATCCCGAGCTGATGGGTGCTGTTCGTGTGTACAGAGGAATTGTTTCTGCCTCACTGGAAACCACAGGCACACTTTGATTTAGCACTTTCCTTCAGATGATGGGAAATCAGAGGAGCTGCTCAAGAGAGGGTTTTCCCTCTGGAGCTCCAAGGGCATCCAGGAGGCATTGGCTGATGCTCTGGGGAGGTGGAGGGTGACTCTCCCTGGGTGCTGGGCATGGTAGGGTAGGCAGTGGCTGAAGGTGTCTCTCATGGATCTCCTGAGTTCAAGGACCTGTCCCAGCCCCGCACTGAGCCCTCTGCGCCAAGGCAGGATGGTCAGGTGGGGTAGGGCCATCCCCGATCCAGCACCCTGCAGGGCTCATGCACCTGGCCCTCACCACGTGCCTTCACTGGGACCAGTAGCAGCAAACAGCCACAGCAACCCGGTACTGCTGGTGTAAAAATAATACCTCAGGAGGAATAAACAAGCTGTTTTTGTGTATTAGGGGTGGCCATGCAGAGCTGACTCAGGGCCTTGCCTTGCACTGCCCTGAGAGCTTATTCAGACATCCTGAGCATTTAGACCAACTTGAGGCACTTCCCTTGGTGCTGGGAAGGTGGGATGGTGCCAGTGGGGCCTGGGAGGATTCAATGCCCCGAGAGGGGCTGCTGGCTGCCAGGCAGTGCTGCTGTGTCACAGAGCAGAGGACATCAGAGTGCCAGGTCCCCAGGACCCCAGCAATACGGGCAGGTCCTGCCGAAACCACTGGCCACACGGACAGTGCTGGTGCCCAGGTACAATTAATGACACTGCATTGCAACAAGCTGTGAGGGAAACTTTATCTGGAAGCAAATAGGGACAGACCTAGTAGGAAATGAATAGTGCCTGGCAGAGATTGGGTGTGAAAACTGACACATAAATGTCACAGCATGAAAAATAGTTTCTCATACATAGAATTAAACCGCTTGTGACCCCCAGGCTACAGCGGGGCTGGGTATGCCAGGGAAAGAGATCTCTCTTTTGTTTTACTTTTTTATGGCACTTTATCACTACGGGTATTAATTTTAATTGTTTTACTTTGCATGTGCTGAATTCTGTCAATTACCAAATTCGAGGGTTCCATGGGTTTTATGGTGGTGACACGTGCCACAAACAAAGACCAAGAAACAAAGGCCAAGGCTAACAATTCTACTTACATGATAATTATGACATGGTAAAGAGGAAAAGGAGAAGAGCTGTGTTTGTTCTGTCTTGCACATTTAAGGAAAGATGCAAGGCTAGTTTTCAGTCAGCTTAATCTTTATCTTTTAATGATTGTTCTTTGATTTTCTCTTCAAACCAGACAGTATGAGCTTTAAAAAAGAATTCAAAGTGACCAGGGATATTTAATTGCCAGCCAACAGAAGCAAAGCAGAAAGGTGTGGGATAGGAGTGTGCCTTGGGGTGGGATGTGGTGGTCCCTGGCAGGGGCACACAGCATTGTTCTCTGAGGGGGGAGCTTGGCAGTGTTTGGGGGTGATATGGCAGTGCTGTGGGGTGGGACATGGCAGTGCCCTTGGCAGAGGAAATGTGGCAGTGTCCTGAGGTGAGATATGGCAGTGCCCTGAGGTGGGCACAACAGCACTGGAGGCTGTTACTGATCTGGGGGTGCCTTTGGGCACGAGGCTCGTGCCTTGCCCTCCTAGGTGAATGTGGCTGGGTTCATTAATTTCTCCTGAATTGCTGATTAAGTCATGCAGAATCTCGTTGCCGTGGATCTCTTGTTCCTTGCAGTGCTGCCAGGCTATGGGAAGGGTTGGAATTGTCTGCTTGCAGCCCAGGAGGGGTGACATGCATGAGGAGCTGGGTTTTCCCCTGACCCTGGGGCCCGTGGTGTTGCTCACTAATTACTGGTTCATTAGCATATGAGTGCTCACAGTAGCCCCTGCCAGCCCTGGCCCCAGCAGCACAGTAAAGTCATCACACAGTGTCACTCATCACGCAGTGACACTCATCACACAGTGACACTTCCCAGCTCGGCTGGGTGTGCAGGCCAGCTGCTCCCTCTGGATTCTGGCTCACATTAGGAATACAGAGACATTAAACACCTGCTTTGTCACTGTGCACATACCTGCCACCACAGGTACGGTTCTGTGGGCTCTGGCAGTCCCTGTCCACTGGGCTGAGGGCATACTGGGATACAGGACCGGGGTCATATGAGTGGCTGTGCCACTGGTCCTGGGGAGCTGCACTGACTGATTTTAAAGGGGTGTTTTGTAGGAAATCACTGTCTTGCCAAAAGTTCCCTCTTGTGGAAAACAGGTGGATTTTTTTTTTAGAAATTGTTAAAGATTCGCTGGGGTTTTTTGTTTGTTTTGTTTGTGGGATTTTTTGTTGTTGTTGTTTGCTTGTTTTGTTTTGGGGTTAGTTTTTCGGGGGTTTTTTGTTTGTTTTGTTTTTTGGGGTTTTGTTGTTGTTGTTGTTGGGTTTGGGGTTTTTTTGTTTTGTTTTTTTTTCAGAAGAGAAATTCTTCAACTTTAATTAGTTCCTAAAATTCTTGTTGGACAGGGGTAGTGCTTTCTGCCTTACTCAAGTGCATTTCTGGGTTTGTCCTTTCAGTCACAGTGGGATTCCAGCTGGGAGAGGCATCCACTGGCCTGATGTGTGTTGTTACTGGAAGCTCTGAGTGGTTTTCCTTCCAGTCCTATGTGAATTTCTCTTGTTCTTCGGGTTTGCAAGGCAGGGCAGCACTAGCTGATTCTCCACACACCTCCAGTCAGTGGCACCGTGGTGATGACAGCTGTGAACCTTCACTGTCAGACCTGTGGGTCACCCCATGCTGCTCTAAAGGGCTTGATGTCCACCGTTTCCCTGCTGTGACAGATGCTAGTGATCCATCAGCCCCCTGTGGAAATTGATCTCCAAGCTTAGTGTTTTGTGGTGCAGCAACATCAGATTAAATTGCTTTGGAACTCCAGTGCCGTAAGGGTGACAGGCACCCTGCCTCCTTGCAGTGGCCTGTCCTGAGTGCCAGGTGTGCTATATTGGCCTCTCTTTCTTATTACTGAGTGGATTGAATGGCCTTAATTTGTTTATCATGTAAGCAAACAGTACAGAAAAGCCAGAGGTGTCAAATTTTTGGTTGCCAGAGGCAGAACTTGGTGTCAGTTGCCAAAGGTAGCCTGTCTGTGGGCATGGCACCCACACAAGTCTCCCTGCTGCTCTGAAACGCTGTGGGTTCTGTAATGCCCAAGAGCCTCTGTCCCAGTCCTGCCAGCTCTCCCCATCCTCCCCACAGCCACTGCTCTGGGTTATTTTGGCAGTACTGGCGGTGTGTGGTAATTAAATAGAAAGGTTTGGATGTGATCAAGCAGTATGTTTCCATCTGAGGCAGTTTATTGTGTTGTAAAATGTCTCTTGCACGTGTGAGGTCAGGGACCTGGAGCTGTTTGCATTCCTGAAAATCAGGTCATTTCTCTGTGCTCCTTTCAGGTATTTCACAGGCTGCCCTGCAGCCCATGGGTTTTCCTGCAGTGCTGGGTTTGTTTGGTCAGGTGCTAGCCAGCCCTTACAGAACCACACGTCGCAGCAGAGCGCCTGGCTCAGCAGAGATTTTGGTGTGGCGTAGCTGAAAGAGTCCAAATCATTTCTCATGCTGATAATTCAAACTTGTGATCCTTTGTACACTCTGAGAAAGCAGCTGCTGGCTTTTCCAGGTGCAAAGAGCCACTGCTTCCCCCAGTGCCATTAACCCGCTCTGTACCTGTGCTCAGGTACTTGTGCTGTTGCTGTTCACCTGGGAAGGTTCACTGTCTGCTTTCCACATTCTAAGAAAAGTGGCATCTTGGAGCAGAGCTCAGGGGATTCATTTGAAATCATATCTCCAGGCTTTGGTATCGATCCCCAGAACAGTTCCCATTTGAGTGTCTGACCTTGGTTTCAGGGAAATGTTTTATTTATCTGTAAGGACAGGTCCAGACAAATTTCTTCTTTCAGCAGAAATTCTTCCCTGTGAGTGTGATGAGTCTGGTGAGGCCTTGCCACAGATTGACAGAGAAGCTGTGGCTGCCCCATCCCTGGGAATGTCCAAGGCCAGGTTGGACGGGGCTTGGACCAACCTGGGATAATGGAAGGTGTCCCTGCCGATGGCAGGAGGATTGGAACTGGATGATCTTTAAGGTCACTTTCAACCCTAACAAGTCCGTGATTCTGTGATTTTAAGAAATTTCCCATTTAGAGCTTTTCCTCTCAGTGCTTTGTTTTACCTCTACTTAGTTGTAAACTCAAATCCTATTTTGAAATAAAGTTTAATAAACTTCCTAAATTTCAGTCCGAGTTTATCATTTAACTTTATATTAATAAAATAATACTTTAATAATTACTTTCCCCACTAACGTTGGGGAATTAATTATTTTTCAGTCAATAACATATTTGCCTGACACATGGGTTCTAATTGTATTTAAATTGTATTTAAAACAGCATGTCAAGATGCTGTACTTGCTAAAAACAAGGGAAAAATACAGCTAAAAGGATAACACAAAAATAGGGAAAGGTATAATCCTTAGGTAAACCCTGTCGATAAAAACCCCAATCAGGTGGGTGTGTTGGCATTTCAGGATGCGATTCCAGCAGTGATTTCCAATGTCTGGGGTGTGGGGCTGCAGTTCTCAGCAGTGCTTTTAGAGCAGCCTCTCTCCCATAAAAATCCAGACATAAAAACTGACAGCCACTGACCTTCAGCCTGCTGGAGGAGGCCGTTGGTGTGCTGTTGGGCAGCAGAGAACAATTTATCGACGTGACGTTAATTTCTGTGTTATTCAGCACTGCCCTCGGCCGTAACCGCGCAGCTGCTGGCGCTGGCAGCGCCTGCCTGCTGACGTCTGCATGGGAGCATTGCAGTCCCTGTCCTCAGGTCACCTGCGGCCTCAGCCCTCTGCAGCCAAGGTGTTCCTTGGGATGGGAGTGGGTCAGAACCTCCCGGGATTTCACTGTGCCATTTGCTCAAGCATAACCCTGCGAGGCAGCCAGTGGGAAGCTTCAGAAGAAGTTAAACACCACCACTGTGAAAAAATACCCTGGAGAAAGTCCTCAGTATTGGGAGAGGTAATAGTGCATCAAAGCTAAGGGATTGCTTCTCTTTCCACCTCTTCCACCTAGTCCTTGTTTTGGAGCTTGTGTACCCCAAGCCTTTGTACACATCTGGAAGGGATCTCTCTGTCCCTGGTCACATCCAGCTGCAGATGGGGGAAGTGGGTCCTATCAGAAGGGCCATGTGTCTGGTCTGATGGGGCTGGGGGTACACTGTGGCCATGGGCATCTCTGGGAGCTAAAGGTGCCCAGCCTGGGATGCCTGTGCAGTGGGTGCCTGTGATGGGCTCAGTCCCGAGCTCTGTGCGGAAGGATCAGCACAGCAATGGTGCCTCACCCTTCTCCTGCTGCTTGTTTGCTTTGCCTGTTCCAAGGCAAATTTCTTGTGAAGGTTGTGTGTAGTACTCTGTGTTGTGCCTGTGAATCACTGACACAGGAGACAGCTGTGAGCAGGAGTATGGATCACAGCAATCCCGGGATCTGCTCAGCACTGCACTGTCCTGGCCCTTGCTGCTGGGCACTGTGGGAATCTGCACGGAAAAACAGATTGAATCTCCTGTATGTTTTACTTGATCTGAACATAAAGTCATTAATTCTCGTCTCAAATTGTGAGTTATGCACCTGAGTGAGGATCATATGGATTACCAGAGATTTCTCTAAAAGGGTTTAGTGGCATTGGAAGTTCAAGGAGCAGCTAGAGCTCTCGCTGGAAACAGCTTGTGCTTCCCAATGGTGCTGTGACCCACGTGCCTCCCCTTGGCGGTACATACCCCCTCTGTACCCACCTGGAAAAATGCAATTCTCTCTAGGTTACAGCACTGCCTGGGGGCAGGTGGAGGGGTGCTGGGGAGGAAATGTAGTGTTGCTCAATCACAGGCTGCAGAGTTTGTGTGTCCTGAGAGTGTCAGTATAAATGTTGATGGATTGATACATATCTTGTGTCTATACAAACATGGGGATATATGAACATTTGTAATAATACCAAGATCAACCACAAATTATATTCAATATTTACATAAATTTTTAAAACATATACTTTTAAAAATACATAAATATAAATAAAATTTATAAAAGTGGAAGAATTTATATAAATATTTGTATGTCCATATTTGGTTGATGTATTTGCTAATGCCATTACGAAATGAGACTTGGGGTCATTTGGGGGTATCCCAGCATCCACCTTACCCGGGGTCAGAGTGGCTAGGGCTGGACAAGTGCTCAGTTGACATCACTGTGTGTGCAGAGAAAAGTAGCACAGATGTGAATGTCCCCATCTGCATCCCTGTCCCCACCCCTGTCCTCATACCACTGTTCTGGTACTGAGGACCATTCTGTGCTTCCTCGGGCTTGAGAATGAGGAGGGACCCGCAGACGGCAGGAGCAGCAGGCGGGGTTTTGCTGCTGAGCTGGTGTCTTTGCTTCTGTTTGTGCTGGCAGTCTGCTTGCTCTGTTTGCTTTTTTCTTTCTTTTTTTAAATCCTGTTATATTTCATGGCAGTAGGACAGCTCCTGTAGGAGTGCTATTTAGCTGTGCAAGCCAAGTGATCCATTAGAGGAGCTGAGGCTTTTATGTACAAGAATCACACACAAAGATGTCATTAAGTGGTCACTTTGGTGTGTTTTCATATGAAAGGATTCACTTTTTAAAGTGTCTACAGAGCGCTGCCATCAGTATCCCTGTGCCACAGCAGCAGCCCTGGAGGGAGCTGAGGGGGCTTCACAGGGGAAATGCCCTCACTTCCTTGCCCTGGAGATGAGTGTTCTCCCCCAGTTTGGGAGTGTCTAGGCCCACAGCACCTCCGCGGCAGGCTGTGGGCTGGGGGGGCTGCAGAGCCTGGAGGGCTGTGTGTTTGGTCTGAACCCCCAGCTGGTTATGGTGTGGGACCAACTCTGGGAGAGTTGGTCTGACATCACAGCATCGCGCAGTGGGAGAGCTGTGGTACGGTGGGCCCTGCAGCAGGTGTTGGGCTTGTCTCCAACCAGGCTGTGCATCAGCCTTGTGTGGGGGCTCAGTGATTGCAGCCCTGCCTCGGACTGGCCTCAGAGGTGTAAGAGAACCACTGACTCCTGAGGCTTCAAGGCACTCAGGCAGGCCCTGTAACATATTAAAAAAGTTTCTCTGAATGTGGCAGGCAACCTCAACACAAAGTGCCTGCAAACAGTACATATTTAAAAAGGAAACCATAGCTTATATGGAGTTAAATGTTTTCCTGTAAAACACATAGGCATCAGGATAAATAGTTTTACCATTTACAGGCAATAGTTGATGGTATGTAGCAGCCATCCTCCTGCTCGGGTTCAAACGCGCCGGGTCAAGAGGAATTTGCATTCCCTGACAGAGGGAGGTGTTTGCATGTTTGTTTCGGATCAGAAATATTCCATGTGTTCCAGCTGTGCTGTTGAGCTGTGGCTGCTGGTTCTGCAGCTTTGGTATCCTCAGCATGGGGGAAGCAGCCCCAGGCAGAGCCCTAGGCTGAGGGAAGCCAGCAGAGCGGCCGCAGCTCCAGCAGCAGCCAGTTGGTACCACAGCACTGTCGGAACATCCAGAAGTGTTGAAGTGACTGAACATTGTGTCAGTCATTAATAATTGTTCAATAGTGATGGGGTGGGATGTGTTCACACGGGGCAGGTGGGATGTATAGCACTCACTGGAGTCTCTCCTGGCCACAAGATTTTTCTTTTGTCTTTAGGAGGTAGCCTGTTAAATGTTAGAGGGTCGTAGGTTTGACCATGAATAGCTACTTAAAATTACAGAATCGCAGACTCAAAGATTGGTTTGGGTTAGAAGGGACCTTAAAGCTCACCTTTTTCCACCACTCTGCCATGGGAAAGGAGCTTTCCACCAGACCAGGTTGCTCCAATATCTAATTTATTGCATCACCAGGCTGTGCTTTCCAAGAAAATTTTAGGCTGAAGTGCACCAACATGATGGGTTAGCTGCTCTTCTGTTTTGTGGCAGATCAGACAGTGTTTCTGAGGAGGTGTTGGTAAATTATTAGTTTGAATTTGACATGATTCAAAGGTTAGGTGGATACTGAAAGCTGTGGATGTTTGCAAGCTCTTAAAACCACTTTGAGGGCTTAACAACAACTAATCCTTTCAGTCCTGAATGCAGATAACTGCACTAAGCCCTGGAGCATGCATGAAATTGGGATTCACACTCACCCCACTGCAACAGAGAAAGACGGCAGCAGTGCTAGGACAGAGACCCAGGGCCATGGGAGCAGGAGCAGCACCCCAGCCTCAAATTCTTGTTAATTAGCTACTCACTTCTGCTGACATTTTCCTCAATATTCTCTCAAGGAAAAAATAAAAATTGTTAGTACCTCTATCACCTGAGTTGTAGCTGCAGCAGGTAAAGGAGCTTGCAGTCTCAGAAGGGAATCCCAGTAAGGCTTTTCTGTTATTAAATATGCAGTCAAGGTGTTTACTGGAAAGAGATTATTATCAGAGAACAAAAATGGCAGTTCTTAACATTTAGTGTGGAATGTTAAAAGCAGGGTGTACTGTGCTTCCCAGAAAACTGGTGTTGTGAGGAAGAGCCTGGTGATGACCACGTGGAAATGGGCTCACTCCTGTTCACCTGTGTGCAGGTCTGAAAAACTGTGTGATGACTTTACTGTGCTGCTGGGGCCAGGGCTGGCAGGGGCTACTGTGAGCACTCATATGCTAATGAACCAGTAATTAGTGAGCAACACCACGGGCCCCAGGGTCAGGGGAAAACCCAGCTCCTCATGCATGTCACCCCTCCTGGGCTGCAAGCAGACAATTCCAACCCTTCCCATAGCCTGGCAGCACTGCAAGGAACAAGAGATCCACGGCAATGAGATTCTGCATGACTTAATCAGCAATTCAGGAGAAATTAATGAACCCAGCCACATTCAACACACTTGTCAGAGGATACAAGTCTTCCAGAAATACCCTGTATTTTCAGAATGCAGAAATTTGAGAGTGATTTTTCCAAGGCAGAATTGGTCATTTTCTTTTGTCTGAGTTAGCCACGTTTTCCACAATTCTGTACATGTTCACACAACGTGCCTTGTGCTTTGTGGGGAATAAAGCCATAGTGTCTAGCTGGGGATGCCTCTGCCCTGTGGGAAGGTGCCTGGGACAGGTACATGTTCCTGCTCCCCTGAAGGCAAGGGGAAAAATCCTCCCAATGCAGCTCCTGATCATCAGACCGTGCTGAGCCCTGGGCTGCACCTGATGAGGTGCCACAGGAGGCTGAACACAGCAAGTTCAGGCACATCCTGCTCCCATCCGGAGTGGGTGGCATTTCTTCATTTTTGACAATGAAAGTGAACTATACAGAGTAGGAAATAAATCTGTGTATTAAACACCAAAAAAAGAAATGGAGAGGCAGCATGAGATTAAAATATTTACTTCTACAAGGAAAGCAAAGCAAATGTGTGCTTGTTGCCATGCTTCAAATAAGAATGAAAAGTTTGTGTGGCAGCTGCTGCAGACATGGGGCTGTCTGAGTGGTCAGAGGGGCTGGCACCGAGCTCAGCCAGGCATTGCTGGGCCCAGAGCTGGGGCAAAGCACCACGTGAGAGTGGCTGGGACACCGAGGGACACAGCTGGTCCTCTGCCCCTCACTCTGCTGGCCTCAAGGGCCTCTGCTGAGGGGCATGCTGGGGGAGCCTTGGGAGCATTTGTCCTGAGTTTTAGTCCAGCAGGATTGGGTTCATCCCCCAGTGTGCTGGTGTGGCCCATCAGTACACTGCAGCATCCACTGCTGCCTCTGAATTTACTCACTTAAAATATTCCTTTTGTAATGATTGGAAGAGAGTTCAGGAAAGGTTCAGAGAGATGAAAATCTGCCCTGAACTCTGTTGACTGCAGTTAGCAGGATCCAGTGACAGGGTAATTAGGAAGTGCTTGCTGCAGGGTCAAGGGGATGAATGCTGCCTGTGTTCTGGTGAGATCTGTGACAGTGGTTTCCAGGCTGTGGTTTCCAGCTCCTGGGCACTCCGTGGACCATTTGTAAAGGTCCATAGAATAAAAGTGAGACAAGAAACCCTGGTCCTGGACAGACAAGTCTTCATTTCACTAAGATCTGTAAATTAAAAAACATTGAAAGTCAAAGGTGCTCTGGGCTCCAGAGCTAAA
Organism: Chaetops frenatus; assembly: GCA_013400775.1. Classification (NCBI taxonomy): domain Eukaryota; kingdom Metazoa; phylum Chordata; class Aves; order Passeriformes; family Picathartidae; genus Chaetops; species Chaetops frenatus. The sequence goes on from VZTR01025638.1 coordinate 59,476, forward strand.
TGCAAACAAGGAGGATGTAAGTGTTTTGATAGTAGCTGGTGACAGCTAAGCAGAAGCACAATTTACCTGGGACTCTGGTATATTCTGGTAGTCTTTGAGTAAATAGCTTTCCTTAAAGACCATCCCCCAGGTGAATAGAAGTGCTGGTCTCAATGGGGAAGCAGCAAGGCTCCTTGTTTCCTGGGAGCCAGAGGACATTGCATTAGATCACAGGAATGATTTTTTATGGCTTTAAACCATTTGAGTGTATGAAGTACATTAAGTGGTTGAGGTGTACAGCACATACTGCCAGGCTTTGGATCTCATCCAGAGAGTTGTGGAACAGCCTAAACCCCAGCACTGAAATGAGGACATTGAGTTTAATCTGGATTTTAGAATCAGGTTGGTTAACTGCTCCTCTGATTCCAGCAATGCATGTTGTAGTTCCCTGTTACTCATTTAGCAGTAATTAGCTCTAACTTTTAAGTTGTGCTCATGTAAGATCTCATTTTCCCAGTGTCTGGTAAGTGTGTCTGCAGCCTGCTTGTGTTTGCTTTAGCCCATGGCATAAGGAACAAAGATGCAGCTTCTAATCCTACTGTGCCAATTCTCTTCTTCAGGGTCGATGTTCAAGGGAAAACTGCAAATATCTTCACCCACCACCACACTTAAAAACGCAGCTGGAGATCAATGGCCGCAATAACCTGATTCAGCAGAAGAACATGGCCATGCTGGCCCAGCAGATGCAGCTGGCCAATGCCATGATGCCTGGAGCCCCACTGCAGCCCGTGGTACGTGCATCTCAGGGTTCCCTCAGGAGCTGGGGCTGAGGGGGGCAGGCAGCACAGGCTTCCACACCAGGGAAATCCCACAAAGGTCGGGAGCAGGAGAGGAATCAACTGCACTGAAATGCCCCTTTGTATCTGCTGCTTTGTGCTGCTTAATTCTGCCTTGCCTGAAGTACCATTTTTAATTAATTTCAGTAGTCTTGGATTAATTTAATTTATCTGTTGCAACTTATTTCCCGAAGTTTGCAAAGCAAGTGATCTGTGTGAGATTTTAGTTTCCTTTGCAATGTCACGTGCTCTAGGAAACTCCTAGCTTTGAGAAGATGCCCAGTGGGTGTTTTCCCTTCACTCAGGAGGACTTTCCCAGAGCATTGCTTGCTGGTATTGAGCTTTGGTTTAAGGGGAGTTAGGCTCAGCTTGACCATGGCTAGTGCATCAGTCAGTGTGAGCCCATGAGGCAGCAGAGAGCTGGGGTGGCTCTGTGCCCTGGCCCAGCAGTGGCCGTGTGCTGATGGGGCTGTAGGACAGGGGCGACCCCCCTTGGACCTGTGCAGCACATCACAATGTACCTGTGAGCTTCAGAGCAATGCCAGGTGGCTCTGATAACATGCTGTTATTCTGCAGTGCTCAAAAGGCTGCAGGATATTTACATTATTATAAAATAAGCTCTGTAGAAAATAAATGAGGTAGTATTTTATTTGCTGTACAGCAGACACGCAGGTGTCTGTTTGAGTGTATTGGGCTGAAATCAAACATTTCTTAAGTTACACACTAACAGATTGGTCCTATTTTAAAGTTCATTATTACATAGCTGATAACCCAGTAATGAAAAGTGCAGTGTAATTAATAGTGTATTTAAGAGTAATATTTAATTTCCTGTAATATTTGCCAGATTGCTTTTCATTCACATGGATGAAGAATCATAAGCATTACAGAAATTATACCCATTTACACAACTCCTAGTCTGTTTTCTCCAGTAATCCCTGCATGGTTTTGTTCATTATTTCCAATGTCTCTCGCTTCCAAATAATTCAGTAATTTCCTCAGGAATACAAAAACATGTGCTGTTCTCTGCTGTCTGCCCTAAATTAATATGAAACAGAGAAAGAGCTGTGTTAACTCTGTAGTTGTTTTTCCCTCTAAAAATTAGTTGGGAGAAAAAACCTAAATGCCTTGAGTAACTGCTTTATTTAGATAGTGAAAGACAAACACTCCTGGGTGAATTTTACTTGGCAATTACACTGCATTTGGGGACAGGAGAGTTGTTTAATCCTTGCCACAGTGTAGCAGCTCTGTGTTGGGTTTTTGTTGGGTTTTCACAGCATTATTTGGGGTCTACACCCAATTATCTTCACACGCACAAGGGCACTTGATTCTTTTTTGAAAACATGCAAACAGACAAAAGAAAATGATACTTGCATGTGCTCTTTCTTTCACTGGTTTAATGTTTTAGTCTAACTAAAGCATCTCCCTGATGCAGTGAGTGTCTGAGTGTCTGCATGGCCAGCCTGTTGAATTCTGTAAAATTGAAGGACTGTGGCTGTGTGAAACCCCAGGAGTTCCTGAGCCAGCTCTAGCTGCACCAGGGTCAGCAAAGCTTTGCCTATGCCAGAAGTCAGGTGTGGTTGATGCTGGGTTGGGGCCTCTCAGATGCCTTTTCCCCAAGAGCCAGCTTTGTACCCACTGTGGCCCTGTCCCCCTGGTAGGCCTGGACTCTCTCTGACCTCACAGAGTGTCTGTCATTCATTGTGGCATTGCTGGACTGTGGATCCACCAGGAGTTTTCTCCAGGAGCTTCCATGTGCTGTGAGCATGCAGGGAAGCTGCAGGAAGAGAACCAGCAGACACTGGAGGGGATGCCTGTCCCCACAACTGCGTGGGTGTTCCCCATGTCCCACAAAAACAACAAATGCTCCTTTCCAGTTAGCAGCAGAAACTCACCTTGTTCAGCTCAAGGGGGTGGCCAAGGAGTTGTTTTGGTGACAGCACAACAAGCACAAATGTTAAGTGTCTCTCCCTGTCTCTGATTGCAGCCAATGTTTTCTGTTGCACCAAGCTTAGCCACCAACGCGTCAGCCGCCTTCAACCCCTACCTGGGGCCTGTCTCTCCAGGCCTGGTCCCTGCAGAGATCCTGCCCACGGCCCCAATGCTGGTGACAGGAAACCCTGGGGTCCCGGTTCCTGCCGCCGCTGCTGCTGCTGCCCAGAAGCTGATGAGGACAGACCGGCTGGAGGTAGGAGCTGGGTGCTGTAACTTACTCTCACTAGTGCTATCGTTTATTATGTCTTCTGGATATGAAACACTTTTCTTGTGAAAGCAAATAATGCAGGTTTCTCTTGGCCTGGTAATGTCATATTTTGCTGACGGGTAAGAACGAAGAGTGACTGAGTAATTGTACAGTAAGCTCAGGCTGCCATTCTGCTTCTGACCCTCTCTTGCAGAAAGAAATGGTAATATTTAGTAATGATCATGGCAGCAACAAGAGTGCCATGAAGGTGTTAGTGTGTGCCCAGAAGGCATTAACATGGTGGGGGCACAGGCACTGAGTGCTGGGGAGAGGTGCAGCTGTTGGGGTGCAGATGACCTGGCCTCTCTGGCTGTGGGCAGATGGTGCCCACGCTCCCCTGCTGGCCTCCTGCACCTGGCTTATCACCCTCACTACAACCCTGACAAGTGTTGGTGCTCTTGAGCTGCTGCTCTCCCTTGCTCCAAATCTTTCTTATCTGAAAGGCCTGACAGTGTTTTCAGCACCGTATCGGTGCTGCGGCAGCGTGGGCAGGGAGCCAGGGACGTGCTGCTGGCTGCCATGAGCCTAGGGCACAGCCCGTGGGCACAGCCTGAGAACACAGCCTGAGAACATGGATCACAGCCTGAGAGCATGGATCACAGCCTGAGAGCATGGATCACAACCTGAGAGCACAGCCCATGAGTACACAGCCTGAGATCACAGCTCGAGAGCAGGTGCTTGGCAGCCCTGGTTGAGTTTGGTGGTTAAAATGTAGCAATGGGAGAGGCTGAGCAGCCAGGCTGCCCTGCTGTCACCCTGGCTTTTGCCAGACATGGTGGGGTGTGAGGGCATGAGGCTGCTGTTGCTCTCCTTTCTGGCAGTTGTTCTGGTCACTGAGCTCAGGGAGCATGCTGGGAGGAGCAAGAAGGTTCTCTGTTTTATGCGGCCCACTGCATAACTCTGTTCTTTCTGCCTGTGCATCTGCACTAACAGGGATTAACTCTCCTCACAAGGAAAATTAATTCCTTTTCCGTAGCTGCATCTCTGACTGACAAGCTGCTGCTTAGAAGGGGTGACCTGGGAGGAGTGTGGAGGGGCATCTGGCAGCCAGCATTTCCCACTGCTACTGTCGCTATTCTCAGAGCTCACATCACCACAGGTCACCCTCCTGTGGGATCGCATCATTTCCCTTTTTAGAGATGTTTTCCCCAAGGGAAGCGTTCCCCAAAGCATGCTCAGGTTACAGGGGAGGCAGCTGTGCTGAGCACATGAGCTGGCACACAGGTGGCTGGTTGGAATCACCCAGGGATGTTTTTCCCTTGGCGACTCTGTTTCATGATGGACACCTGCCAGAGGTGGGTTAAAACCAAAATACAATTAGGTAAACTCATAAATAAATCACAGTGGATTTGGAAATGAGTGTGGAGGATGCCAATGGTGAGAACTCTTTGGGTTGTGCTGCCAAGATCAGCTGCTGTGTTTGATTGTGCTTCCAGCCCTGCAGCACCTACGGGCTGGTCAGGGTGGGACATGAGGGCTCAAAAGCATTCTGGTCATAAGCACGACATAGCCATTGTCGCCAAGCACCCAGGGAAGCAGGGCAGCCCTTTGTGTGCCCCTCCAGGGCAGCCCTGGCACTGGCTGCAGGCTGTGACTGCTGTGCACAGGGAGCTGAAGACATCTGGGATCTTAGTGTGCAGGATTTGGCCCTCCAGACGCTGCATTCTTTTGATACTGCTGTTCAGACAAGTGATGCACTGCTGAGCCAAACTCCCCTGCATGAGAGGGAGATGTTAGAGTAGCACTCCTAGCATCATAGTACTGTTTTTCCCTTCTGCAAATGCAGTTTAAACAGTGAAACATGTAGATGAGAACATAATTTACAAATGCTTTCCAGTACAGTGGTCATCTGATCTGGAGTATCCAAATTTAGTATCTAAACACTAAATAAGCACATCATTTTTATGAACAGCAAAATATTTGAAGGTACTTTATACGCTACAGAAACGCAGAATGGATTTTGGAGATTCTGCATGATCTGGCTATTGCCTCACAGAGGAGCCAGCAGCTACCTGCTCTTCCTGGGAGCTGCTGCTGTGGCATTGCCATTTGTTATGGCATGATCAGAGCTTTATAAGGCTCCACTCACTCTCCCATGGAATGAACTGTCCTGGAGGAAAATAACCACAATGATGTTAGCATCTAATCTTGGAGTATGATTGGTTCTGCTTAGAATTTTAAATATTTATTTTCAAGAGTGGTGTACACTGACAGGAATTAAGTCAGCACATGTTCTGGCATCCAGACCCAGGCTGTTCCCGAAAGGAAAGCTCTCAGTAGGCACACCTGGGGTTTTCAGGGATGCAGGCAGACACCACAGCTCTGTCAGGCAGTGCTGTGTCTCCTGAATTAATGTGAGGATTGGTAGAGTAAGGTTGGTGACTGCTACTAGCAGTGAGATTGCTTTCACCTGTATCTCACACCAACAGCATGCAGGTGTTGGGTGTCCAGTGCTTTCAGCCACTCCTGTAAGGAATCTGCATCTCAGGATGGAAATGTCATGGCTTGAGGCTTTTCCACAACTTTCCTCACACCCCTCCTCTGCAGGAAATATCTTGAACAAAGTGTGGTTCTTCAGTGAACTAGAAAAGAAGCAAGAAGTACAGGGAAGTGAGAGAGAAAGGAATTGCCTAACACTTTATCAAAATGCCATCATTTTTTATTAGAAGTGTTCCAAAGTCAGGAATGACCACAGCCAAGCTGCTGTTTCGCTCTTGGTTCTTACATGCCATGTTTTGCCAGAAAGAAGCAGCTTAGAAGTTCTTGGGGTTGGTCAGCTCTGGTGATCAGGACTGTTGTGCTGGCTGGCATGTGTCCCTGCAGGGGACTGGACCAGCGAAGGGATCTGGCTGCAGGATACCTGGCAGGCCAGTGGTTATTTTCCAGCTGAGGAATTTGCCTAAGCTGTTTCCGGCGCTGCAGAATCCATTCTGCAAGCCTTGAGCAAGAGGGAATAGAATGAGCAGGGGCCATGGCAGGGCTGGGCCCAGCTCATGTGGCTCTGCTGCAGATACACACCCAGAGTCTGTCACCACGTGGAAAAAGCCTACAAACAGTCATGCGGGAATGACCCTGCACAAATGTTTTCACACCCAACCTGGTCCTGTTCCTGCAGGGAGGGTCAGTTCATAACTGTAGAGGATGGGCAGGTGGCACTGGCAGTACCACAAGGGTTAAACAGCAGCCAGAGGACTGGTGTGAAGGGAAACCAAACCACTGAATCTGGATTGTTGCAGGGATTGGAGCCAAGGTCCTTGAGGAGATACTGATGATCCAAGCTCACAGGCACCCACCTTGAACAGGAAATTCCATCTACTAAAGGGTTTTATTTTTATGCAGACCCAGTTACTTTTGTCCCTCTGTTTCCTATGGCCTTTGGAAAACTGGAATGCCAAGTGTGTTTTGTTGGCAGTTTGGGGGGAACTGACCATGACAGGACCCACGTCAGTCTGTCAGACACAGGGTTTGCACATGTGGAGAGGGGGCCAGCGTTTGTCACACTGGTGACAGAGTCCATGTTTGTGGTGCCAGGGTGGCCAGGGGCCTGGGGGTCTGTGCGGGCTCAGGGCTGGCTGGAGCGCATGGGGACACTGCAGGGGTTGTCACCCAAGCAGCTGCAGTGTGTGACCCCTTCAGTTCCATCTGGCTGCTGGCGTGTGACAGTGGGAGCAGGGGCCGCTCTGGCTGTGGCAACTGCTATTCCCCACCTCCTGTGGTCGCTTAGAGTGATGACTGGGCAGCACAAGGGCTGTGCCACCCCCGTGGGCTTTGGGTTGCTGTCCCCTGGCAGGCACCTGGATTGTGGGGGCACATGGACTCAGAGTGCCCACCTGGTGGGGATCCCTGGGGTGGCCACACACCGTCCACTCACCGTAATGAGCACATCAAATGTGGTGACTCAGCACAGCCAGGTCACAGTGGGGCATGGCCAAAGACCTTGGGGTGCTTGCGTGGTGCCCAAGAGCGGCCATGGCACCTTTCAGGAGACAGAAACAGCCTCATGGGAGTCAGAATGACACCTGCTGTGTGTTTGGCTCTGATCATGGTGGGGTTTCATGCTCCTTGACATCAGAAGTGGCTCTGGAGAAGCCAGTCTCTTGGTGCCAGGTCCCTGAGCCCTCTGTCCCACTGCAGTGCACCACCTGGGCCAGGCCCTCATTCTTGTGGTGCTCTCACAGGCTTTCAGAAAGCTTGTCTCTGCTCTGAGCCCTGTCTGCAACACCCATCACCAAAACTAAGTGGCTTTCTTTTCCTGGTGTCACAGGTCTGTCGAGAGTACCAGCGTGGGAACTGCAACAGGGGAGAGAACGACTGTCGGTTCGCTCACCCTGCCGACAGCGCCATGATCGACACCAATGACAACACGGTCACTGTCTGCATGGATTACATCAAAGGGAGGTGCTCCAGGGAAAAGTGCAAATATTTTCACCCTCCTGCACACCTGCAGGCCAAGATCAAGGCTGCCCAGTACCAGGTTAACCAAGCTGCAGCTGCCCAAGCAGCAGCGACTGCAGCTGCCATGGTGAGTGTGGGAACACTTCTGGATGTAGACGTATGTTGAGGAGAGGCAATGGTGGATGTGTGTTTGTCCTTGCTAAGGACAGTGTGTGTGCTTGGGGTCCCTGGTCACTACACAGTGCAATGAGCTTTCTCAGCATGTGGTGCCAGATCTGCTCTGAAGTAGTTCCAGACCATTGAGGTGTTTGACTAATTTTGCCTGCTGATGTATGGAGTACCTGTGTGTACGTCTGTGTGTGCATATGTGCGTGTATGTCTGTACGTGTGGGCTACACATGTCTCTGGTTGGCTGTATGTCTGTGTGTGGGCAGATGTGTATCTATCCAGCTGCATAGATAGATAAATCCATGTTTATTTTCTGTAAGTCTGTGTCTGTAGAGGTCTAGTTTGAAGTGGATCTCACTGCGTTACTGCTGTCCCTGTCCCATGTCCCCGAGGGCTGGCGTGGCTCTCCTGGGCGCTAGTGCCGGCCTATTAGCTGTAGCAGCCAGATCTGGGCCCACTGCAGAGCTGGTTTGCTGGCGAGGTGAGGTCAGCACTGGGGGGCTGTGGTGGCAGAGGGTCCCACCTATGCTGACCCCGTGGGTGTGGGAAGCAGAGCACAGCGGGGGCGGCAGAGCCAGTGGGTGAGGAGGTGGCTGCGGGCTCCCGGCGGGGTCCAGCATGGGCAGGGAGCCGGTGGCCAGTGGCGGGAGTTGTGTTTCTGGTTCTTCCCCATGCCCCACCCGGTGTGGCTACAGGTGGGGGCCAGGGTGGGGGGTGACAGTGGGCACCTCCCTGCTGCCCCACTGCCCTGCCCATCGGCCCTGTGCTTGCCTAGTCTTGTTACCGTTGTACACGGCATCCGGTGATTTGTTTTTATTTGTTTTTTCTCACCTCCCCAAATGCACTGCTGCCCCCATGACGCACCTCTGCTTGCTGTTTATGTTAATGCGCTTGACCCCACTGGCCATTGCCATCATGTGCTCGCTGCCTGCTAATTAAGACTCAGCCAGCTGTCAGATCACTGAAGCGACCGCTCGAGGCAACCTTTGACCTGGTACTATGACCTTTCACCTTTTAGCTTGGCATGTAGCTGTATCATAGCGTCGAGGTTAATGTGTAGAAATGGGTTAATGTGTAGAAATGGAATATCCCGGTTTCCATCCCCACGTCCCCGGCAAAGGGTGTGTGGGCGGCCGGGCCAGGCTGGGCACCCTCCCTGCAGTCCCCGCCGCCCCCGCGTCCCGCCGGCCCCTTCCCGTCCCGTCCCCTGCCCTCCTGTCCCTCCCGGGTGCCGGCGCAGGGGCGTTGGCATGGCTTTGTGGTGCGGACACAGCCGTGGCCGGCATGTGGCGCGGACGAGGCCGTGGCCGGCATGTGGCGCGCGCTCTGCATGCCCGGGCAGCGCTGGGGCCCGGGGACTGGGGTGTCACCATGGCCCTGCCATCCACTCCGGATGGTGACTATTAACATGGCTTCTACGTGTGATCCTCATGGAGCTAGCAGTGCTGCTTCCCCGAGAGCCTCGCTCCTGGCCCAGCCCGAAGCTTTCCTGTAGCGTGGTACTGATGCCGGTGCCCATAGCGGCTGTCCCGCCGGTCCCCGTGCCGCTGTAGTGGTAGGCAAATAGTGCTCCCTGGAAAGCTGTTCCCTCACCTTTTATTTGGTAGTTCAGTCTGCTATGCTGCTTGCTTGCTCATGGAGATACATGGTGCTGCCTGGTTATTTTGCGTTCTACTGATTTTTCTTTTTTCCTTTTTCTCTCTCCTTTTCTCCTCCCTCCCTCCCTCCCATCCTCCTCCACACCCCATCCACCCCCTCTCTTTTTTTTTTCTTTTTGTTACTGGACTTTATTTTTATACCCATCCACCATTCAGGGAATTCCTCAAGCTGTACTTCCCCCCTTACCAAAGAGGCCTGCGCTTGAAAAAACCAATGGTGCCACCGCAGTCTTTAACACTGGTATCTTCCAATACCAGCAAGCTCTTGCCAACATGCAGTTACAGCAGCATACAGCCTTTCTCCCACCAGGTAAGTGTTTCACTGGCACCTTTTCAGGGGAGGGAGAAGTGGGAATTCTGGAAAAAGCACAGTAGGAGACAGCTGTTTGTTGCTGGTGGCGAACGCGGTGTGTGCTGGAGGCCACTGGTGCCAGGCACAGGCAGCCCCTCCAGCCATGGCACAGCAGTGCCCGGTGCCCAAGGGCAAAGGAGGGGCTGGCTGTGGGAACGCTGGCTTCTCTCTGCTCCCTGCGGAAGCTGGGTGGGTGTTTTCCAGTCTAACACAAAATCAGCATTGTGCTCTGTCACCCTAAATCAGAATTTGAAATCTCCTCTCTCCTTCCTCTTTCCCTGGATTAACTGCTTTTCCTTCCATGCCCCTCAGCTGTTCCAAGCCCCTTGTGCTTGTTTCGCTGTAAGACCCCTTGGCCTAGGCAGTGTCACACACACTGAGGGGTTTTTAATGAGGTTTTAATGAGGTGCAGTGATCCCAGGCAGCACAAGCATTAATCTACACAAGAAGTCACAGTTTGTGCCTCCACCACTGATGTCTCAGGTCTGGTCTTGAACTGAGTAAAGCCAAATGCTTGTTCTTGGCCAAGAGTGATCAGCTCCACACTTGACCTGGTGTAATTGCTGAGGAACTGATACCTGTACTGTACCAAGCAGAAATCCCTTTGAAGGACTAGTGATAGGACATTAAGTTGGAATATGTGCTTTGGTTCTGCCAATGGCACTGCATGAGAAATGATCTCTAGTATGTCCTGGGGCCTTCTGCCGTTAGTTACACAGCTGAGGTAGTTGGTTACACCTGAACCCACACTAAAGCAGCACCATCATTCCTGGAGGTGTGCAGAGCCCAACTGATAGAGCTGTACTCAAAAATGTTCCCAGGAGTTCAGTGTAATGCCCTTTAATATTCTGTTTTGATCTGGCATACAACCAACACGTACTTCAAGTGGCACAAAAATCAATTTTTTGATCTAGTGCATTTTAATAACATATTTAGCTCTAAAAATGCATTGCAGCCACTGAAATGTATCAGTAAATGTTGCAAGGCTTGCTGGAGTCAATTGCAAGATGGGTTGAGTAAGCTGTAGGTCAGATCTCTAGCTCACATCTTAAAATCCCTATAAAAATGCATATGTGATCATAGACTCATGGAACCACAGAATGGTTTTGGTTGGGAAGGACCTTAAAGACCACCTCATTCCAAATCCCCTGCCATGGGGGGACGCCTTCCAATAGACCAGGTTGCTCAGAGCCCAATCCAGGTAGACTCAGAGTACTTCCTGTGAATGTTAAACAATTCATAGATCTCTTTTTGCACAGCATAACCAGTGGAGTCTGTAAACTGTAATTTTCCGGCTTCCTTGAAAGCAGCGAGGGGCCGGATGGTTTCTGGAAGTGCTGGAGCTGCCTTTGAATTCCCCTTTGAACTCAAGAGCTGGGCTTGGGTTTGTTGTGTGTGCCAGACCCTATTTGCATCTCATCATCGACTGGGCTCTTTCCCATTGGCTCTTCTGCACACCTTACTTCAGCTCTTCCTCCAGCAGATCCACACTGAAACCTCCAGGAGCTTGGCAGTGGTTATTGAGACTTCATTAGACCTTTCCTGACCACTGAAGTTTAGTATATGTTACACAAGAAAAATAAGGGAGTTTTTAGCATGAGCCATTATAAATTCTCTATATTTTTCAGATAGCGGCAATTTGAACTTTCCAGTAATCCAGCACTTTCCAAAAAGTTTGAAAAATGTCTTTGGCACGTTGCCCTTTTTAGTTTTCCCACCTCATATGAACTGGGATCAGTTCCTGTTTGGGCAGTCACCTGGAAGTAGAGTTTCTCCATCTGTCCCTATGAAGCAATGGAGAGCACAGAGTGTGGGTGCCCCCAGCTCCACGGCCACGGAGCAGGGGCAGGGCAGCTTAGTGGGATCTGAATTAAAGTGACATTTTTCAGGTTTAGACACCCAATGTGTAAGTGCTCATTTGTGTTCCTAGTTACTCCTGGCAGGGTATGCAGGAGGGCTGGAGGGCAGGACACCTGCAGAACTTGCACAGGGTTGGTCCCCTGAGGGGGATCTGGGCAGGACCCTCTTCTCTGCAGGGCCCTTCACTCCCCATGTTCTCCCACTGATATTCCAGAAAACCTCTTTTGAGTTGTAAGGCATTGTTCTGGATGGCTGTGTGCCAGGGATGTGAAGCACATCCAGGGATCATCCATACCTGGGAGTGGATACTGCACTCCAGCACCCCTGAAGTGATTAAATGTTCCTCAGACACTCTTATCACCGCTCTCAACTAAAGCTCCCTCTGTGCACAACTCCCCTCTTGAGGTGTCCCTGAAACCTTGGCTGCTGGAAGCTGTCCCCAGACTTAGAGGGGCGTTCAGGGGTGTTGCAAGAAAGAACCAGGAACATTTGTGCTGTTGAAATAAGATAAGGGGAGTTGGCGTGCCAAGTCAGGAAGCTCTGCATGCCTTGGTGGTGTTCATGGCTTGCTTTGGTCCCTGGGTCCTGGCTGCCAGCTTGGGACACCTCGGCAGACGCAGGTGAACCTCCCACTGTGAATGTGCAGAGCTCCAGGTCCTCGCACCTTCACCTGCTCCATGTTCTGCAGGGACCTGGGGCTTGCTGGAGAGTGCTTCTGTGGGCAGCTGAGTAACATCCTGTCCCAGTGCCTGTGACCATCCTGTGCCTCAGCTCCCTGTCCCTTCAAGTGTGCAAGTGCCACTGTTCTGCCCCGAGTGTGTCCCCCAGGTGACCAGAGTGGCTTTGAGAAGTGAGATCCTCCAGAGGAAGGGGTCAGGTTGGCAGGATGCTCCCAGGAGTTGATGTCGTGGTGCAGCTGCAAGGGGCAGGATTGCAGCTGGCAGCTGAACCACAGTGCCAGGGTGGAAAGGCTGCAGCTACCTCTGCATCCTGTTAATCCACTGTGTATTTGTTGAATTATTGCAGCTTCAGCACCAGAGACTCCCTTGTTCCTGGTTGGGACTCAGTTCCCAGAGGCTTTCCTAAAGCACTTTCCTCCCTGGGGCTGCTGGGCCTGTGCAAAACCACTGCTCTCCCCCAAAACATTGGGAAGGGAAAGCTCATGCACCACTGCTCACCTCCATGGGAGCACTTGTGCTGTCTGGACTGTTGTGTTTAATTAGCCTTTAATAGACTGGGCAGAAGAAGTAGAGGGGAATAATACAAGGGAGAAAAGAGAAAAAAATAACTAAAACAACAGTAAACCTAGAATATTTATAAAAATAGCTTTATTGCACTGTAGAAATAATCTGGTTGTGAAGTTATGGTCAGTTAAGTCGGAACATCCTCAAATTAAAATTCTGCCTTGTGCCAAACAGCCAGGGAACATTGAAAGTGCACATTCATTATTCATGCATTCTCATTAGTCAGTCAAAGCTTCTGAAGTGAAGCTGAATATTAAGATCATAGCAAAAATTATTTTTATTACTGGTAAGAAGGTCATATAGCATAATGTCTGTGTTTGAGCATTATGCCACCCCAGCAAGTGTTCTACTTTATGCTTCATGTTCATTTGCTTCAATTCCCTTTCAAAAACTGTGTGCACTGGTCATAACGTTCGTGACGATAATTCAGACTGGAATTCGGAGCTTTTAACTGAAAAGCTTTACAGGGATGTGTCAGAATTGTTATAAGTACCCAGGTCATGTGCAGCATGTAGATACACCTGTGCAGGGAATGATGTGCTGTTGCAGGTGTAATGGAGGGTGAGTGCACAGCCATGTGAACAGGGCTCTTCTGCAGAGCCACAACTCAGACCTGCTGCTCTCTAACCCCATTAATGCCAATGAGAGCCCATAAAAGGGACCAAGAAAGCAGTTTTGCTCACTGTTCATAGTTTTTAGCCAAATTCTGCTCCATTTTTTAATCTTGCAAGTGATCCCATTGGCTTCACCTATGATTTGAGCCTGGGGAGATCAGGAGAGGTGTCCTTCCTTTACCCTTTCTTTGCAAATGTTCTCAGTCTTTTCCATGATACTGAGGAGTAATCAGGCTACACAATGATGCCCTTGCCTTTGTTGCCTTACAGATACGGCAATGACAGAGAATAACCTTGGCCTCAGCATGAATTAAACTGGTTTCTTCCCTGCATAGTGAAATGCTCCTGAGGCTGTGCATGGCATGGCTGGAGCCATTTCCTGTCCCCAGTACAGTCACAGGATGTCATGAAGGCAGCATTGCCTGGGTGCCCCAAGCACTCTGCTAGGATATGTTTCCATTTCCAATCTCACTCCCAGATTTCAGAGTTAATTTCAGTTTCTGCTGTGTCAGTCATCATTAACAGTGTTAATAAATGTTATTTGTTAGATAAAAAGGTAAATAATTTATTAGGAATGGATATTCTGGAAGATTAGTGTATTTTTATAATCTTGGAAGCAGAAATAGATTGTGAGATCAGTGTGGTGGAAGGCATTTTGCTGTGTAACGTAAAGAGAATTGCCAACTTGGTGATACTTAAAAATTATGGCAGAATGATCCTAAAAACGAAGAGGGGAGTGGAGGGGAGTGGAGGGGAGTGGAGGGGAGTGGAGGGGAGTGGAGAGGAGAGGAGAGGAGAGGAGAGGAGAAGGAGAAGGAGAAGGAGAAGGAGAAGGAGAAGGAGAAGGAGAAGGAGAAGGAGAAGGAGAAGGAGAAGGAGAAGGAGAAGGAGAAGGAGAGGAGAGGAGAAGGAGAGGGGAGAGGGAGAGGGGCTCTATCACCTCCCACAGTCCAGCTGCCTGGACGGGTCCATCCATGTTTGGCGCTGCCCAAGCAGATGCAGGGACAAGGACAGCAGAGCCTGGTCCCACTGGCCTTGCACTGGGGACTGCAGGCACCAGGCAGGGTGAGTTGGAAGTATCTCTTCTGATCTGAGAAGAGCTGGGAAAGGATCATGACAAAGCTTGTGTCAAAAGGCAGAAAGGTTTCAGGAGTTCTGACTTAGAGCTCAGGAAGGCTTTCCTGGCCGTGCTGCGGGGCCAGCATGTCCCAACACCTCCATCCACTGCCCTGTCCTGAGGCCTCCTTCTAATGGATCACTGTGCTATTGTATGGTTTGATTGTGCTGACAGTTACATGCCACTGTGCCCATAATAACAATTTTTCTTCTTTGTTCAAATGAAATTTCTAATTACACGTGTGATGGGTTGTTTTAATTCTTTTCCCTTTCCAAATCCACCTTCCTGTTGCAATGCATGATGAGCAGGCTCAATATTGTGCATGACACCCGCTACAAGTGTTGGTAGGTGCCAGCTTTGTTTCTTGATTATCTTAAACCTGTGGTGCAGCTCACAGACCCTCAAAATCCACTGCTAGATTTAACGTACAGCCCTCGTGCTAGTCCATCTCCCTGAGTCTCCTGCTCTAACACCTGTCAATTAAATGCAATTGTTTTATTTAATTGACACGGACATGTAGATGTTAATTTTGTACAGCAGTTTTTAATTGCACTTTGTTCCTTGGTGGATTTTGACTGGACTATGAGTTCCAGTGTTTAGAAACTATCTTGTGTTAACTAAGGACTGTATCTTACCGTAGCCATGTAGCTGTATTCTGTCCTTCTACAAGATTAATTTCTGTTAGCAGTAAATGTTTGGGTTGAATTTTTAAAAGACAAAAATTTGTAACTATAAGGGCATTGAAAACACTCTCCTGTTGTTTTTCATATTGAAATGACTAAGCTTGTTTGTGTCAATTTTCTTGATTTGATGGTAACAAGCATTTTCCCCTTTTTTTTCTCTTTCATCTCCCTCCCCTCCCTCCTGGAATGTTGTCCTGCTTTGCTCTGTGGTTGCATGTCACGCACTGGCAATGATGTCTCGGGCTTTTTGCTGTGGTAAACCATGCTCAATGATGCTCCCACGTGTCGCTCTGGTCCCATACTGCTACACTCTTCTGTATGTTTGCTTATTTGATTTTCCTTCCGAAAGTTCCCATGGTGCACGGTGCTACGCCAGCCACTGTGTCTGCAGCAACAACATCTGCCACAAGTGTTCCCTTCGCTGCAACAGCCACAGCCAACCAGGTTTGCTACTTTACAGCTTTGTTCCTTACAGACAACTCGGAATTGGTGCTTTAATGAGCATGGGGGTTTGGATCTGACCTCTTGTTGGCCTACACATTCTCTCAGAGAGCTGCAGCACAGCTTAATCAGCCCTCAGCTGTGCTCCAAAGGTGCTGCAGTTAAATTTCTGATGCTAAAAATAATTGACAATAGAGTTTCTGACTCAGTCTTGACATTTATGGGCCATGCTGCTTATTTCTGCTCTCAGGGATGCAAAGAGCAAGGGATAATACACAAACCCATGATTTATTTCTGCTTCTGTGGAGCCAACAGCTCCTTTCAGTGCAGAACTCAGGGAAAGCCAGGGGAGTCTTTGTGCAGAGGGGCTGCAGGTTCTTACAGTCTAAGTTTAGCAGTCCAAACATGTTCTGACTCTCCTCTTCCAAACAAAACCCTGTGAGCATGGGCCACACAGAAACTTCCTTCAAACCTTTGTTCCAGCCTTGTGATTCTGTTTGGAATAGTCCCTTGCTATGAACAGAGTTCAGTTAAGAAAATGCCCATTAGAGTCTGGGTTTATTTCTCAATAGCCACCCTAGTCATTGCTGTGTTTGGATGTATTTCAGGAATATGAGAGTAATGCTTTACCACGTAAGTGATTAGAAGCCCTCCCAGGAAAGCCAGAACCAATGCTCTAAAGATGAGTCCCTGGGCCAGAGGAGTGGCTGGAGCTGCACCTGAGCACAGGATGCTGTCAGAAGGGCAGATTTCTATACAACACCTGGCTGAAAGTGCAACAATAAAAACGTTTTAAAGAGCCTTCTGTTCCTCTTCTGAAAGCAAATTATTTTTTGAGATTTACTGGGCAGTTAGTTGTCCATGCCATGCAGCCGTCACTTCTGGTCTGATGTGCAGGTCTTGCTTCCAGCTCAGTGGGATCACACTTGTGCCCCTTAGAAAAGGAAACTCCAGGTTCTCCTCAGCACTGTGCAGGTGTGTGGGGTGAGCTGTGCAGGTAAATGTCAGTGTTAAGGCAGGCTTACCTGATGCACTCAGCTCCTGGCTCAGGACAGGTAGTTACCTGTCAGGTAGTAACTCCTCAGGACACCCAATGATGCAGAGTGAGCCCCAGGGCCTTTGGCTTTGAGCCTTTGTACCTTTATCTGTTGAGCACTACCATTTTGTGCTGCCCCAGCTGTACGTCCCTTGTTAACATCTCTGCTTCCTCATCTCTCAAAAATACGATTCCCAAATGGCACCATTGCAGTGACACCTAGGCGTGCACATCCCGAGCCTCCAAAGGGACCTGGATATTGTAGAATTCCAAAAACAACCCAGGTTAGTCTGCTCAGAAGCTAGTTCTTCTCTTGAGAAATGTTTGCTGAATGAACAGGTCACTCAGGGTTTTAAACTTGGCCTAAGAATTTGTGTTTTGAAAAGCTAATTCATAGGGGGAGTTACTGCTGCATATGTGCCACCTCAGCAAGCAACCCAATGCCCAGTCTCTTAATACTGCAGTTTATTGCACCAGACAGTTAATTCCAGTGTGTCTCTGTATCCTATGCATGTCCTGAGGGTTGTGAGAACAAGACAAGCTGCAGAAAAAGATTATTTTTTAATCATCTCTCTTATAGTGACCATGCACTTCCCAGGGAGATCATAGGGAAAACTTTCTGCTGTAGAATATGGTCATTTCATGCCTTTTCCTCTCCAGAGCCTCATAATACACTTAGCACAGTTCTGCAGCCAAACCTCCATATATACATATATACCCATATATGTATATACCATGTGAGCAATGCTGAAGGTATTTAATGCCACCTGGTGCCATGTGCCTGCATGCCAAAGGCTAAAGATCTGGCACTTCATCTTCCTGGGCTGGTGTTGAAGGTCTTTGGTCTGTTCGACAGCACTGTCCCTGATGCTGCTCCAGCTGGGTGCCACAGCCTGTCCTGCAGCAGTAGGAAAACATGGTATGAGAAGCTTCATTCTGCTCCAAGCCCATTTCTGTGGAGTTGGCAATGCTGTGTGATGTGTGAGTTGCCAGGGGAGGAGAAGGGCACATGAGTGTAAAAACAATGGCAGAACCTGCCCATGAGTTAGCTGAGAAGAAACTCCGCATTCTCTTTACTGGGCAGATTCACAGGTCAGCCTTGGTGCCCATCAGGAGAAAGGGTCTTTCCAAGTGCCATAGCCATTTGGGATTGTGCAAATCCATTTTGTGTTCTGGGCCCCAGCACAGTTCCCTGTGCCTGGGCACATCTGCTCCCCTAGGTGCTGCAGGGTTGCGGTGCCGCCGTGCCCCACAGCCAGGCAGTGTCATCTGATCAATTGGCTGCCAGTGTAATCCTGGTTTTTAAACGGGAGACTGAGCTGATGGGCAGTTGAGGGGAGCCAAGTGATGAGCCCTGTTTGTGCAGCTGAACGTTTTGGGAGTTGTTTCCCTGCTTGGGGAGGCTTTGCTTGCCGGGCGCTCCGCACGTGGGAGGGGCAGAGCTCTTCTCAACCAGGGCTTTTCACCAGCCATGAAAATCAAGCTTGGGGCATCATAGGTTTGGCGTTCAAGACCCAGGACAGTGACAGCAGTGAACACTTCACAAAATCACACTGAAATGAGGCCACTGTAGAACTCATCATCTGAGACACTGAAAGCACAAAATTTTGTGTAGGCCAACAAAAAGGGCTATTTTCAGTTACTGTACTGCATGACTTGTAGATGTTAACTTCTCTGATTTCCTGAACAATCAATACTTATTTATATTTATCCAGTAGTACTTAACCCAGTGTTTTCCAGTTGTAAGTTGCTATTTTAGCACTTCAGTTGACTTTAACTTAAAGTTACAATATAAAATCCACCAACTCACAGCTGATCCTCCCTTTCCCATATCTGATGTTCTGTAGCAAATGCTGTGCCTCTGGGTGGGCTTGTTGCACGTGTCACTGATTGTTCACATTTCTTACCTGTAGATACCCATAATATCTGCCGAACATCTGACTAGCCACAAGTATGTTACACAGATGTAAACACTTGGTCATCAAACAGTAAGTTCCCAATGTGTTGTTGCTGTATTTTTTCTTACTCTTATGTCTGTAATTTGATGCTGTAAGGGACAGAATGTTTTTATTTTCTTTCTAACCAGTAAGCTCTGGGGGCAGAGGCTCTGACTTCCCTGAGGGGTCATTCCTCTCTGAGGGGAGATCCCACGGGTACCAGTGGCCACATTATTTGTTAATTTGTACATGCCCACCCAGCAAAATCAGGGCTCACAGAGGTTTGTGTTCTGTCTGTGGTGGCCCCAGCAATAACCTGAGCTGAGGGGCAGATCAAGGGGGAAGATGATTCCATCAAGTTCTCTACAGAAAGAACAGCTTTTAAATCTCAAAATTTGGAACCCCAGCATTTCCTGGATTTGGAAACTCGTAATTCTCCTGTTGTTGTGAGATGCCCCCCACAGCCATCCTGTCCTTCATTTGTGTTACCTGTCTCTCTCTTGTGCTCCATTTCTGCCATGCTTTTATTGAATTCCTTGGCCATAATGGAATTATTTCTGAGGGTGAGGGTTGACCCTTTTGGCCCTTTGTGATCCCAGCTGCTCCTTTCAGCTGAGCATAAATGTTAAACTGCTGAAGTGATGCAGGGAGGGTGGATTGCTGAGGGTCGGATGACAAGGGATTGGATGGGATGGCATGGGATGGGACAGCTCAAGTGGGATGGGATGCTTCTACTGCCAGAGGGCTCCTGCAGGGACACAGCCCCCATGCCACGTAAAGCTGGGGCTGGTGTGGTCTGACACTGAGTCCTGGCTGTGCTGAGAACACTCTGTGCTCTTCCTTCCCAGATGGAATCCAAGGTGAAGAGGCCGGATTTGGGTGGGAAGAGGCCGAGCTCATTAGCCATAGTGTATGTAAATACTGTCCAGCAGCACTGGGAACCCCTCAGCAGTGACATCACACATTGCATGTTAATGAGACGAAGCGAGACCATGGGACTCCACTGCACACTGTTGCCTATCTACTTTGTACATTGAACTGATATTTGTGCTGAGGTGATCTTATTGTCTAAGCCTGCAGCATCATCTGCCTTTCCTGGCCCAGAGTTCCCCGGGGTGATGCACTGGGGGCTGCTCCCCACAATCACAAGCATCACCCGGAAAGACCGACGATGCTGTAACCAGAAATCTATTATGTATTGGTACGTCTGTAGACCAAGATATAATTTTTTAAAGTAAGTTTATTTCTTTCAAGGTTTACAAATAACAAAGGTGCACCTTGTATTTAAAATTGCCATTATAGACGAGAGCGTGCATGCACAGTAATTTTTGTTTAAGAGTAATATTTTTAATGTATTAGATTGTAAGAAATGAGAAGAGAGGAATCTGACAGAGATGAATGTGCCAAGCAAAACCACAACTGTGTATATTTTAAAGCACATCAATGGCTTTAAGTACCACATTGTTAAGGATTCTCATGAAGTGCCATAGACTGTACATCCATCAAAGTATTATTTCCGCAGTGTTATTTTCAGAACCACGTTTTCACTGACTTGATGAGTGCTGATCAGTCAAAGGGCACCGTTCTGTTTCAAACCAAAGCTGTCTCAGAAATGGCCAATTGCTCCTCACAGCCAGTGGGCAGCACCAGAGAGATGCTCCAGCTGTGCATAACCCTTATGGACAATATTATCTATAAACTCTCCCAAGGCATTGTATGTCATATTTATGCATATTTACTGTATAACGTGAGCTGCAAAAGGGAAAAAGCCATTTCTGAGACACAGTAACAAATGTTTGAGGAACTTCTTTTGCTCTATTTGTAGCCTCTGTTGCGAGTCACAAGGACTATAAATGCTTTGCAGAGATGTGTTTCACTTTAATTCATCAAGTCCCGCATCCGCGGTGACTCTAAACAAAGACGCAGAAGCACTGACAGCAGATGCATGACAAACCAAAATAGGACAAATGAGATGTTAATTAGTGTAGAAATTGGGTGGGTTAATACTCGGGTGAATTTTATATGTGATTTTTTTTTGTTCAGATTAACTGCTTATAGCCTTAGAAAGTCTTTACAAAATAAAAACAAACAAATAGATGTGCATTCAAGTTTTAAGAATGGATTCATCCAAAGGAATTCCTTTTTGTGGTTTGGATGTTGCAGCCAGTAAAGGATATTTTTGCTCTGTTCAGCCAGGGGCTGCCTGGGGCCAGTCCCTAGGTGGGCAGGGAGGGAGAGGCGCGGGTTCGGTTGTAGAACTCGCCATACTCCGAGTTTACTGCGAGTTTTTATGCTTGAGAGAGATGCTTTATAGATAAGAATGATGTGTTGATTTTCCTGATTGTACTGTACATCTATTAAAGCCTTAGATTATTACATTACGGGTTAAAACCCATACCAATGTAATTTCAATCGTGTTAAAAAAGTATAGGTGACTTCACATGTTATTGTAGTGACTTACCATAGAGAATTTACTTATTTTTTTCTTGTTAAAAGTGTAGTTTTTATTTCTTACATTTATTAGCTCGTTTTCATTTTCTATTACCAGTTGATACCATTTCAGTTTATAGAATTTTGTTTTATTAGAGTTTACTGATGACTTTTTCAAAATACAAAAAAAAAAGTAGTTTTCTTCATAACATACTCAGTTTGGAATCTACATGTAGTGTCTTATGAGTATTCGTATTATTGTTAACTAAATGATTTCTATTTTACTGATCTAATATGACAATGTAAGAATGTCAGTCATTGTTAGTTTTTGTCTAGTTTTCATTAAAAGAACAAAGATCTTTTATATGGATATCTTATATAATCATTGCTAAGTAAGAAGTTAAGTTGTTGCTATGGCAACAATCCTGGCAGACAATTGAGTAATATTTTGATGATTTATTTTGTTTGTAATTAGTTATTATGAGAAAAAAAATCTAGTTCCTAGATACTAGAATAAAATTTATTTTCTACTGTATCCATTTCAAATGTTAAAATATTGTTTAAATATTTTTGGAAATCCCTGAATATCAGGCCTTGTTATAAATAAGCTGCATAATCAATAGATCAAGGGACTTTTTGTTGATAATCCAGATACTCAAAGTTTACGTAACAAGAATTCTAGTGTGTGTGTGCAAACTCTTGAGGGTTGATTATGCTGCAGTTGGGACGTTGAGAGCGAAGGTTGACTTTTTGCACTTCTGTATATAGTCAAAAAAGAGAGAAACCTGTATAATAGTAAGATCTTATTTTGAATAAAAATGTCTATAATTACAAGGAGTTTTGTTAAGGCTAAATAAAATGACAGGCTGAACAAAATTGCTTGCAAAAGTGGCACAGAGTTAGCACTCCATCCCCCTTCCAAAAAGTTGCTTTGCTTTATGTGGACAGCTTGTAGTTTGCCAGGATTTTTTCAGCTGGAAAGATCTGCCATCCTTCTGAGATCTCATGACTGACAGAAGCTCCACTGGGTCAAATCTGCCTGAAAACCATTAAGGAAAAAAAAGAAAAAAGAAAAAAAAAAAAAAAAAAAGGAAAAAAAAAGCAGGTACTTCAGCCCATCTATGAATCATGGCTCCGATATTCCATACATTATTCAAAATCTAATGCATGTTTAAAGTATCAAAATATATTAAACATATATGCTATTCAAACCAGTTTCTGACCATTTCAGTGGTTTCTTGTTCACAAAAAAAAATCCTTCAAAACAAATACTGACGTTCACAGAGTTCAGCCATGGACAGGCAAACGGAATAGCACCCGTAGCTGTAGGGTAGGGGATTATTTTCTCATTGTAGTGGTCCTGTTCTTTTAGCAGGTGAAAAACAACCTGGGAGATCTTCCCTTTTCACAGAAAGCGTTTCAGGAACCTGGTCACCCTGTGCATGCCAAAGCTGGGAGGAGGCGTGGGGCCAGGCTGCTCGCTCTGGGAGCTCACAGCAATCAGTAATTAATGAGCTGCACTTGTGCAGCCCCCGGTTCATCTGCTGGAAGGACAGGCGCGCTTGGGTTTGCTCTTATGTAACCACAGACTTACTTTGGCTTGTAGTTGCTCCAGTTATGTACTCTGTCCTGGGCTGCAATTTGGGTTTATGCTTATTTTATTATTACTGCTATAGTTGACCTTGCTGTATGGAAAAAAATAAAGTGAAATTGCCCTAATAAAAGTTCTCTTTCTTAATTATCTTTTCCTCTACCAGCTTGACAGTGGCTCCACTGTGTAGGCTTGAAGGTGTCTGAGCACTTGTGGGATTGCCCACAATTTATTTGGTCCTGGGGCTTTTCTGCACCAGCACATTCCATCCAAAGGATGTGTATTAACATGCCATCTGTTGGGGATATCCCTGTTAAATCCAGGGGGTAAATACAAAGCACCAGGATGCTCTGAATCAGCCCCAGCTGTCGTAACCCTCCTGTGGCAACACTATGGAGATTCAGGAACACATTGGGACACCCAGCCCCTCCCTCTGCAGGGAATGGGGGCACAGGGAACTGAAGGTGTGGGGAGTGGGGGCATAGGGAATGAGGGGAGCAGGGGAGTGGGTGAGCAGGGAATTGGGGGCACAGGGAGCTGGATGCTCAGGAAATTGGAGAACTGGGAGCTGGAGGTGCAGGGAATTCAGAGTGAATGAGGGGATCATGGAATTGGCAGGGGGCCAAGGAATGGGGAGCAGAGATCTGGAAGTGCAGGGAATGGGGAGGCAGGGATCTGGGGGTACAGGGAATAAAGGGAACATAAATAATAAAGCAGGGAGTGGGGTGCAGCCAGGCAGTGGCTGACATTAGAGGGAGCCCTATTGCCACGTGTTGCAGTTCCTCCATCGATTTCCCACAAATCACTGATAGATCTCAACATCACAGTTTTAAATGGAAACGCCGCAGGGCAGTTGTTTTCCGGGGGGATTCTGGGTGTTTCCTGTGACCCCCAGCACGAAATGGCCTTTCCCAGATAGGTCTATTGACATCTTTTCCTAGCGCAGGACACTTGGACCCAGTTCCTGCTGGCCAAGCATCCGTTCCCCTGCACTCCCTTTGCCCCCACGCTCAGGATGACACCAGCACTTCATTTATCCCCACATTTAGCTGCCAGGGGAAAAACAACATATCGAGCAGCGCCAGGTTCAGAACTGACAAAAATAACCCAGCTCGATTTTCCTCTGTGCTTCGACGGCGGCTCCGGTGGCTCCCAGGGTCCATGCCGGGGCTCCCCCAGCCCGGCGGGACCGTCCGGCCAGGTCTGTCCTGTGGCTCTGCCGGGGCTCAGGCGAGTGAGGGGATGCCGAGCAGCAGCTCTGCCCCCGCGGGGCTGTCGCTGGAGCGAGAGGGGAATCAGCAGCTCGGATGCCGAGCGGAGCCACGGGAAGGAGCTGCTGCCGAAGCGGCTCGGGAAGCTGCGGCTAACACCTCCCTGCCCGTGGCACCTCTCGGGGATGTGACCCCTCGCTGCCCAGGGCTAGGACAATGACAGCCACGGCAGCAGCAATGATGTTCACAGTATCACTTGTGAACAGCAAAGTAACAGAATTTTGTTCCAAGGATCTCCTGTGTCTGCAGCTGCGAGGCTTTTCTGACCTGGGGGAAGATTCTGGACCTTTAAGGAGGGAGGAACAGGAACCTGGGAAATAGTTTGAATCACCTCTGCTCCCTTGGCAGGAAATGGAGGCAGGAAGGAAGAAACAGAATAATTCTGAGAGTGTTTTTGCATCCAGGTATTAGTTGTATTTTTTTTTTTTTAGTGCATTTCCTGCCCAAACAGAGGCGATTACACCCTTCTCTGGGGTCCCAGCTCTGGGTGGCACGATGCCCTGGTGCTGGGCACAGCCTCGGCATGGGGAGAGGAGCTGGGTCGGGCTCAGCTCAGCCACTGCGGTGTCCGGGACAGGCAGCGCAACGCGGGGCCAGGAGGGTGGTACGGCCACCACCGCACCGTGCCACGGGCTGCAGCGGCTTGTCACAGCATCAACTGCGGCAGCTCCCACGACACGGGGAGACAAGAAGCGAGAAGGGAGTTTGGAGAATGGCACGGGCGCTGGTGGTGGGGCTGAGTGGCCCCAGGGCGGGTAGGGGATTTGATGGGGCTCAGCCTGGGTGAAGGGAAGCGCTGCGGGATCCAGAGGCTCTGTGTGCAGGTAGGAGCTGGTGCAGCGTCAGGAGGAGCTCCCGCGGCCACGCACCGACTTCCGCCGGGGGCCTGGCCCAGTGAGGGGCTGGTCCGGGTAGGGCTGGACACAGCGGCTGCATCCCGCCCGCAGACCCTCACCTGGGGTGCGGCTGCCCCAGAAAACCTTGTCTTGGCGCTGCTGGAGCGTGGAGCCTGTCCCGGCGTCTCTGTGCTCGCTGGCAGATCCCGGTGGAGCTGCCCAGGGTTGTGCCTCCAGGCAGTGTCATGGCACTGAGGCCCGCGCCCTTGGAGGGGCTTTGCTGGTCCCTTCCCTCCCATTTCCACACCCTTTTTCCTTCCACACTCGCCTTTGCTGCCAGGTGCTCGCCGGCCCTTTCGGTAGACGCACATTTAACACTGGACATTTTGGGGGACCACTCTGCCCTGAGGGGTGGCAGCAGTGCCACAGCCCGGGCTGCTTCAGGGAGATCCCAACACGTGGGGCTGTGATTGTGGCCACCGTGCCCGTGGCATGGGCAGCTGTAAGCAAAGGGGGAAAATACGCCCAGAGTGTCATTTACTGGCTCTGCCAGCTGCTGCTGGCTCCAGCTCCTCAATTCGTGGTTTCTGGTGCAAAAAGGAAAATGATGGGAACAGATCGTTACTGCACGAAACCCAGTTCTGAACATCTGCGCTGAAGTGAAGTCTTCATCCTAAAATAGACACACAGATAGAGAGGGAAGAGGAGCAGCTCACAGGAGAGGGTTGGAGGGAATTCACAAAATCCAACTTGTCCTATAAAATTTTTGGGGTCCCTGAGCCTCTATCAAGATTCCCTCTCAAGGGTCACTGCTGCCTCCCTGTATTGACGTCTCCCCACACTCAGTACAGTCACTTAGTGTCTGTCCTCTAAAACACCTCCACTCTGTTTAGAGGACGTGTGTCTCTGCAGTGGGATGCACACACCGGGTCTGGGTTGCCCTTTCATGTGGTTTATCCATTATATTTTCCTTTGGAGGAAGCTCCTGTAGCCGGGTGGTGGCCACGCACTGCCGGACAGCTTCGGTAGTGAACCTGCTGCTGGCAGTGGTGCCACTGGGGTGGATGTTTGCCACCACTGCTGGCACTGGGCAGGAAATGCTGAGCTGTTCCCAATCCTGTGAGCTCCCCAGCCACAGCCATCCATAACATGCCCCTTCCTGGCAGTGGCTGTGTCACCAGGGAAGGCTGGGGTTGGAGGATGCTGCTGGTTGGGGCAGCTCTGGTCCCAGGTACCTGGCCAGGACTCGGGTGCCAAACCCAGCTGAGCACCCTTGGAATTCCCTGCCCTTGGCAGTGGTGTGGCTCAGGCCAGAGCCGAGCCTGGCATGGCAGTTTTCTTCCAGACAAGTGAGGGGTTGGTGCCTCCAGGGTTGTTCCTGGCTGCCTCTGGGTAACCCCATCTTGTGTAGCCACTCACTGTGCAGGGAGCGTGCCAGCAGGTGCATTGAGCAATCTTCTGTTTCCCAATCTATTTTCTTTCTCAGGAATCCAGTCATTACATTGCTTTCAGGGCAGCAAAAACGTAATCCAGCTGCAAGTTCACACACGTGGCTCCGTTGCTCGGCAGATGCCGGCAGGTACCCTCATTTTTCATGGGAAAAGAGACAGGGCTGTGTCCAGTGCCTACTGGTGAGCCCCGTGGGGCTGTCACCAGCTCCCCTGGGTCCCATCTTGCAGCCTGAGCCACCTCTGGGGTCTTGCAACCCTGAGTCTCTCCCATGGTGAGCAGGGCGGCTGGGGGCTGTGAGCCACCCCTGAGCTGGGGCTGCTCGGGTCTGAGCACTGCCACCCTCCTGTGGCACAGGACGAGATGGGATCAGACAGGATGGGGCCTGCCCCATACCTGAGATGCCCTAACATGCAGGCTGTGACCATGGGCAGCACTCCGTGTTAGAAACTGCCAGGACCCTGCTCTGCATTTCATGTGCCTCTCCTATGTCGTTCCACATCCGCAGGAATGTGGACCTTTCCTCTTCCCTGGATATTTCCTGGCATTTTGCTTTTCTCCTTGCTGCAGCACCTTGCAGTGTTCCCTTCTCTGGTACCTGCCAACTCCACTCCAGAGGACAGTGCCCACACCCCTCTCTGCCTGATGGGTCGGTGTCCCTCCAGCCTGCAGCCAGCCAGACACATAGCAGGAAAGGGACACACTTCCAACCCATTCCCCCTTTTTCTTTCCTTCCCTCCTTTTTTTCGCCCCCACAGTCCCCGGTGATGGTTTGTGATGCTGCAGTTTGAAGGTTCCCACTCATGGCAGATGGGCAACATCTTGATTTGTAAATCCTTGCCTGATGCAGGGGATATAAACAATTACAGAAACCAAACTGCTGCTTTCCAAGTGGCACCAGCTCAGACTCCGGCAGGCCAGGAGGAATCAGTGAGGGACCTGGCAGCCTGTCCGAGTGTGCTGTGACAGTAGTCTCGGGCAAATAGAATTTTGTATTAATTTTTAAAACTCTCCAATCCTCCGCTTCTGAGCTGAAGCCTCATTCTTGGGAGAAATCTGTTAAACCCAGCACATGATTTCTTGCAGCCTTGCTCCGACGCAGTTTTCAATGGGGACAGGAAGAAACGTGTCAGCAGCTTCGTGTCTCTTCTTGCCTGGGGAACAGGTTCTGTGCCAAGCTGAGAATGCCTTTGGCAGAGCTGCTGCCTGCGGAGCACATCCTGGCGCTGCTCCCAGCGCCTTGGGATGCTGCCGGAACCCCGGGGCTGGAGATCCTCACCTGGGGCCCAAGGCGGGGCCGAGCCCCGCGGGCTGTGGGGGAGCCCCACGCGGCTCCGCTGCGCTGTCGGGAGCTGAGTCACCCCTCGTTCTGCTGGTCCGGAGGAGGCCCAGCTGTCTCCTCGCCAGGCGTGGAGCGGCTCCAGCCTCCGTGCGCGGTGCCTTCCCACCGCATCCTGCGTGCCGTTCCCGGGAACAGCGTGTGCCGGTGCCCCCCCCCCCCCGCTGCCCAGGTCACTCCGGGATGCTGCGATTGCTGGGGTGCCTCAGTGAGGGCTGACACAGGGCTGTGTTCCACCTTCTACCCAAAAGGAAGAGGAGAGAAGCATTAAAACCATGGTGGAGCTTGTACTTTGTCCTGCGTCTTTGCAAGCTGAGGCTTCTCACTCTTCCTCTCCCAGACTTGACCCCAGGTTGGACCGGAGTGGTTCCGGTACAGAGAGGGTGCGGGAGGGGCGGGCTCTGCTCGGGGCTGTCGACAGCCCCCGCTCCGCTCCGGGCAGAGCTCGCTGCTGAGTGTGAGGTGCGGGCCCTGCGGGGTCACCGCGACTCTCCTCCTCCACACCAAACCTGCAGCGATGGGATTTGGAAGCAGCCCTGGCACGGGGACGGAGCCAGCGGGGGCTCCCACACGGATTCCCCACCCAGTTCTGGGCCCCCAGTCCCACTGGGGACGGGTGGTACTGATCCTGTAATACCTCAGCCCTTCTATGGGTATCACCCCGGCCAGGTGTCGTTTCTGCAGGCGGGTTGTTGTCTTTGCATGTTTGTGAAGGGTAACAAAAAAAAAAAAAAACGGAGATCAGAAAATGAACATCTGTGTGCTCCTGAGCTTTGGAAATGGATGGGGATCACCACAGCATAGTACAATTCATTACAAATAAAATTCTGATGCACTGTAATTAAAAAAACGAATTGTTTGCAAATCACGTGGGGATTTGCTTTAATTAAATGTTCGTTGTCAGACCCCTGCTGGGTTACAGAAGCCGTGAGAGCGAGTTGATCTGTTCATTAGCCGAGAAGCTCCCCTGGCCGGTGGCACCAGCGTGGGTGCAGGATGTCTACTGGGGCCGTACACCGGCTGGAGCTTGGAAATTCTCGGGGCGGAAGAGCAGAGCAGCTTGATTTGCTCTGCCTGCAGGCAGCTGAGGAAGTTAACATTAAAAAAAAATGCCAAACCAACCAACCATCCCAAGGAGAGCCCAGCCCAGCGCCGGGGCTGCTCCTCCCGGGCTGCTCCAGCCGGGCTAGGTCGGGGGTCCCTCGGACCCCCGGGGCAGGGACGGTCCCTCTGCCCATGGGCGATGAAGCAGAGCTGGAGGGGTCTGTCCGTCCAAGGTGATGCACAGCAGGCAACCAGCGTTCCCTGGAGCCGCATTCCTGAGGCGTGCTTGGCATTGCACTGGGGCAGGAATGGCTGCGATAATGCAAAAACGTGCGATGCTTTATCTGGGGAGGAAACACAGGCACCTCACCGGCCGCGCCGGGCGGCTGCTGTGCTCGGGCTGCTTGGGGGATGCTTCAAGTCGAGGGTGGGGACAGTCCCTCTGTGGGACAGCCGTGGGACAGCTCCAGCCTGGTATCAGTGGCTCTGATTGCCCCACTGGTTTTTCCCCACCCAGGCTGAATCCCAGGTTTGCCATTATTTGTCACTAGCAGGGCAGTAAATGCGATGAGAGAGGAAAAATTCTGTCACTCACTCTGCAAAACTGCACGGAACTGGAACTATTTTAAGAAAGGAGGGGGGAAATGGTAAATTTTCAAAGGTCTTTTAAAACCAGGGTTAAACAAGGAAAGACTTGGAGATGAGAATTAAAGGACTCAGATAAGCTTGGTTGAGCAGAGGTTTTCTTCCCTGTTAGTTTTGCTTCTGGGTTTATGTCAGTTTTATGGAGCTGTACAGTATAATTTATCCAGTCTTTGCTATTTATGGGTACATTTCAGAGTAGAATGTTGTTAGCAGCTTGAAGCACTGCCATGCTCCAGCACTTTGGGTTTAACACTACTCAATGTGAAAAAAATTAATATTTCAACTCAAAATACTGAGTAGCATCTATGTATGTAAAAACTTCTCAGCTCACTTCAAAACATGTCAGAACTGCCCAGGGAAGAGGAATATTGATGCGTTCAGTTTGCAGTTTTTGGCAGCAGCTCTGGTGTCGCCGTGAGCTGTGCCGGGCCTTGGCAGCAGAGCCTGGCCAGGGCTGCTGAGTTTGCAGGGCATAGACCCCGGTCTGTCCCAGGGACACTCCAAGCCCCCCGTGGGGGCAGCAAATCATCCTCGGGGTTTCTTTTGTGGGTGACAGTGCTTTCAGATGTGTCTCAGTGTTTGGCATTTCCAGCAGACGTAGGGAGGCCTGCGGAGCTTTCATGGGAGCTGCTGGAAAACCCCAGTATTTGGTGACTCTGAGGCTTGGGTCTTTTTTAAACATCCGCTGGTTTTCCATGGCTGAGAACTGTTCCCCAGAGCTGCAGGAAGTGGCAATCTTTAAAAAAATGTGTGACCTTCCAGCAGGAATGAGAATTTCCTGGGAGCTGGCTCTGCCTCGCACCTGGGATAGAGCACTCCTCTCCCAGCTCCTGTCCAAGCACTGAGCACAGGCTTGGGTTCCTTCAGTGCTCCAGAGAAATCCATACAATATTCCAGTACATTAAAAATGTCAGTTATTATTAAGCAGGCCTGTATCTGGGGGAAGTATGATAACTCAGCCCAAGAGATAGAACTCTGCTTGCAAAGCTGTTTGTGTGGAACAGCTGTTTGTGCAGAGCAGCCTGGTGGCGGGAAGGAAATTTATAAATAAAAAAGTTACAAAATGTCAACAAAGGCTTTGGCAGGAATGGCCAAAAGTTCAGATAAAAGGGGATCTATTAAGGATCGCTTTTCTCAGGCCCTGAAAATAATTTGTGTATTTCCAGGAGTAAAGATGATTTGACCAGCCTGTGAACCCCAGAGAGATCCCAGCCCTATGTTGGGGCTGGGGGTGCTCCAGGCTCTCACGTCCTGAAGGCACCGTGTTCCCCTCCCCACCGCCATCCCA
Source organism: Chaetops frenatus (assembly GCA_013400775.1). Taxonomy (NCBI): domain Eukaryota; kingdom Metazoa; phylum Chordata; class Aves; order Passeriformes; family Picathartidae; genus Chaetops; species Chaetops frenatus. The sequence goes on from VZTR01025638.1 coordinate 89,928, forward strand.
ACACATCCCATCTGTGGAGCAGGGCAGGAGCAGAGCCCTCGCTCCATCCAGGTGCCAGGCATCCTGGCATGCCAGGCAAAGAGCGCCCAGCAGCAGCTCCTGCTCTTTCTCACCTGTGGCACCCGAACCCCCGAACCCCGGGCAGCCTGTGCCGAGCTGGGGGTGCTGGGCAGGATGTGTGCTCCAGCTCGGAGCCTCTAAGGCAGCAATTGGGCTCCACATTACCCAGGAAAGGCATGGGACAGTGACGGCAGCGCTACAGGAGCTGGGCTTCAGGCAGGAAAAGGAGCTGCTTTTCAGTGCCGGGGAATGTGGGAAAGCCCCACCCCAGAGCCCCCATTCCCAGGTTTCAGCCCTGTGTCCCTACTCCCTGCTCCTGTCTGGGGGACAGCACAGGCCCCTCTCCTCCCACCCGCTCATGTGGGGCTCAGGGGGCCCTAGCCCATAGCACAACAGCAGCTTCCAGAGAAAAGTGGAAGGGCACAGACGGAGTTATCAGCATCATCCCAGGCTGCAGGAGCAATGTGCTGCACAGCTCAAGCTACATTTCTGCCCTCACTGAGGGGATTGGCACCTGCAGGCAGGGCTGCCAGCTCCGTGAGGAGTGCAATCTTCTCTTTATTGTTTAAGTAATAAAAACTATGTGCTTAAACCCCAAACCAAACAAACCACCACCCCAAATGGGTGCCAGTGAACCCCTTCACCTGGGATAACAGGGAAAGAGCAGAGATCACAAAGGCTCTGGTCCTGCTGTACTTGCTTGGCTCAAACCTTGACTTCATTCAGGCTGTAAGGGAGGAGATGGCTCCTCTGCAGCAAGAACTGCCTGTGATTCCGAGTTCAGATCAAGCTCATGTGCCTAATGAGATGCAGCTTCCAGCGTTAGTTGTGTGGTGGCCAGATCGGCACATCCAGTGGAGAAGAGGTCGGGATCCTGGAGGCTCTGAGGGGACAGAGAAGGGCTTCTCGAGTGGGCTGAGCAGTGAGCTGAGCCCCTTGGCTCCTGATTGACCACTGTGTTTGTGCCCGGAGTTTGGCTCATTTACTGGGTACCCGCGGGTCCTGTCCTGAGCGAGCTGGTTGTGCTCTAATTCCAGCTGGAGTCAGAGAGAGCTCTGTGCTGCTGACCCGGGCAGTGCCCCGCAGGGAATTTGTTGGGATTCCGTGTGGAAGACCCCCACTGAATTTTCGGGGGGAAGGAGGAGGGTCCCAAGGGGTTATTTTGGTGCTGGCTAGAATAGGAAACAGATGCTGCAGGCGACCGGGCTCCCCCCTGCCCGCCCGTGCTCTTCCAGCTCCGGAGGAGAAACACCCGCACTGGGTTTGTGGTCAGGCTGCAGCAGAGCAGGAGGCACCAGACAGAGCCAGATCCATTTCCTGCCCAGTGCCAGCCGTAGCCTCTCCAGATGCTCTTGTGGGGAGGGAGCAGAGAGGAGGGTCTCTCGGTCTCAAAATATTTCAGCAGAGCTCAGTCCTGTCATCTCATCCTGCCACTTGCCCCCCTCATCCCCACCAGCACCAGCAGCAAGGGCACTAACAGCCCGGGAGAAAACCCAAAGGATTTAGCTGCATACACCCTGAGGGAGCCCAGGAGGGTTTGAATGAACTGACAGTGCTGCTTCCTTATTTTCAAACCGGACTTCTGAGGATTTTTCCTCCTCTGCTTCTTTGTGATTCCTCCTATTGTAACCGAGGAGGGACGAGCATTGCCCTCTGGCCGAGGCTGGAGAGCGCCCCACCATGGGACCCCAATCTGTGTGTGTAGCTCTGAGCTTTGGGGTCATCAACAGTGACAGGGGAGTGTTTAAGTTCGATACTCCTGCTGCAACAGATTCAGCTCTTTTACACTGCTTTTCAGCTCTAGATTTCCAAGTGTTTTACCAGGGTGGTTAATTTGGATCATCCTTGTTCTTCACTAAGAAGATGAAGCAGGGGCAGGCAAAGGGATTTGTCCCCTGCAAATGGCCAGGCTCCCCTCTGGAAGCTCCTGCCCTCCCACCAGCATTCCTGCCTCCACTTCTTGATTGCAACAGCCTTCATGGCCAACCCCACTGGAATTAATTCTGCTTTCAGATGAATCATGCTAAGGAATTCATGACGCGGGAGCAAAAGGATTATTTTTGCTTCTGTCATGGATGCTGGCAAAGTGACCCCCGATCCTCCCACTCCTGCTGCAGCACAACCGAAGGCAGTGAAACCCCAGCTGCCCCCAGGGAGCCCCCAGCTGTGTCCTAAGGGGCTGTAGGGCTGTAGGTGACCGACCTGGCACTGCTCACGGGGGCCCTTGCCTTTAGGTGAAGCTCAGCATTTCCTCTGCACCTTGCTCTATTTGCTACCCGAGGCACCTCGCTGCAGCCACAGAGGCAGCAGGGAATTCCAACAGCAGCACCTTCCTGACCCTGGTGCTGAAATTCTGCTGCTCTGAAAGAAATTTGGGCAGGGAAGAGGCAGAGCTGGCAAGTGCTGGCAGGAGTCCTGTGCTGTGTCCTTCCGCAGCACACTGCCAGGGTAAAATGTCAATGGTTTGGGTTAAAATGCAACTTTTTCCTAATTTGCCCCAGCAAAGAGAACCAGCTCTAAATCGATCTTTGTTTTGATTCAAGTCTTAAATGGTTTCTGCAAGAAAAAAACCAAACCCACCAACCAACCAAAGCCACCTCCACAGCTCCTCCTGCCTACGGGGTGGAGAAGCGTGTAGCGGTTTGTTTTCATAGGAAGATCAGCCTTTGTTGGGAGCGTGATTCAAACGTATAGGGACTGGGACTTGGATGAGTTTCCAGAGTTTAGCAATAGTTTTGCAAGATGTGCGTGATTTCCAGTGAGCTGGGTGACAAGAAGTGGCCAGGCTGCCGTGGCCGTGGGAGGGAAGGGCTGTGTTGGGTTGCCAAGGTCCCGCCCCTCGCCAGAGCTCCTTAGTACAGCGCTACCTGTGGCTTGGAATACGTGCATTTTGAAATAAATACCATCATTGCTTGGAGAGAAATGTCTGCACCTACATTGGGAAATATTCTCATCAGTATTTAATAGGAAATCCTTCTATGGATGGTGTGAGGGGGTCCCAAAGGAGCCCCCCCTGGGATTTCTATGGAGGGTGTTGTGGGCCCCTGGCAGCCACAGGTGCCTATGCTGTCTCCTGTCACTGCAGCAGGGCACCTGTGGTGCCAGGGTGGGCCAGATGGCCGCCACAAACTGGGTCTCAGAGGGTCTCTGTGTGTGCTGCTCATTCACCCTGGTTCTCAGCTGTTCCAACTTGCTTTGAAAAGCATTTTGTACCCAGGGCTCCTGCTCTGTTTTTCATCCCACCCATGCTCACCCAGCCCTGTTTGCCCATTCCCAGCAGCTGCTCTCAGGCTCCTGGGGATGCTGCTCTATGGAGGCTCCTTGGGAGAGCCCATGTGTCACACTTAGAGCTGGTATGGCAGAAAAAGCCAATTTTTCAGCCTTTCTTAACAGTAGCACTGAAGGAAGGAAGGGAGTGGACAAGTAAGTGGACTCCCACCTGGAAAAAGCCTTTCCTGCCCTCCTCCATTGAAAACCATCCCACTGCGAATGTTAATACATTTTCTGCAGCTCTAGGACATACAATAATAGGTTTCACATTCAAACCAGCTGCTTGTTTATTTTTTCAACTGCCTCTGAAAAATGCCTGTAATTAGGAAATATCTATAACAAGAAATACAAACAAATCAATGTCTTTCATTAGCCACAAAGAGTTGACACTCTGCTTTCACTGCAGCTTTATTAAATTAGAATAATGAAGCAGAAGCCATAAAAAGCAAAACAAGAGCTTTGGAAAGGGCTGAAAATACACAGATGTCAGGTTAGAAACACGTTTCAAATTTAAGCGTGAAGCTATAAACACATTTGCTTGTGCTGTTCTGATGCCTCCTCTGCAAGGTTGTGGGAACCTAAAAGAATACATATATAAACTATATATATATATGAAGTAGATATATATTTCTTTTTATATATTTATTTTTATAAAATATATATAGTATGTAAATTAATACATTTATACATTTATATCTTATTCATATATATGAAGTATATAATGTATAAATGAAATACATATTTTTTTTATATTTTATAAATATATTTATTATATATTATTTCCCTATAAAAGGGATTCAATCTCCTCTGCCAAAACTCTTTGGTCATGCAGGAGGGTGTCAGGATGTGCACCCAGGACCTGGGACAGGGTGAGGAGGGGGAGGGCACCCTGGGCTGAGGAGGGGTCCCAAGGCCTCTGTCTCATGTCACACCTGCACTGAGAGCATCCAACTCCCTCAGGTCTGGTCCCTGCAGGACAGGAGTTTGCCTGGCTCTCGTGCAGATCTCCCCTTCTTTGCCTGGGTCTGTCCTTGTTCTGTGCAGCACCTGGGCATACACAGAGTGCTGAGGCTCAGTGGTCCCAGGGCTGATCAAGGACCTTGCAAGCACTAGAATAAGTCAATTTTGATGCATTCTTCTGTTTCAAAGACCATTTTTTCCCATTTGTTTTTGCCATGCCGTAGTTGCTTTCAAGAACAAACCAAAACCTACCTTTTCACTATCAGCAGAAAATACTTTCAAACATCTTCACCTGTGTCTTTTCTAGTGTAGAGTTGTGAGCTGGAAAAATAAGTCTTGTGCTTAATGCTCCTTAAATGGAGGAGCTGCAGGGCTGGGGCAGGGTGGGCATGGCACGACAACCCTGGCAGGGCTGGCTGGAAAGTGGCTGTTAATTGCTTATTCCTGGCTTATTTAAACCACATTTTCTGCACCTGGGTTTGTGGAACATGGCCGTGTGCTGCTGGGTCAGGTGGGCTTGCAGGGCAGAATCCACATCACCTTGCAGGTGTGTGGGGGCACCCTGTGGGGCAGACCCGGGCTGGAGCTCTGTTACTGGGCAAGGCCCTGGCTGTGGGGAGGGGGCAGAAAATTAACTGGGTTTGGAGTCTGAGCCCACACTGAGTAGGTGAATCCATGCCCTGGGTCCCACCAACTAAATTTATCCTCTCCAAAGCTTCCTCTGCCCCTGGCTTCAATACCTGGGAAAGGTGACCTGGCCTGGGGCATGTGGTGCTGGAGGGATGGAGCACTGGTCAGCCTGGCCCTGGGCAGCCACCCCTGGGAGTCAGCTATCCCAAGGAATGTTTGTTTTATTGCTTTAGCAAGCAGCTGGCAACACCACAAAACCCCCTAACCCAGGGTAATTGAATATTCATCTTCTGCGAATTCTATTAATTCTGAGTTTCTTGTTTGCAAGAGCAAAATAATTGCTGTAATTTCATTTCAAAACCCAAAGTCAATAACCACGAGCCTGTCATTTCTCTGTGCTTTCACTGAGAGAGGATTCACTGCCTGTTCCGTGATCACTGCTAGAACAGCACATTTATTTGTACATTTCTCTGCTAAAGCCCATTTGCTCTAAGTGGCCCAGTTAACACTGCCAGAGTCCTTTTCCCTGGTTTTAAACAGCCTTTTAAAACCCTGCATTAATTTAAACAGGAAAATATAAATTAAATTGTATGGTTTGGTACATGTTAGTGTTTTCCCCCCATGTCAAAGGCTCTGCGTTTTTTTTTAACAGCCCCTAGGGAGATGTGCTTTAATATTAATAAGTGCTAAAACATAATTTTAAAAAATCAGGTTTTACCCACTAGAGAAAAGCACAGAAAAAGGATGAAGTTTAAACATGTGGCATTGGGACCTGGCATGCAGGGCAGGCATGGGGAAGCTGCTTGTCAGGGAACTGTAAAAAGCAGGTTTTGTGCTTTCTACACAACCTCCAGCATGACGGAAGGCTCTGTATCTGACCTTTCCTCTTGCCCCCTTATCCTCTCACCAGTGTTTACCAGACACGCTACTTTCTCATGAAAGAGCAGCTGCTGTTTTAGAAATCAGGGTCACTGGGTACCACTGCCACACTGGAATTCCTTTGGGCAGGGGTCTGCTGCTGGGGCTGGGCATTGGGGCGGAGTGAGGGAGCAGTGACACCGGTTTGTCCCTCTGCTCCCCTGCCCACAACCACGGGCAGCAGCTGGGAGGGCAGCACAGACCCTGCAACCTCAGAATCGCTGCTTTGGCTCGGCAGGGACCTTACAGACCACAGGGCTCCCACCACCAGACACCACTGGGAAAGCTCTGTGGTCATTCTGGGCCATGTTCCAGTGAGGAGCCAGACCCTGCTGCTCCGAGGACACGGCTGTTTGACCCTGGAACAGCCATGGCTCTGGAGTGGAGAGCAGGACATGTGCACTCCCATGGTTTCTAGAAATGGCTCCAATAATTAGACCTGTTGGTTTACATAGAATTACTTCACTGAACCACCGGACTTTGATTTCAGAGCTTTCATCTCATTATCTGGCCAGTGAGCTGGACAGGATGATCCCACTCCTCATTACTTTACAGTAGTACTAAGCCCTAGCTGTGGCTGCTACTTTCTTAGCTGCAGCCAGGCCAAGGGGATTTGGCAGGATTCCTGAGGCAGCTCCCTTGGCCAAACAGATGAAGCCTCATTAGCACCTGTACCAGGGAGGTGTTTCTTCCCATTAAGACAGTGAGGAGTGTGCCTTCCTGCCAGGCACAACACAAACACAGCAGGACATAAACGCCCTGCTCATCGCTCCTCAGTGCTTGCTCATCACTCACATCATGTTAAACTGGCTGAGCAAACCACACTGGGCTGTAAACAAACACGTTGGTGGCTCTGCCCTCCCCTCTTGGTGCCATTGCTGGCACCAAGCCCCAGGGATGGGCCTGGGACAGGGCAGCTGCAGCACCTCTGCGATTGACAGCATGTCCTGCCTCTGGAAATCACAGAATCCCAGACTGGTTGGGAGGGACCTCAATGCTCATCCAGTGCCACCCCCTGCCATGGCAGGGACACCTCCCACTGTCCCAGGGTGCTCAAAGCCCCAGTGTCCAACCTGGCCTTGGGCACTGCCAGGGCTCCAGGGGCAGCCACAGCTTCTCTGGGCACCCTTTGCCGGGGCCTCCCCACCCTCCCAGGGAACAATTCCTTCCCAATATCCCATCCATCCCTGCCCTCTGGCAGTGGGAAGCCATTCCCTGTGTCCTGTCCCTCCATCCCTTGTCCCAAGTCCCTCTCCAGCTCTCTTGGAGCCCCTTTAGGCCAAGAAAGGGGTTCTGAGGTGTCCCTGGAACCTTCTTTTCTCCAGATGAGCACTCCCAGCTCTCCCAGCCTGACTCCAGAACAGAGGGGCTCCAGCTCCTGGAGCATCTTTGCAGTCTCCTCTGGATTTGCTCCAGCAGCTCGAGGTCCTCCCTGTGCTGGATGCCCCAGGCCTGGATGCAGCACTCCAGGTGGGGTTGCTGCTGCAGAGGTGTCACTCTCTTCTTCTCCTGCCTGTGCCCACTTTTTGGGCTAAATTAGAATTTCTGATCCTGCCTGCCCATCGGGCTTCTCACGAGAACAGGGTAAAACATCTGCAGTGGAAGTGTCAGGCATGAGGCAATCAATCTGCCAAGGGAAAACCAGTGAGCTCTGTGCCAGGGTGCTGATTCTGGGCATGAAGGATGAGTTTCTCTTAAGAAAACCCCATGACACAGAACAGTTTGGTGTTGATCCTTATCAGAACCCTCCCTGCAATTCTGGGAGTGCAGTTCTTTTATCTGCCCCATTTATAATTGATTTTACTTCATTTAGAAATCAAAGCAGCAAAGAGAAACTCACAGAGGAGGTTTTGCCTTCCCACCCCAGCTCTCTATTGTTCTAAGTCAGTGCTGATCTTGCCCCACTGCTAAATGTGAGACATTAAAATCAATCATTAATAGCTTTAAAAGGTTTTTACAACAACAACCAGACTCACTCATGTTTGAACATTAACAGATGTATTTTTCCTTAACAGTGGGTTCTTTTAGTCAAATTCTAGAGGTTATAAAAAGGATCATCTATGCCAGTGATTTTTTTTTCCTGTACATTTTTAGGCTGGGCTCATGGAGTAAACTCCTGAAGCTCCAAATTGAAAAGACAAAGGTTAATCCCTTAAGAGCTGGATAAACAATCATTCATTAAGGGATGGAAAGTATTAGCACAGGGCTGAAGGGCAGGAGGGGATGTACCTGCAGCAGGCACTGGCCTCACCTGGACGTGGGGTGCCAAGTCCTGCTGCCACAGGGGCTGTGGAGGTCCCGCTGCCAAAGCAGGGTGCAGAGGGCTATAACTCAGGATACAAACCAGATGAGTTTATTTGTATTTGGAATTTCAATAGGGAGGGGGGAACGTGGGGACAGAGGTGCCTCTGCAGCAGGGCCATACCCCATCACTGCAGAGCTGCAACTAAAGTTGTAGCTTTGGAGGCTGCCTCTTGTATTGGAAATGGCCTTGGTGAGGTGTGCCAGAGGGTTTGCTTCCAGTAAGGGCTGAGCTGGCATTTCTTTGTCCTGCAGGATTAGCTTTAGGGGTTTTTATTTCAGGTACAGATGTGTCTCTGTGTTTGCTCCTCGGCATCAGCTCCTTCCTCACTATCACTGGGAGCTGCTGAGTTTCACCTTTGGCTGTCATGTGCAGACAGAAGTGTCACTGGGGTCAGGGTGGAGGTACACACAGGTGCCTGTGTGCTCTGAGACAGGAAAACATTCATCTGCTGGGCTTCAGCCCAGAGGCAGCACTGAAACCAGCTGAGAGCATGTGGGTCATGAGAGACAGCACAGGAACAGGCCAAGGGCATCCTGGTAATGAGGGGTGACCGCACCCCACACAGAGCTCCGGCAGGAAGGAGGCCAGAGCAGCTGGGGAAAGAAAGCTGCAGGATAATGAGGGAGGGAACAATAGCTGGGAAGGGATAAAAAGATCTGGCTGTGCAGACAGCAGTGCAGAGGTGTTGCTCAAGGTGCTCCTACCCCCATCTGCTTCAAACCTGTTTGAAGAGAGCTCAAAAAAGGGGGCTTTTAACACTTAGATTAAACTCCTGACACTTCTTTGTCATTACTGCATTTTCAGATATTCCAAAAATAAAGTAAAAGTGACAATTGGCATCAGGCTAAAAATCCAGGATTCATTATGAGGCAGCACTAAACTGAACAATTTGATTTCCATTTCCATGACTGGTATTTTCAGGGCTGTTCCTTCCCCTGATTAGACCCTTTGGGCAGGAATGGGAGGGAGTGAGGGAGGGCAGGTTGCAAAAAGGCAAACTGATGTGAGGAATGGACAGGCAGAACTGGTACAATGGGTAGGATGGGCACGGGGGCACCAGCACCCAGGACCACTTGGGTTTCACCCCTGGCAGCAAGGGATGAAACTTGGACAAGAATTGCACCTTCTCTATTCTTGTTGTACAACCAGTGCCAAAGAAGGTCTTTGAATCCACCGGATAAAGCACTGATGGACCATCACTGGGAGCTTTGGGCCCTCGCAGTTAAGCACAGAGGAAACAGAGGTGGATTTCCCGGGATTTCTCGAGGCAGTCAGGCCGGCAGAGCGGGCAGACAGCTGTGAGTCAGCCCTGGCTGCTCACAGGGCATCACAGGAAGGACAGCACCGTGGGTGCCTCCTCCACTGAGAGCAGCTCATGTAGAACTGATCTGGAAGGGAAATGTGGGCAGGGAATGAAGGAAAGCAGAAGGATGGCAGCTCCAGAGGGCCCTGGCACATGGGTTTGGAAACAGCAGCAGGAGTCACCTCCTAAACTTTGGATTTGTGGTTGTGGCTGCCCATGGAAAGGCACAATATTCTGGGCTCTCACCTCTTATTACATTACTGCCCTCTGATTTCATGGTCTTAGCTTTAAAAAACTCTCTCAGATCCATTTTGACATCTTCTTTATGAGTTTAGCACCTGAAACAGTGCCTGATTTTAGCTGTTCTGGATTTTGAGGGTTGAGCAGACTTATTTTAACCAAATAGATGACCTGATCAAGTCTACACTAAAATATCAAGAAAAGATTTTGCCACCATTTAAACAAGTATATAAGGAAATACTAAAAGGGAAAATTAATTGAAAATCCAATATTACCAGATTTGCTAATATTTGCTAAATGTCAGCAGATGATGTTGGCTATGATGTGATGGTGATGCAATGACAGGTGTTTTCTGAGCTGTATTTGACTTTTTCTGTCCCAGGCTGCCCCCATTTTTGCCCACAAAAGGAGCCTCTCAGGGCTGGAAGGAGGCACCTGCAGGGCCCCTTTGATGCCTCAGTAGTGCCCTGCCAGTCAGCTGGGCCATAGCTTTGGTCACAGCACCTCCGAGGCAGCACCATGTTCATACCCCCTATACATTAGGTAGCAAAAGCTTAATTGAAGTATTTAATTTTGTCTCCCCTGGTATGCGATCTTCAGTGTTTCTGACCTGTTTGTCTTCTTGGCTATTTGAGGAAATTGTGAGTATTAATGCACTATCAAACCGCCTCAGCAGAATTGTCTTTCTTGGCCAGGAGCTGAACAAAAGAGCTTTTCTACTGAGAATAGTAATTTCAGTTTAAAATGGCAATATAGGAAGAAGGCAAGATTGCTCTCTGCTGTAATTAGAGCAAGTTTTCCAAGATTCTGTGTTATCTTTAGACTCTGGAAATGTAGTTGCTCTACCAGGATTAATAAGTCACCTCCATTAACTCCAATTATTGCTGTGCTGTGTTGCTATCCCAAACTATTTGCATATTCTGGAATACAGAAGGGACTCCAGAACAGCTTAATTAACCTTGTTGGTTTATAATCTTAATAGGGCAAAAAGGGAGAAGCAAAGATGTGCAGGATTCACCCCTCTAGGATTCTGTGAGATTCTCAATGGACACTCATCCAGACCGGCCGAACACGAGACTCCCCCCTCCCGTGCTGGACACTAACCTCATCTCCCACTGCTGATTACAGAATTGTCATCTTTTTCTAGCACATGGCTGTGCCATTCTGCCTCCCAAAGCTCACACCCTGTTGGGATTCTCTGGCTCCCTGGGGCACACACGATGCTGTGTGAGATCTAGTTAATTAGCCCAGTAACAGCTTTTGTTTTCAAGACAGCAAAATGTCAGCTCAGACATAAAAATGCAGAGAGGAGGCGGCTCCTCTTGTGCTGGAGGGGAGGGAGCTGCTCCCTGGGCCACAGCAGACACTGGAGAGTCTCCTGGCGGGCTGGAGCACAGCATGATTCTGTCACCCCTAAATTGTAGGGTGACAGTCCCTGGGGACAGCAGCTTCCACTCTGCAAAGACAGCAAGCACAGGACAGAAACACCATCAGAGCTTAGAGTCATAGAATCATTTAGGCTGGAAGAGCTCTCCAAGACCATGGAGTCCCCTTGCACTGTCAAGGCCACAGGGCCTTTAAACCCCTCTAGGATGGGGACTCCACCATTGCCCTGGGCAGCTGTGCCGGGGCTGTACGGCCCTTTTGGTGAAGAAATTTTCCCAGTATTCAACCTCAGGGTCCCCTGGCACAACCTGGGTTTGTTTCCCGTTGTCCAGTCCCTTGTTCCTCGGGAGCAGAGCCCGACCCCACTCGCACCCTCTTCCCGGGAATTGTGCAGAGCGAGCTCCTTTCTCCCGTTCTCCTTCGGGCACGTCTCGCTGGCAGCTGCGAGGCGCGGGCCGGGAGCTCGGCTCAGACCTGCTCCTGCCAGCCCTGCGTGTCCTATCTGCCACAGACACGTCTAATTATTCTTATCAGCTCTTGACTTGCCATTTCCCCAGTTTGTTTTCCGAGGAAAGGCAAACAGCACGGCCGAGGCCGGCAGCGGGGGAGGATCCATTGCACGCCAGGGCCGTCCCTGTGCTCCAGCTGCCCTCTCACCTTCCAGGGGACAAAAACCCCTTGCTGCACCACAGCAGCTCCTGTGATGCCCTGGGCCATAGGATCCCTGGGGCTGATGCAGAGCTGCCCACCAGAAACCTGCCCTTCACAAGGGGGAAAGGGAATACTGTGTTGTAAAGGAAATATCGTAAAATATTTTATACACTGCAGGCAGAAGTATTCTAAAATAAAATAAATTGCATTTTGGGCTCCCTATGGAAAGCCTGCAGGGTGTATAAGGAGTGCTGGGAAGAGAGGCTGTCTTCTGTGACACATAAAAAAGGAATAAAAGAAGCTTCAGGGACTGAAGAAAGAAAACAATGTGGTAAAGTGTTATTTGACCTAAAGAATTTCCTAAGGTGAAGGCAAATGAAGCTCTCCAGAAGCCAATAGGTAGGTCACGAGCCATTTGAGGTAAAATGTGAAACAGGCATTTTTTGCAGCAGGCAAGGTGTCCTGGGGTGGGGAGTTGAGAGAAGCTCAATCTCCAAACTCTGTTCTCACCCTTTGAGCTCTGTGCTCACCTGTCCTTTCCAGCAGCACTCCCGAGTGAGATGCAGGGTGCCTTAAATTCTCTCTGTGTGTACATGTGTATATATTTTCCCTCTCTATAAGCAGGCATTGTGATGACTATTTACAAGGGTCTTTTCCACCAGCTCTCAGCCTGCACCTGGTTGTACCAGCACACCTTGAAATACTGACATCTGAGCTTAAGTCTGCCTGATAACCAGCATGAACAGGTAGAAACAGCTGGATTCACAGGAAGCCTGTTCCCTTCACACTCTCCCACACTGCAACAGCTCAGCACTAATTGGACTGACTGGGAACTTCCATTTGTGCTCCAGCACACTTTTTGTTCCTCTTTAGGGGTATATCATCCATTTGGGTTAAATCAGCTGTTAATGGAACAAAACATTCAGTTTAATGGGAATCGGTGGTATAAAATCCCAGATTTTGCAGAAAGTGCATTAAGAGGCAGAGCTGGAAGGAATTCAGCTCCAGCTCTACCAGACAGAATCCAAGTCAGCTCCAGGCATATGCTGGAGCGATGGAGGGAAAGGTGCTAATGCAACATGCTTCATATTGTGCTCCAAAATAAGAACAGCCCAGCATGGCAAGCAGGAAGGCACTCGTTTGCTGGCTGTGGAAGAAGACATGGAACAGTGTGGCTGAGAAAAAATCTACCTCGTTCTTTATTCATGTGTTTGGACCTTTTGCAGCTGAAGCCCTGCAGTTTGAATGTGCTAACTGTTGTACCCAGGATCTCCATTCCCAGTGCCAGCAGGCTCAGAAGGGCCATGCTGAGGTGCAGGCTGCCCGTGAGGGCAGGATGAGCTGTCTGGACAGCACAGGCTGCATGGGTCCGGAGATTTCCCATCGGACACTGACGGGGCAAGGAGGCAGCTTGGTGCCTGTAATCAGTGTCAGCCACGCATCACAAATACTGTCTGTTCAGCAGCCCACCCTTCCAAAGAGCCACTGAAAAATGAGATGACACTCAGAAAAAGGTTACAGGGATGAGTCAGGTATCTTGGAAAATCCTGCGCTGGCACGGAAGACTTAATAAATTGCAGTTTCTCAGACCAGATTATAAATCTGAGCTTGGAGCCTTTAGTAACAGATCAAGAGCACTGCAGCTGAGGTATGGGAAGGATGGATCCGGTACAGAGCACTGCTGCCTTCAGGTATTGGCACTTTTGTTTTCATCCTTCAGCATGCACACCGGTACCTCAGGAATGTCCTGCCAGCCCAGGTGTCCCCTCTCTATGCAGCCACAGATTCCCCAGGGGTGTCTCTGTCGTGTCAGCGTTCCCCCTGAGGTAAGTGTGACCCGCAGGTGCCTGGGCAAGTGCAGCACACGCGGGACATCCTCCCGGCAGAACAACCTCCTCCCGCTCCCGCTCCCGCTCCCGCTCCCGCTCCCGCTCCCGGCTCGCTCCGGCAGCGCCGCCAGCACGGCAGCTCCTCGTGCCTGCTCCCCGTGCCCGGCCTTGCCTGCACCTCAGCCTGGCTCCGGCACCAGCACAAAGCCCAGGAATGCCTCCTTCCCCGGCAGCTATGTGCTCCCGGAATTGCTGCTCCAACCTTTTGTCTTTCCAGTTTGGATTTACAGCGCTGCTTAGGTAACCGAGGGAAACAGGCTGCAGTTCATAGTGCATATTTACTGATGCTATCGGCATGACTCAAGTTTGTTCAAGACAGGAAACTCAAGGAAGCTGCCACGAGAAGCTACAGTAAGCAGTGGCACTCAGAAGTCACTAGTGAAATGGCACTTAAAAGGGGCAGAGAAACTAAAAGGTTTCTCCTCTACTAATAGGATCGGTTTGCATCTTTTGCTACTTTTTAACACAATAATCCAAGTCCTTCATTAAAATAAATTCTGCTTTGGGTCATGCAGCTGATTCTCAAAGGAGCAAGATGGTTTTTCCCTAAGCTGATGTGGTAGACTTAATATCATTGTACTGCATTTGCCATGTGTCTGGCTCATGGGTTGGGTGTTTGCTTTCCTGGGAATATGAAGACTCAGGATTCGTTTTTTCAGTGCTCTCAAATTCTAGAGGGCACCACAGAACAACTCTGTAAACTGGGCTCACTGTACCACATGGATTTTACAGGTGTTACTCTTGTCTGCTTTTTCGCTTTCCTGTCTCTTCACATTCATTTTGTATGAAAATTTAGAAGAATCTTAAAGTCGTGAATAAGCAGTTATTAGTGGATGATTACAGAAAGGAAAAAAACCCTAACATACAAGAAGGAAAGGTATTATATTCACAAAACTGAAGCTATTGCTTTGACGTTGTAGCTTAAGTTGCCCCAAAAGTGAAGCCAGGCCAGTGACTCCATCTGCAGCCACTTGCGTATTCCCACAGGGGTACAATATGCAGCTGATTTCCCAAATAAGCTTTCCCAGCAAAGAAGTTTTATAATTTAAACAGACTCAAAAGTTTGAGAAATGAATACATATTCATGAAGGACTAATAACACTCTGTCTGGAACACAGCTTTGAGCTGAGAGCAGCTCTGACTGGCTCATGTCTCACCCACCACACTTAGCGAAAATGGGAACAAGGAAGAAATGGCTGAAACCAGCAGATTGTGTTTTGCCAAGACAATAAATAATAACCATATTCTGACTCAAGTGCCAAATGTATAGCACTTAATTAGAGGTCAGTAGAGCATATTTCTGCTCAGCTGTTCCATTTACAGCAATTACCAGGTTCGTGTCACTTAAACTGGGTTGCAGAGCAGATTTCAAAGGGTTGAGCAAAAGCAAAATCGGTGAAGGGCTGTTCCACCTCTGGCAGCAGCTCGGGAGCAGCACCCTTGGCACTCACCCAATGGCAAAGATGTGGGACAGAGAGGTCTCAGCCCCGGCGCAGTAGCACCCTGACCCATCACTCTGAGGGCTGAGGGGACCCTGTCCCATCGCTGTGGGGAGCTGAAGTGACCCTGCCTCATGACCCTGAGGGGACCCTACCTCCGGCCAGCGCTCACTGTCCCGCTTGCCCGGGCTGTGCGGTGACACCGTCAGACAGCGGTGGCCATGCCCGGGCTCCATGCCCGCCGCCCCGCGTGGGCTCCACCGCCACCTCCTCCCCAGCGCGGGTGCCCTCCGAGCTGGTGTGGCG